>JAECUM010000463.1:0-242385 GCA_016617855.1 Megalonaias nervosa | reverse complement strand
GGCAAGTAGACAATACAAGAGAAGGCTTTTTCGTATCATTCTTATGGAAATGAAGGCTATTCTACCTGCCTCTTTCGGTTGAAAGGAGCGCATCTGAGCATATGCGGCTTCGATATTATCGGACAATTCGGGTGTAGCAAAGTATCTCTTCAAACAATGAGGGACAAAGTCACCGGAGTTCTGCGTAACAGTATGGAATCACCTCTAGTGGTTATTCCATGACCATATTCGGACACATCCCAGGCAGACTAAATGTCCTGGCCGATTCATTATTGGGGAGAGGCCACTTGTTTCATACTTGTTTCGTAGTTCCATCCATGTCACTATTCTGCCCTTGTCCGAAGAAAATCCACGCATGGATCTTGCTCAGGAAGCCTTTAGCAACAAGAGTTACACGCTTCAGTCGTAGATATGACCGCAAACCAACTGACCTCCCTCCACTTTGAAGGCATACGATGGGAAGTGTCAAGTTAGCACGTCCAAACACGCTCATCCTTCATCCGCTAATTAGTTAATATCTTCTTTTCCTCTTTTGATGACATAAACTAGCCCCTAAGGTAATCAAAGGATAATGTTCCCTGATTTTAGACACATTGAGATATCATGCAAGAAACTATATTGCTCAAAACTAGGATCCTTCTGAGCCATAATTAAAAGCTTGTCAAAAGCTGTTATCATACAAGACTTGCACCATGATAGCCCTAGAGTCAGCTCGGATTGTGAATGATCTGCATGTGATATCTATATATCTGAACTACACGCAGTTCTATTCAGAGCGATCAGTAAAGTTAAAGACGCAACCCCATTTTCTCGCCCTCTCCGTGATCGACCCATCGATAGAAGATAAACAGAAAGACACAGTACCTTAGTACCTGCACTTAGATGTTATCTGAGGCACATAGAAAACATCAGCAGCGTCGGTCAAAAGCTATTTATACCAGTTAAGACGGAAAAGAAAATCAGAAGCCCTCGAGCCCTGGTCACTTATCTAAAGCAGTTTATTGGATCTCAGAGGAGTATACCAATGTATAATATCCATGTATATCAATGAGGTATACTTGCATCTTGTATCTGACTCTGGAAACAGTATCTTCGTTACGCATGGAACGCATCCTTATATCATCATTTCTTTCCATACAGTCTCTCATGGGATAAATCCACAGGTACTAAATAAATTAATTAGTATCATTTTAGTTGAATTTGCCACTCTTTAGATCAAACAATGTTATTAACCGTATATCATCAATGAATTTTGTTTTCGCAGGATAGGGGCATATTAATGAGGTGAGCTTGCATCTGATTGGGTGAACTCGTACTTCTTGAGTACAGCATTTCCGACCCAATTTTAATCAAACTTAATAAAGCGGCTAACGCCACAATGACTTTTCAGAACTTTAGATGATCCATTTCTCTGCATATTATATGTAGTGAGTTTAACTAAAAATTGACGAAATAAATTTTCATGCATAAAAAACGTATGATGATTAAATCTTAAGTAATTGTTTCAAAGTAGTCGGCATATAACTCATGCCACGAGCACAATCCTTAGGCTGTAAGGTGGAGCATTACTTAAAAATAATCTACATGTATTCTACTGGTTTACGTTCTAGATGTTCCGTGTACATTTGAAATAAAAGTAATTGATTACTATCAGAACGCTCAATTAATTAAAGTAATGTAATCAAATGGAAAGTCTTGGTCACTACCCATTTGTCAAATTTAAAAAGGCACGACTGACATTCTGAAGGTTAAGACTAAGTCTTATAACATGCGTTTTGTATTTTGCTTTGTTACAAAGATATCCCCATTGAATTTGTACAAAATGCAATTAATTCCATAAACATAACCATTATTTAATTGTTATTTACAGCTGTGGTCTTCATGTTTAAAATAGTATTTACTACAAAACTTGATTAAGTATTGAATGACAACCGGTTCCTTTCTTTTATATATACTACTACTCTCAACTGATGGCCATATTAATATCATGGACATTTTGATTACAATTAGAGTCAGTTTTACTTTTCGTTTTGCTATGTTCCTTCCAACCCTCACTTCTCGCTTCTTACAAATAAATGAACACATTCTTAATTTAATATTTCCACTATAGAAAATTAACACATGACATACTAACATGAGTTACCAATCAGATATATTTGGTTGATTCTTTTTGGATATTCCATTGCTTATAGAAGGTAACCTTTTGTTGTTCTTGTCAAATACATGATCACAAAGAACTTGATAAACTTTTATATGCGAAAGTTTGCTCTATAATTTAAATGGCAAAGATAACGTGTGAACGATTAAAAATGTGAATCGATTTTTCATCCTTCTTTCAAAATGCGGAGTAGAATTAAAACTGCAAAGCTTTTCATTATTAACTGTTGATGTTATCATAAATGCTGTTGAATCACGATTTCTTACTTTAGAAGCAGCATAAATTAAAAAAAAACTATATTTGTAACAAATGTAACTGACATTACACGACTATTATTTTTAGTTGTCTTTCATTGGTTTGTTTGTTTGTCTAAACAAAAGATTGATCCAGCTGAAGAATGCAGTATTTACTCAGGTACATCAGATTTAACAAGACCTGATGAGCGACAGGTGCATTTATGGAGAAAGGCTTTGACTCCTGGAAAGAAATACCACGTATTTTTCAGTTACTCCAGCTCAGATATACAGTGGGTGAAGAAAACTGTTGAAACACTAGAAAAAGAATATGGATATTTTTGCTGTGAGTATGATCGAGACAATACTCCAGGAACTTCACTCTTAAAATTTGCTAGTGATAGCATTAAATATGCATGCAAAACGATTGTAGTTATGACCAGGGAAGCTTTCCAGAGTGGGTTTGTTTCTCATGAAACTGAAATGGCCATTATTCAAGGTTTTGAAGAAAAGAGAAAGTGTGAGGTTCCAATATTATTGAAGGACTGTGAAGTTCCTAGTCACCTGAGGAGCCTGAATTATATTGATGCTCGGGATCCCGAGAGGAGAGATATATGGTGGCCCAAGTTACTAACTGAACTGGAGACTCAAGGTGAGCAAGTATTTCACTACGTAACATTACAATTGATGTTATGGACGAAACTATCGAAAGGTTGGGTATAGCACGAATAATATGAGAAATTATTTTCAAACTCGCCCAGCTGGTTCCGTTTTGAATATATTTGTCCTTACATCGGTCACGCATCTTGAGCCTTGCCTCATATCCAGGCCTTCTGACATGAAGAGCCTTGTAGATTTTAATGCCTTATTACTTATGACCAAATTTTAAAATCGTATCTCATAACTTTATCATATGATGTTTGTCTATTATCAATATTGGCTCCATTGCAAACAAGAATTGATAAAATTTGATATACCTACTTTTGACCTAATTTTATAGGAATCCGTGTGACATCAATCTTATTTAAACTTTATGCAAATAATGCTCATATGCCATTGAAAGAAAGAAATACTACCACAACTAGAGTATATATCAATATTTTTCTGATAAACTGCATGACAATTTTAAATATGTGACGACACTTTAGGAGCCTCTCTCTGAAAATAAACCACCAGACCTAAGTTGACAAGCATTAAGGTTACGTAGCCTCCTAAACTTCAAAAATAAAGATTGCCATCTAGTCTTGAGTTTGGATAGATAAAAACCGTAATAGAAAATTTAATTCATCGTTTGGATCTATTGTGAAGGAAAACATTCTTGAATCATGCATTTCGGGTGTTGTACTATTGCTGATGATCATGCATTAGCCGACTTGAGAGATGGAAATTAAAACAAAAAAAAATTGTTTGTCATAAATCATGATACATTGTGATCTATTTGTACTGAACAAAATGTGGAGACTATGTTGAATTCCTTCTATTTGTTTCCAATCTAGTGTATTTCAGCACCCTAAGAATAAAAGTGGTAAAACTTGATGTATCTCCACAGAAACTGTCTGAGCATAAATAAAAATTGACATTTAACTAGGAGCATCCTAGCATCAAAAATAAATGTTTATTGTAATTTAGTTTTGAGTCATTGTTGCAAATATCCTGTGTAGTTTTTAAAAACGAAATTCAACATTATGACCTGCTTACTCAATTCTTCAATGTTCTTTTGCACAATTTCTCTATCAACTTCTGGAAGAGATTTCAACTTTGTGAATACTATTACAGATATGAACGGTTAATTATGCATTGGAAATGGAGGTAATATCTTTACAATAGAGAAGTATGTACTAAACATTGCATTAGAAGTAAACTACCATTACAGTCATAATAGAGACTAATTCATTATCCTCTGTTAGGAACGGATAAAATTTGTATCATGGAACAAACATGTGATTTTTTACAAGAGCAGTTAGAAGCTTTTGCATTAAAAGGTGAAATATATCTGCTAGCAATTGAGCGAAGAGCGTGGTCTTCTAATTATATACTCATTTTCTAGATAATTAATTGATATAGGTTTTTACCTCCCTAGGTCATGAGGTCAAAACAATCATCTGAAGTGGGCCAGCGTTCTGCATTTATTGTGTGGCATGTTCTGTCTGTCAACAACTGCTATATGCACTCTGCTATAAACAAATTACTGGATCAATTAAAACTTGGCCACAGCATCTTGTCATGAAGGTTTTTATGAATTATACAAATGATGACGGGCCAACAGAATCCATCCACCGATATTAAAAGCAGAAACATGTTCGAATAAGATTTACTTAATAGCCACTGAAATGAAATGGACCAGATTTGACAAGAATCATTTTGACATATAATACATTCAACATTAAACAAAAGAATAATTTGCTGTAAAAATTGGCTCCTGTTACTACTTCTCAAAAGAAAACGTTTGAGCTACATCTTATCAACAACTGCTCATTTTTAGGTCGACAAGAGTTTACTAAAAGAAATCATAAAATTAAGAACTTCTTGGGAAACACCTGTTGAGCATAATTTGTGTAAATTTAAACAAAAGCATCCGAGCATTCCGTCTGTTCGTTTGTGCTAAAGATATAAGTTTGCTATTGAGCTTGGTCACTCTTGCTAAAACTAGAAAACGAAAAGGAAACGGAAAAGAACAACAAAAACAAACTAACAAAAAACAAAACAAACATTGAAACCATTTCTGAGGAACTGCTTTGCGGAATGTTATTAATTTGACAGATTCATAGTATAAAAGCCTTTTAAATTTGTGCAATTGCAGTACAACTGCATCATCAATATGAATGCAGTTATTTAACAATAAACCCTCTTCTCAAAATTGCCAAAAATGATTTGCATGAAGTCGACTAATAACATGCTGACATGAGGCTTTTTCCACAATTTTACATCTAATGCTAATCCACTTTCAAGTACAACTACGATTACAAACAAACATAAAGCACAGGGCGAATTTGAGAGTATCCTCCACTTAAGATCATTTAAGGTAGGTCGCTTTTGTAAAATCAACATTTACTGCTCAGCTTGAGATGACATAGTCGTTACAGTATGATGTCATATTGTATAACATCACATCTATATTGGTATAATTCGGTCACATTTATATTGGTATATCATAATGCTATGAACTGTGGCAGAGACTGGTTATAAAATTATTTGATGGCTACTTCGTCTCTTATCAGATAATGAACAGCATAAATTGGTAAACATGTACAATTTATTTAATTGGAATAGCGATAATGTGAAAGAAATTTATAAAGTCAACAAAAAGTACCCAAGACTGGAGGAAATCTTCAGCAAATTATGACCTGTCATTAATAGAACGCGCAGATTTACTTGTACAGACAAACTGATCTCCAGTGCTCAAACTAGCTAGCAAAATGGGAAAAATGTTGTCGAATTGTAGTACAATTAAAAGTGTGGCTCATGTACCAGGATTGTCATTAGCCAATTGTGGGGCAGAATGTCTACATCGTTCTCCAGCCCCCATGTATATAGCATAATGACAAATCGAATTTAGCTTGATCCTAAAGTCAGACTTTCGACCTAAGTGTACGCTATGAATATGACAATAATGTAATGTTACGTATCGGCTCGTTTAAAGTAACATCAAGAAAAGAGCTAAGACAACAAGCTTTGTAAGTTTTAACAAAAATAATTTATTTCACTAGAAAACACGGTGAAAAGGTGAAAATATGAAATAGGACTTACGATTTGCGAAGAAAATCCAAAAATATTTCCTAGAATTGTAAAAAACATGTAAGTCTTGTAAATAGTTCTAATTGAAGTAGTCTGAATCTCAATTCCGTTCCAAGATGGCGGATGATGACGTCAGACGAAGGTTTTACACAAATGTCCAGACTTTCACTTTGAATCACAATTTGTACTATTCTGTTCCAATTTAGAATTAATTTCACTGAATGTCTTTGTCCAAAACCAGTTGTGTATAGTTCTCTAGAGAAAATAACTATTGTTTAAAAGGTAGATGAAGTACAGCTATCATCCATAACAAAACACATCTCGTTCTACAGTCGTTCTACAGACGTACAAACGAACAACTCTTTCAAGCACAAAAGAATACCTTCTTCTCAAGGTATTAGAAACTTACAAGGTGTTAAAATATGACTCTGACTCACTATTTCACAAGGACCTGAGTATTTAAAGCGAACTAAAACGTCATTTCATGTACACGCACGAAGAACACATGGCGATTTCGAAATCTCTCCATCGTAGTACAGAATGTCAACAAGTATAATTAGAAATGACCGTGGTCAAAACCAATCATTTACGTAGCTTTTGCCGACTGTTTACTTAAATCGACAAACCATGACATGCAAAAATCGTGCTCACGCGAGTCATATTTACGTTCTAAATAAACACGATGTTTCTATCAAAACTTCAGACCCTGCGAACATAATCATCATCACAATAAAAATTACATATGACGATACAAAAATGAAATAGAAGGAATTCAAAGTTTAACACACAAGTAATTAAACTACATGGTCGTAACAGTACAGATAACATGCTAATTATATCAATGCCTTTTCGACCAACCAACCATACATGATTTCGTTATCAGTCACAAATTTAGGTTGACTCCAATAGCAGAACTTAGGGTGACTGAAATACTGCTAAATTTCAGTTTTCTGGCCACCCTAAAATAGTATACAGTAACAAAGGACCAAAAACAAATGAATTTAAGGTAAATCTAAAATGGTAAAACTTTTCGGCCAACCTGAAAGTGGATTAAAATTTAATTTTGCATTTTTATTATTATGCATTAAATAATCAATTACTCAAAGTTCATAATAATATAGTACATAATCATAAAACTATTGACTGCTTTATTGTACTGTCATTGTAAAATATTTCAAAACCGTATACTAAGTATGCCTATTTTACAATTCTGCTTCTCCGATGTGATATATTAGTGTTGCTTCATTTAGGCGAATAATAATAATAATAATAATAATAATAATAATAATAATTGATAAAACGTTGATGCTTTTGTCTGCACATTGAATGATACACTGTTGTTGTTGTTATTATTATTATTATTATTATTATTATTATTATTAAATTACAAATTCAAACGTCTCACATCGGCCCTATCAAGGAGAACCGGCATTGTACAATTAAAGATACTTAGCATGTGTTCATCAAATATTTTAGGATGATAGGACAGTAAAGCAATCAGGAATTCTATGTATATGTACTATTTCGTTATGACCTGTGGGTACTCTATTATTTTTTGCATAAAGAATAAATCTCCATCCAGTTCTAGTCCGCATTAAGGCTGATCCTATATGTTAACTCTAAGGTATTAATATTATTTTTGTTGTCGTTATTATTATTATTATTATTATTAGTAGTAGTAGTAGTAGTAGTATGTAATTTATTGTCACCTTCTACTATATTAAGGACACTCTAAAACTGATCTTAGCATCAGTTTTATTTTAGGGTCCTAAATTTTGGTCAAGGCATATATATTCCATTTTATTTACTGTATTGACAGATGAAACCTACATCTGCATTCAATATTTGTCATAAAATCCAATTCCATATTGCTATTTTTAAGTCACCTATATTTCACCATAAATTATTTCAGAGTCATTCTAAAGTTGAATTTAGAGTCACCTTAAATTCTTGACTTAGATATAATGTGTCTTTTGGCTGCTTGAAATGATGTAATGTTTACTCTGTTAGATACAAGTTTGTAAATACGTTTCTTATCTTCTCATTGAAACTAATCTGAAATACTTGGAACAGTCACATAATTGTGCTCTTAATTTATGTGGAATACATCGAATACAATCCAGACTGAATGCACATGAATTTTTCCGGATTGTATATTTTTTCGTTATCCAAAAGTGCGAGCCTTTTATTTGTGGAAATGAGATATTATTGTTGAAAGCATAAACCGAAATTTCAATTTACTCGACTTGAAATTTTTACTTTGTTTGAACTGCGTGTTTACATATCTACGTTACAATTGGGAACTTTCTTGATTTTAGCCAGTTTGGCAATAAGGCGTGTTCTTTACTTTATAGTAGAGAAACTTGCCAACATTATTGGCTATATTTTCCATAATCTACAATATATACTATACACAGTTACCTATGTTTGATTTGGTGTAAAGCAATTAGTGATACACATCAAATATGGATTGTTTGGAAAGTATCATTCCTGTGTCACAACCCTTCGTGAACTTGAGTATCATGTACATAGGTGATCATCTGTTATATCAGAAAAACGCAGCGAGTAATTTAAATTAAGGCCAAGAAACGAGTAGAGAATGTCAATTCCAATCATCTGCAAAACGAAAACTACAATGAAGGCACCTGTTACTGTTAACATTTATCACTGCATTTCAGGCACTAGCTTGTACAAACATTTATGAAACTTCAGCAAGCAAGAATATAGCATTCATTTTAGCTCAGAAGGTTAAAGACTAGAAGAGCCTACAGGATTGTCAATTATACGATGAATGTCCGTTTATCTCCAAACGTTTGTCCTAGCGACTACGCCTAAATTACATAAAGTTTAGCAATGGGCTCAAAAAGCACATTCATCCCAATTTCTAATTGATCCGAAATGACAATGTTGCCACTATGACATCCAATATGGCCAAAACATTGGTCATTTTTAAACCTTGTCATTACTATATCTCCCGAATACCTGAATGGATAGTCATATCCACCTGGGGTTTTCATAAAATGAATTCTTACGATGTATAGTCCATTTCTAATGAAAATGGCGTCGTTCTAACGTACAGCATAGCTGCCGTACCCGCCATGATGATATTCACGCTATCACTCTTCCTTCTGAAAGGAAAATTATATATTAATGGGGTTTTACCAGAAAACTTAATATCACGTGTAGTTGGTTCTAATTGGGACTACTCCGGTGGCCTAGTGGTTAGAGCGTCCGCCTCGGATGCGGGAGGTCGCAGGTTTGAACCCTGGCCAAGTCATACCAAAGACTTATAAAAATGGTACTAACAGCTGCCTTGCTAGGTGCCCAGCATTAAGAGATTAGTGTTAGGACTGGTCGGCCTGATCTCAGGATAATGTGACTGAGTGGGACATCATGCTACATGTCTGCGGCATGATGCTCCAGTTGCTAGAAATACGTACTATGATGTGTAAAATGTCCTAAATGAAAATGAGGCTGATCTGTCAATCAAAATTTGCCTCCATCGCAACCAACTTGAAACGATATGATTTCTCGTGATTATGGCTATAATTTCAGCCATTTTGAAATTGTATCGCTACTTGTCATAATATAAAGTCTTATCAACTAGGGATGGTGGGGTGCAGGGGATCTTTCACGGTCTCCAATTTGCCCTAACTGAAACTAATGCCAATATGACATCGTATATGACCATCATGGTGGCCAGCTTAAACATCTTATCGTTTCTAAATTGATACAAACTTGACATACGGAGTTTACTTAAAGACGTCTTAAATATCTAGTTGGTCCTAAATGAAATTATCTTGCTGTATACTCTATAATATCAACTCTTCATCATTTGCAACAACAAAAACCAGAATAAAGTGCATCATATTACGAACTTTAGGTAATATTTACTCACAAAGCCTGTTGAAACTGTAATACATGCAAATAAACAATAATAACATTTCCCAAGGATATTTTAAAAACGATACTTCCTTTGATGTTTCTCTTGCAAGATTCTTTTCCATTTCAGGAGAGTCAGTGAACTGTTGCAGTAGATACTGGTAAGTAATATAAATTTTGTGATATGTCCCCTAGCAGATTTTTGTATCCTTTTTGTTTATTATCTTATGATTCTGCATTATTTGCAAACAAAAGAAATGCATTCTCGACTCAATTTTTACAGTTAACTGTACTTTGTGAACCAATGCTGGAGAAAAGCGAGCTCTAAATTTGGATTGTGATGGAGACAACATCTTTACCGATAATTAGAAAATTATATTATGCTATATTGTTTTGAATTGAAGCAAATATTTTGAAAACATGGGAGTAAATTTATCAAAGCTATAAGAGATCAGTTAATCCTTTTCGTCATAAAAATATCTTCTCTTACTATTAAATAAGATAAATGCAATAAGGTACACAGGGATTATAATCTGATTTAAAGAATAGGAGTATCAGAATACAAAGCAGCTTTTTCCCCGAAATAAAAATAAGAACTCGACTTTTATGGAGGAAAAATGCCAGTGTAGTTTCAGTTTTGCGCATAAGGCACGTTTATAAATTTTGACCTGGTGAAATCTACTATTAGCTTTCTCAGCATATATTTCAGTTGTGCCCTGCTGCCTAGTCTGAGAGATGTGAAACTGTCCGAAAACAATTAGACCGACTGTCGTTAAAAGTTAAGTCAGCCAATCTCGATTTAGAATGCCCTGAAGCTAGAATCCAACAAATACAAATAGGATCGTTTTGGATTCTATCCGAGAGCTTTATCAGAAATAGTTAGCTTTTACCCTAATTTGATATTCAGTTTAATATTAATATGACATGGATGGAATTTGAATTTCAACATTCCAAGACATTATTGACATGATTCATAGCTCCTTGGTTTGGTTTCAGCAGCACAACTTTAACAATGATTCTTTGATTTCAACTAAATTTGGTATGCAGCATTGCATTAATAAGACCAAAAACAATTTTAATTTCAAACATTCCATAACTCATGTGAGTTAGGGACTATGATTGTTTGCTCTCCCAATACTGGGTTTTGTAGCATATCTTTACCAATGATTCTTGGCTTCCAACCAACTTTGCTATGCCATGATGATACCTTGAAATGTGATTTCAAGCACTTCAGCTATCGCTTGGAGGCTTTGAGGCTCCTGCTTTCTCATTCTGTTAACTTTTGATGTGCAAAAGCAACCTTACCAAGCATTGTTCAATTTCAACAAAATTTGACATGCATATTTATATTGACTAGTCCTTTTTTGATGTTTTATTGGATTCTCCTGAGTCATTTACATGATTTAATTACCCGTCCTCAAAAGGTTTGGTTTGCACAGCATAAATGTATCAGCAAACATTGGATATAACCTTACATGGTATGCCAAACATTTTTGAAGAGACCTACGGGTTTGGATTATAAATGGTGTTAGGGAAAGCAATAAGAGTTGAGGCACAGGATGTTCATCCTACTAAATTTGCCCTGCAAGATCTGCTGATGAGATCTTCTAACACTTTGATTTCTAGCATTGCAATATATTTAAGGGAGTTATGACCTCTAATTGTCTGTCCTGTTAACATTCGTTTCCTAATAGAACTTTACCAAAGATGGCTGGATTACAAACAGATTTGGTGTGCAGTTAAATATCAACAACACATCATATGAGTTGGATTTGTAGTTGTGATATGAGCCATTTGTGATGCACCCATTGATAATAGCTCTATAAGTGAGCAAAGCTCTATATAACACCCATAGCTAACAGCACTAATTGTGAGCAAGACTGTATGGGATACATCTATAATTAATTAACTCTCGTTGTACATACGAATCATTTATTTTAGAGCTAAGTTTCCTACTGCTCATGTTTTCAAAGCATAAACTTAAGCTTAAGGTAATTTATTTAAATATCGGTTAAGTTCTCTCATTTTCTTTTTCATGCCAATAATAGAATAATCAGCACAAAGGTGAAAATGTGACATATATTATTCAATACTCACCGGCTTAAGTACCTCAAATTAATAATAAAAAGTTTCCTATTGTGACATTAATTCATTCTAGGAACATAGCATATCCCAGCATATCCTTTACAATATATACATACATACATACATACATACATACATACATACATACTTATGTACGTACATGCATGTATGCGTGCGTACATACATACATACATACATACATACATACATACATACATAGCTTGGTACCACGAAACATTTTCTAAGGCATGATTTATGAACGTAACCTTATACGAACCACGGTACGCAGCAAATTGTATTAATGACCAGCAATTTAATGTTCAGGGGCTGGGGTCCTGCACGTTTTTTAATTTCTATGTCTCAGCAGCTGAAAAATATCTAACTCTGATTCCTGGTAAAATAGCATATATTATATTATTTGGAAATAATTAATTCTCCTCAGCAGCCCAAAAGAAAATTCCCCCCTGTAAACATGAAATGGTCAGTACCCTATAGTAGCTGAATTTTCTATGTGTATGTTAATTGATCTATAATCTGTACTAAAAAAGTGTAACTAAAGTGGGATAATTAAGCTTACACAAGAGCTGACACCCTGTCAAAGACACTGGTCTGAAATTAGAGAGCTTGTAGGTATAAATAGGAAGTGTTGACAATGAAGCCTACAATTTACTAGCTACACCATAAATACAATAGATAGGGAAACTTTGACTGGGATGCCAACACCCGGGGATAGATGTTGATCATAGAGGTCCACTAAACTTAAAACAGACTTACTCAAGATAAAAGAAAATATTTAGTGGACGTACAAAATTACGTAGAAGTAAACTAGAAAATCACTGCACTCCTGCATATCTTAGGATGATTATAATCCTTAGAAATGAATACATGTACTTGACACATACGCTAGTAAAGAACTAAAACTGAATGTTTGGCTCCTATATTTTACAACTGAAACTTTTCCAAAAGTTGAATTTGTCTCGAATATCTTTCACAACACCCCATTTGAACACCACGGTGGCATGTGTGAGACGTCTCAAATATGTGATTGAAAGATCATGAGACGTCTCAAATATGTGATTTAAAGATCATAAATAAAATAATTTTCAATATTGCAAATATGATTATATGTCAAATGCCACCCTTTTGTAAAACGTGCTTTTTTATTCTTTTTTTTTCGCTGATAATACGAGAATGGTAGTATTGGGTTGGCCTAATTTGTCGCTTTACATATTTGTCATTTTGTAAACTATTTGACCCTCTCTGAAAACAACTCAAGTCCGATTCAGCAATGCGTCGCTGCTGGTTTAACGTTTTTGTCAAGGAAGTAAGGAAAAATATCTTCAGAGAGACACGTACGACGTCGAATTCAAATTTCTTCAGCAATGGTCAATCTCAAGTTCGTTCTGAAATGTAACGAAGTTTCCATTTATTTGTTCAAGCTCACATAGTGCTGTTTCTGCAGGTATAACTTGTGTAGACACGCACAATCAAGCATCGTAATGCATCAAGAGAAATTATATATTCTCACATGTTAAAAGACAGGAATGTGAAAATATAGGGATGAAAATATACAATAACTATTTTGCCAACAGGTTTCTATATTTCACACCTATTTGCATTAATCAGGCGTCTATTCAATGAATATTATCTCAATGCTTTAATGTTGGCATTTTAAACATACTCAGAAAATTTCGAATTTTGCCCAGGATATAGGTTGTTTGGTTTGAGCGCACCGCACAAAACACAGAGCATGCGGCAGGAGAAATGCACAATCAAGGTTTTGATTAAGCACTTAAAATTGAATGCATTTGAATAGTATTCATGCATTGGATTCCATGTATTGACTTGACATATGCAGATATACTGCTTATTTAAAGAGTTCTCCTAGTTTAAGAGCTAAATTTAGGCCTCAGAATAAACTTAGAAAAATCGTTGAGAAGTTAGAACAGCCGTTGAACTATGATATTTCTGTTGAAATATCTTGATTTATTCTTCTGTTATGTGTGAAGTTTTAGTCTTAAGAACGTTGATCAATTTAATGTATCTTGCTTCCACAGAAAACCGTTAGACAAGCAACAAGGAAATAGACATCTGATCCAGATCAGTACAAGGGTTCGAACAAATATGATCATCTTGATGTTGAAATAAACTTAACAAAGTTCGAAATCGAGCAAATTCGTATACAACACCCTTGCCACGCCAGTGCACGGACATCACGAGTTAGTGGAGACGTAGTGGAGTGAGATGTCTGTCAACTAATGAAAATGTTAATCTATTACTTCGGTGGAAAAGAACTAATTTAATTCACCAAGATTGTGATGCCCTTAATTTACTTTAAAATCAACTGTATGCTTTGTTTTTATGCTCTTTGGTCTTTCTAATCAGCACTACGTGCATCAAAGAGAGGAATTTCCTGTGCCAAAGATGAAAACTAAGGGGACACAACCTAGAATGTACATTGTGAATTATCCTTTCTTATGAGTAATTAGATAATGCATTATATTTTAATTCTTTATGTCAGACTGAAATAATCAGTGTAACATGACATGAATGATTACAGGGCTCAGAAAATTATTCGTCCTGACCGGGTACAAATTGGTTGTGCTCAGTAAAACTTAACTACAGTACCTCTGTGTCGAGTTCAACATCGCTTAAAATTTATCATGCGCCAGTTATACATTACTCTTGCCTAATTTACCTACATATTGCCAGTATAAAACATGTCTCTTAAGAAGCCGACTTTTGAAAGAAGCTTGATACTAAATTGAATTAATGGTATTCGCATTTACAGTGATACTTTTCAGTAATTAAGGCATTGTTTATTGTGAAGAAAGTGTCCCTTTATGCGAGCCATCACACATTTTACGAGTCCGGTGAGATATCGAAGATGCTAAAATGTTGTGATTTCTGTCTGTGTAAAGTTACACTTGCCCAGGGTAACCGATATTTTCAAGATTATATCTTTATCAACACACTGGCACTCCAAACGGAAAGCGCTAGCATATTTCTTTAAGCATGACATCACTTTTAGTAAGAAAAATGGAGCCAAACTATATTCAAAAACTTTTATTCTAAATGTCTCAGCATATTAACACTAATTTTCGCACACTGCATGCTGTCGTAATCTATGAAGCACATAACGTAGAGAAGTTAGCTAATTGTCGAAATATAATTAGGCCCGTTTCCTATAAACCTTAAATATTTTTGACCAGTCGGCAATCTTCCCATTTATGACACCACTGATTAGTTCTATAGAATCGCAGTTTAAATAAATTGGATCATTCCGTGCTAAAGTTGGTGGAATGTGATATGTTGTAATTCTTTCAAATGCATGTTACCAACATCTATCTTCTGAAAAGTAACTACGTACTTAACATTAATATATAAATATATGTTGGCGTCTTCTGCTTTGACATGACAATATACTAATAAAGCAGCACATTCTTCAAAACACTGGTGATATATGGCAAGCACAACACTAATCTGATTGAAATCGAAATATCTGACATAACTGAGATATGACAGACATCAATAAAAGCCTATGTTCTTGTGATTTTTGGAGTTTGCGGCCTATTTATTTAGTAACCTATCATATCAGTATTGAATTTCATGTTGGGGAGGGCTATCATGAATAATATGTGTTCTAAATCACGTTTGTCGATTTCAAAACTTTTAAAGCTCTGGTGAATCAGAAAGTCAAAAGACCATAAACCCTTACTACTGCCCTTCAGATCTATTTATTTATTTATTATACGTAGATCTTCGTATTAATTACATTGGCATATCACTGTCTGACAAGTCGAACATGAAACCAATTTGACATTCGCTGTCTCTTAAATTTTCCCGTATCTGACTCATAATATGTGCGATAGCTGGTTGAATGAACATTCTTCGGCCATAATGTAGCACTAACATTACTGACAGACGTCACTGCAAGTGTGATTACCACGAAGATATCAAGGGTTATGTGTGCAACTGCAATTTCTGAGTTAAAACCGCGTCTCATTTTGTTTATCTAATTGGACATCTATTGGAACATAAAATTGTAATGGTTTAGACCTGTTTTAGCATCAAGCTTGCACTAAGTACCTGTGTCATTCTAGCAAAAGCATAAGCAGTATAGTCGAGAAGTATATCGTGTACTGTTGAGAACACTGAGCATGGGAACCAACATCTACTGCAATTCTCTCTTCCCTGCGAATAGTACTTGGAAACATATTTCTTAAAGGCCTGTTGATTGTCCCTTATTAGTATAATGAAGTTTGAAACTATTATAATTGCAGTGTACATCTATGTAAATGTGGAACATTTCAATAATACTCCTATTCGAGACCATTAATGCAGTATAAATTGCAAATTGATACCTTTCTACATCAGTACACTGTATTTTAATGGCATCTGTGACATTAACTCATTCTAGGAACATAGCATATCCTTTACAACATATGCATACATACATACATACATACATACATACATACATAAGCAGCTAAATCAGTTTTGCCAGAACCAATAAATAGAACGTAAACAGCAGGAATTTACATGGTGAAAATAAACAAATGTGCATAATTGATCACAGCTGCACCAGTATTTATGGAAACCGTTGTGAATGTAAATTATTTATTGTTAATTTTGATTACATTCTGTAATCGACTGTTTTATAGATCTATTCCATTTATTAAATATAATGTTTGATAACCAACATTGCGTTTGTTCGAATCTTAAAATTCTTACTGAAACGTTACAGTTAGAATTCTTGTCGGTTATCTTTTATATGTGTAATATCGATCTATAGCTGACTTTCCCTACACCATGGGATCAGTCCGTCTTTGAGTCATAACGTACTAACTATTGAGATTTCACCTTACAAATGTATGCATTCAACTGACCTTCATCACCAATTCAATCCTGGCCAAAAAGAGACAAAGCCCCTTTGTGATAATTTGAACACTTTTTAATGTCCTTACTCTAAAACCTTCTACATTTCCTTAATATAAAACTTTATACATTAACTGACATTCACACCGGTTCCCATTTCTTCCAAAATCGATTTTAGACCCTGGATCCTAATTTGGAAACTTTCGAGATCGCCACCCTTGTTATGTATGTATATATTATGTATTTAAGTTTTGTCCATGATTATAATATGTAGTGATCATCTGCAAACAAGATATTGCATAATTAATTGTTGTCTATGAGTGTAGTTTTTATTTTAAAATAATGAGATATAAATCGGTTGTGTTTAGTGTTCCTGTTGTATATAATGACCTTGTTTACAGTTTGAGGTAATTTTCCAATTGGATGGTTAAGTAAGGTGGGTTGAGTTGCAACATAAGTCACGTGTGAGGTATTGAGACAGAGTTGCATTAGAGTCGTGGAGATGTATATGTGGAGGAAGAATAAGAGCAGCAGGCAGGGTGAACCCTACAAACTGGTTTCGAGCAAGTTTTTCATAAATAAAGGTTCCTACAGGGGCTGAAAAAATAATGTCAATAACGCTAAACCGAACCTCCTAACTTTTATTATTACCAAAACGAATAATAAATCGTTTGGGTTAGCTCATTTTTGTTATTTTATTTTTGACTTTTGTTTTTTGTGTTATAATGCGTTTAGTTTACTCGCCGGGTCACTCAATTTTTGTTAACCACCCTGCCTGCTGCTATAATTAACCAAAGATTTTATCCAGACCTATACGATATCTGGATCTTGGATCATGTAAATTTATCGTTATAAAACCAAACGGGACAGCCTGTGCTTTTGAAAAGAAGTTTTTAAATTTAATCATATCCATATCCCCTGAACACCAAGTATAGTAAATATTCTGTAAAGTATAATTATCTACTCCATTAAACACAACCAAAATATTGCAGTTGTCTCTGATCACTTTAGATATTTGTGTATAACGCTGAGTGACGTATAGAACATCTGTATTCTTGTGTCTACCTCGAGAAAATATTCTAGCTGGATTCGTCTGTTTATCTAGCATTACATCATCGTACACCACTAAATTATTAATAAATCCATCTAGGTCATCTACAGATGGGGCCTCATCAATATCGGTAATAAAGTCAACAATATCATCACCATCTTCATTCAGCAATTTTGCATTTTCATTAAAATCTTTAAGTACTTCGTAGCAGAGTTGATCATCTACAGATGGTGCTACTAAATACAGTTTACTCCATTTTAACCATCGCATTATTAAATTTAATAATAGTTGTGTTTTACCTGATCCAGATGGACCTATTATAATCATCCTTATCGAATTTGGTAATGCCGGATGATGCTTCACTGGCTCCTGTTTTCGTGTCGCCGAAAAGTCAATTATATCCATATAATAAATAATATGGATCTATATTGTGTTCGGTGTAGAGCGTCTACACCTACTGCTGAATTAACTACAATAACAACAAAAAATAAACGACGTGCTCTGACAGGCAAACGTGTAAAATGTGGCACGAAGAAATACAAATTTGTCAAAACAAAGACAGGTGGAGATATTGCCGCTTTATTAGGAAAATTACCAGGAACTCCATGGGCTAAATACCCCGGTGAGAAACATCTTCCTGGATATAATTATTGCGGTCCCGGAACTCGACTTGATATCCGACTTGATAATCAAGATCACCAAGATCAGGAGAGTATCCAATAAATAAGATTGATCAAGCATGTCATGTTCATGACGTTGCGTATAAAAGTAAAGATTTACAACAACGGCATCTTGCAGATGTAAAATTGATTCATGCATTAAATTCTATACCAAATAAATCTGTCAGAGAAAAACTCGCTAGTTTTCTAGTAAAATCTGCCATGAAAGGTAAAATAATGTTAGGGGCTGGTAATTAATTATATAACTATTATAATGGAATCCATTTATTATAGCCAAAGAGGATATTGGAGAGGCAGATCAGCTATTAGTAAATTATCTGAAGCAGCAAAAGTCTCACGTTCTGTTGCTGCAGCGTGGTTAGCACGACAGGCAATATGGCAAATTTATCTACCACCACCTAAAAAAATTCAATATGCACATTTTGATGTCAGCGTCCCTAATGAGGTTCATCAAGCAGATATTTTATTTTTACCACACGATACCATTAAAATTGGTAGACGTCAATCACGCACGTATAAATACGCATTAACTGTCGTTGACGTTGCAAGTAGATATAATGAAGCTGAACCATTATCAACAAAGACAGCGTCTGAAGTTGCATCTGATTGAACGAATTTATCAGCGAGGATCTTTGCGATGGCCACAGTTATTACAAGTTGATCCTGGCAAAGAATTTCTCGGTGCAGTATTATCGTTGATGGAAAAACATAACGTTAAAATCAGACGAGGACACACTGAAGTTCATCGTGATCAGGCAATTGTTGAACGATTTAATCGAACACTTGCTGAGCGGTTATTTGGATACCAATACGCAAAAGAAATATCTACTGACTTTAAGTCCGATGAGAGATCTCGTGAATGGGTTGCGAGGTTACCAAGTGTGATAGCTGCGTTAAATAACGAAATTACTCGTTCAGCTTCCATGAAACCTTCTAATGCGATCACAAAAAAATATATACCCTGTAGCAATGACAGACAACAACCTCAACCAGTATTAGGTAATGTAACTGTAAGATATTTATATGAACCTGGCGAACTTGAAGGTGGTAAAAAAAGAGCAACTGATCCTATCTGGAGTGTGACTACACATACAATTTCTAGTGTGGTTAGATCCACTGGTAGACCTCCAATCTACAGATTAGATTCTACTGCCCCTCAACGTGGATTTGTACGTGAACAATTACAGGTAATTCCGAAAGACACACAATTACTACCACATACAATTACATAACCAGAACCTCTACGTCGATTGCATTCAAGACAGGTCAGCATCACATTATCACGTATATGACCAAGATCACTATTAATTCTGTCTACGGTAAATTGTCTTGGATTATTATTCGAATATTGCCATAACATATTACAGTTACAACTTGCACAATAATTATTCTGTCGTTGTTTTAGTGTTATAATAAATTCAGTATCAATATCAAAGTCACGCTTATTTTTTTTTTGGTCACATTGTTTATAACCAGATAGTTTTTTTCTTATTACGTCATAATTAACAGTCTGATTATTATTTTTTGTAAAATTCATAATAACCCTATGTAGTTGAGATATTCTTCTGACTCTAGAAACTGCGAGATAGACTAAATTTGACCATTCGATCCGATCATCTATAATCCAAACATTTGTATCGGAAATAGTTAACCCCTGTGACGAGTGAATAGTTATAGCGTATCCTAACGTCCACGGTGATTTATTCATATTCAGCGCATTCTCAACATTATTAATATCAACTAAAACAATATCATTCAAGACAAGATTCTGTATTCCACCACCAGGAATTTCAACATCAATATTCTGTCGTCGAGTATCTGCTGGGCGATAACATAATGGTACAGGTAGATCTGAAAACTTTTCTTTATGTAACAGAAATAATTTATCCTGTAGTTCGTCACGAACTATCTTTCTACTTGCAACTATTAAATCAGCGGGATTCCATAAATTTAGAAAATCATTCATAGAAGTCTCTGGAATTACTCCGCGCATTATTTCACATTGTACTCTATCTGGTTGTAGTCTAATTAACCTTTTAAATTCCTTCAACGGTTCATCAATAGCTCTATGGTCATCATTTATTTCTTCATAATAATCTACATTATTCTTCAGCCATTCATGTGGTGACTGTCCAATAAAGGGTGGTGGTTGACCATGATCACCACACATTATTACAGCAGTATTCTTTGTTAATAACCAATCAAGAAATGTTTTTAATATTTCTAACGACACCGTGCATAGCTCGTCCCATATAATATATTTAGGTATATATTTCTCACCCATTCGTTCAGGAGTCCATGTGTCTCTACACCATCTGAAGAAACTATGATATGTACATGATTTTACTCCTCGCTCTTTTATTTCTCTGGCGAGTTTATGTGTCGGTGTCAAAACAATTATATCTGAATTATTATTCATGAATAATTTAATCACACGCGTTGTTTTACCTGAACCACCGCATCCGTTAAGATAAACAGTTTTATGTCTAGCCACGGAATCATATACAGATGGTGCTGATGACTTTGATACTTGATTATTATTTTTGTAATATATTTCCTTAATTTCAACGTCGGCAGATTCAGAATAACTAAGTATATTTTCTTGTTTTATTCTCCATGATCCCCATTCACCATTACCAAGTAGCGGTTTTAATAAATCTGTATATTTTTTATTTATATAAAACGAATCCGTTGCTACTCTGACAGCATCACGAGAAAATCTATTTATCATAGACAGTAGATTTATAGAAACATATGCCAACATAGATGATCTTAAATGAGTAAACTGCGGTGAGTCACCATCAAGATAACTCACAATTGTACCTAGTTTGGTTCCGTCTGACAAATAAGCATTGTTCCGATTTATAAATGTGTTTTTTTCTGTTGTATCAGCGATTATAAAATCGAGTTCAGCATCGTCCATAATCAATCTTGTACAGTGTCTTTTATGATCATATGCTCCTCCTTGAGTAAATTTACCAATTATCTTTCTACCAAGATCTTTTGCAAGTTTTTCATCATGCTCGTCTCTGCATTACGTATATTATTAGTAATTTTAATAATGTCATCTTCATTAAGATTAGGAAATTCTTTCCTGGCATCATCAAATATTAAATCTATTTGGTTCTGGTAACCAAACTTGCTTTTGTAACCGATACGATATAATTGCCTCACTCACCTTCAATAATGTTAAAATTCCAACATCAAGCATATATCGCAATAGTACTATTGGAACCCAACATTTTTTCTGAAAAATGTCTTCCAAACCAAGCATAAGTAATCGGATGGAGATTTTCTGCAAACTCAAATGATTCTACATGAGCAAATCCGGTTAAGTCAAAATCTGGTAAATGTCCGTTTATCGCAACCCTGGCCATCTCGTGTGATGGATGTCGAATCTCTTAAAGTATTCAGAGCATTCTCCGTATCCAAGAAAACTTCCGGGATAACACGCTACCATATCAACGGATATAACGTCATTATACTTATATTTGGTATTCCACAATCCTCCGTGTCCATATTCTACACAGCTTTTATGGATATCTTCAAGAAATTCCGATCGTGTTGGTTTCCATAAATTTTTCTCCTGAGCGAAATGAGCCGCTACAGATGGAACTGTAAAACAATTATTTAATAATTGTCTAACTTTGACATCGTCTGAAGCATATTTCAGCGCAAGATGTTCCATTTCTACATTAAGAGATTCTGTACGATAAATATCACCATTAGGCCGTACAAACTGATCGTAATAATCATATTCTGAACTTTGAAATAACCAAACGGATACAGGGTCACTTTTACTGATATTTTGGATAAAATCAAATATATGTCCATCATAAAATTTAACCGCTCTATCTCGTGGAAATATTGTTACTGCTGAGGTCCACGCATGCGAATTGTGATCGATAATATCTATCGGAGTTCCATTTTTTATGTATTTTGGTTTATATAAAATCTCTCCTGTTAACGTCTTTACTGTTATTGGAAATCTTAATTTCTTTTCTAGATCAGCAACATCTCTGATAGATGCTCCAGTATCTTTAACTGATTCTGCCCACGTATTTATTTTTTTATGTCGTAAATCTGTTAAACCATTACCACGTATCGCGTTTATGAAATGTTCTGTAACTCGTTCAGCTACACAGTTTATTCTTGACTCTGACAGTTTCATCGGCTTTAGATTATTGACGTCAGGTTTATTATTCAGCGGATATATTGCATATACAACTGCAGTCACAGGGTACCCCCGTTCATAATATGGCTTATCAACACCAGTTAGTATTCCGGGTTTAGATTTATTATTTAAGAGAACAATATTATTTCCTGATTGTATGCGGACTGGATCGCGCTTATCACGAATAATCCAAGTATCTTCTTCTGTATTTACAATAAATTTTATTAAAATAAAATATTTTTGATCATCAAGGTGATTAATAATTACTTTTCCTCGTTCGTCATTCATTATATTAGTAACATTTCCAACTCTGAATGTTGACCACACATAAGCAGCGCCACTATTACGAAATTCCTTCTTGGCTTCACGAATACGTTCGGTTACATCCTCATTTGTTAATGCCAGATTTTGCATCAAAGTACTAAATTTATATTCTGATAATCGATCGAGATCGAATCTAGCTCTTTTAGGTTCAATTGCCGATAATTCGTTCATATAATTAAAACAAATATTTAAATTAAAATATTTGTATATATATAATGCTTGAAACAAAAAACAAATGTGCTTGGCTCAAAATTGGATATACTTCTCCTTGTAATAAATCGTGCGTGAATGAATTCTGCTACTACCGTATGCAAAGTATCAAAAATGGAAGTACAGGACCAATACCATGTGTGCAATGCGGTGTTGGAGTCAGAGGAAAAACTCAATTGTGTTTAAAATGTGGCGGAAAAAAATACAGAGAACATAAACGATATTATGACAAAAAAAATAATACTTTGACATTGTCAGGTAAATCTCCTATAAAAACCGTAGAAGATTATCTGGCCAGATTTCAAAACAATGATTTAGACAAATAATATTATTATATAAAAATGACTCAGACAAATAAGACTTATGATGAAATGATCGACAATGATATTATAAGAGAATTAAGAAAAGAAGCATTTCGTAATAAACACGAATTTGTAGCACATCCAATATATACAAATTATGAAGCATCGCGAGATGGTGTGATTAGACACTGTAAATCAAAAACCCCAGTCGGTAATCTTGATAAATTTGGTTATTTTGTATTTACTGCTGGGAGAAAATATTATTACTCACATAAATTCATCTACGAATGTTATTTTGGAGTCGTTAAAAATGGACTTGTAGTTGATCACATTGATGGAGATCCCAAAAATAATCGGTTATCTAACCTGCAAGCTATTACACATAGTCAGAATGCTGCACGTGGAAATACTGGAAAATGTAAAAAGTTTACAAGAAGATCTATTAAATCCATGAATATACAGACAGGACAAGAAATAACTTTCCCATCAATATATGCGGCTGCAAAACATTTTAGCATACATCCACAATCAGTACAATTTGTCGCAAATAAAACATACAAATCTGCATATTCATTCAAATACGATCAGCTGATTATATTTGAATATATCTAACTCTGTCTTCCTAACAAATAAATTGTATATAATTCGACTCTATATTTTGCCATGGGTACCTTCACCGTCGCTGCTCTCAGTGTCACTTTCATTTCTGACAGAATCAAATAACATAATCTTTCTTAATTGCATTACACGATTATCCACAATCTTCTTTTTCTCGTATTCACGAGATAGTTCGGATCTGATATTTTCGATCGAACGTACAAGAGGCGCAAATAGCTTTACTTGCTTTTCATTTACCACTGACAAAGATTCTAACATAGACTGATAGATTAATTTTACGAATTTATAATTGGATGGTAATGTGTATTTATTGTCAATTTTTCTTTGTTTTAATATTTCATAATTGCATAATATTTTTTCAGGATCAAGATTATCAGAGAGATTTATTCCGTTATGTTTTAATTTTTTAATAGCAGAAATAATATCATTAATATTTTCTTGGTTCATTATATAATAATTATTTCTTTAAAATAAAAAATAATATCAGTCTCTGAATAATTATTATAAAAAATGTAGTCCCCATAACCCCATGTGAACCCCTAGGTTGCCATATGACATCCTAGCAGGATCAGAAGGTCAGGGGACTGTTTTTTGAGGATGATTCTATGAACACATAATTGTATGATTATGATTATATATACATATGTTTATGATTATATTTTTTGCAGACGGTACAAACATAAACTTATCCTAATGACATATGATTGTATGAACATGAATATATACAAATGGTGATGATTTTGATTTTTGCAGACAGTACAAGCATAAACTTAACAACAAACTTAACAATAAACTTAACAACAAACTTAACAATAAACTTAACTATGGACGGAATACAAGGGGGGATTTATCTACGTCCAACAGATTTTATACAACTCTCCCCCCATATAAAACCCCGGGGAGTGCAAAATTACACCCACCACGTGGTTACATGGTGGGAAAGTTGTATTGTTTTTCTGTTGGGTTTCGTACCCCAATTAAAAAGCATCCGTCGCCAAATGCAAGATAAAATATCTTTAGCATTTTTGGAGACTCGAACACACGAGAGTCTGCACAACTTCGATCTACGTCCAACCGTCTTACCACTTCGGCCATCGCTCTCTTATCAATAATACAGTTAAATTTAAGTATATATAAAATATTTGCGCTATCTCACAGGACTTGTATTACTAATAGAATGTAGAACTGTACTTCAATTTTTCAAAATTCATAAAATAATTGCGTGTATGATTTATAGTTCGTTAAGGTAATAGACAGACGGACTAATACGCTTTGATCGATACACGTATATGCAACTGGGTTTGTACAGGTAACGACGTAGTAGTAAGGGAAATAATCGTTTAATTTACTCCACAGAGAGAGAGATAGCCGAGTTATCTCGCTTTATTATATATACAATTGCTTTAATCATAGGAATTGATTATTATTCATATATTTACTAATCAGATTATTTTTTTGCCCCTGATTATTTACTCAGACGTTCTACGAGCGTATATACAAATTAATATTAAGAGACTCTCCTCGTAGATCCAGAATGTTTCCTGCCTGGTCAATAAGTTTGAAATTTATTCTTGACAATAATGGATTATGTACACGTAGATAAACTGGATTAATTGGCTCAGATACAATTAACCACCCGGGCGGATCTTTAGGACTGAATGTATATAGTATATATCCCTGTTGGGCCTGGTTAGACTTTGAAAGATCTACTTGATAACTGTCATCAATTACGTCACATACTAGATTGACCGCGATCGTAGATGTTATATTAACAATACCAGGTGAGATATGACGACCTCCACCATGTGGATCATTATTATATTTAAGAATAGTTGGTGTGGGTATTAATTTTTTCCATGAATCACATATTCTTTTAAAATGTTCATCAATAAGATCATTAACCGACTTCTTTAGCTCCTAGGAGTTAAACCCCGGAATTACAAATTTTGGTAGCTGTTCTTCTGTGAACATAATATTTAAGAAATACTGTTTTAAATAAACGTTTATAGCTTACTCGCTGAATAGGATCATCTTCATTAACTATATAAGTACTAAGAAATCTATCTACCGGTACGTTTAATGTTTTTTCTCTATCAACGATAGCCTTATTTACATATTCTAAGTCTGATGCAACCTGATTCAAATGTTGTATTGCTTCAATTATTTGATTTTTTAAGTCATCGTTGTAGGAAGTGCTGATGCTGGAAAACAAATTTCTTAGATCATTAAGTACACGTCCGTGTTCCGATTTAATTGGTCTTGATTTTGAGTTAATTTCTTCAACATTAATTGTTGCTATTCTTGTTGTACCTTTACCCCGAACGAAATCTATAAAATGATTATACTGTGCATAACCACGATAAGCATCCGGAGTCTCTATAAACGGATAAGTTTTTCGCTATTCTGGAAGTTTTATAAATTTTTCAACATCTACGACGAAATCAGATCGTTGTGGTTCTGGTGGTCCTTGATAAACCGGTGGAACTTCAGGCCATCCTAATACTGATCTAATCGAACTTTGATAAATATCTACGGAATAATCAGGGGAATTTATTTCAATAACCGCTGATAATGTCGGTTCGTAGACAGTAATTGCTATTTTTGATTCTTTTCCTGTAATAGATTTAATTCTGCGTTGGAACTCATCATTAATCTGCTCTATTTGATAACTGCCCGTTGGAATAGCAACTACTTGCCAATCAGGAGTTCCATCTGGCTTATTCTTATTGGCGAATACTAATGAATTATTGGCTGTAGTCCACCAAATGGTTTTGATCTAATATTGGGCCAGCTATAATAAACCCGTAACTGTGCTAATGCTATTTCTTTTGCAGGAATTGATGTTGGAAAATTGACACTAAACTCAGGATTGGTCGAACTTAACGATATCATAGTGGTTTTTGACGGAGTCGTATTAGTGACGATCTGCTGAATTAACTCCCTGTCTGTCATTATTATTATCATTATTATTTAATTCGTTAAAATCATTAGCGATCACCTTAAAAGCGTCATCATAGGTTTTCATCATCATCGCGAATTCAGTATCGGATATTTCACCATCACTAATACACGAAGAAATGTACAAAGATAGTTTAGAACATGCATCTGCCACTGTATGTAATTTAATCATATAATCGTGCAATTTAGCATTTGTACAGGTATCTATCTTTTTGGCTATAATACCGAGAACTCCAGCAATAGTCGTTGATGCTGAAACAATGATGGTTATAACAGTAGGTGCTGTCATCGTCAATGTTGATAATAATAATCCTGTTCCAGCAATAACAGCAGAAACCGAGTAAACAACTACATCGATGACAACTATACGCCTTTTGTATTTTTTTATTTTCGTGTTATAATAGTCGATAAAATTATTTAGTTTAGTCAGACGTTCACATACCTGATTGCATCTGTAACGTTGAACGTCGATGCGAGACCGAGGTTGATCCATTATTGTTATATTAAGTGACTAATTGTGGTGTTTCAGCTACAAATTCCAAACACCACCAGTAAGACGTTGCGGTTATTGTTTGATCATCTGCTTCCAGTAAAAATATTTCTTCAGCATCCTTATTTAACACTATAGATACAACTCCAGAGAAAGCATCTGTTGAATGACGCCACAGAAATGTTGTAGTATAAATTTTAAACGTTGCAGAGCTGAATATAGATAGTCTATAAACACCAGTAACCTCCGCGGTATATTTGATAGTGTTATTTTGCTGTGACCATGTTGTTAATCCTGATGCTACTGTATATACGATATTTTAAATTTGTCCGTGTGGAATTTTAATCAGATTAGTTTTTTGAACAATATTAGGTATTCCACTGACAATATCATTGAGTTTCATGTTAACGTCGGAGAGTTTTATGTCAACGGTTGGTTGTTCCCCAAAAAAATCTTTAATGGTTTTGTTTACATTTCTACGAAAATTTAAGAACGTTTCTACATGTCTAGAAAAGTAGCACTAAGTGTAGTAATTTCGTCACCGATCGTTTTTAGAGGAATTTCCTTATCGTCCACATACTTTTTCGTTGCAGCATCAAAATCATATTCCGGTGTTCTAAGATTATTAATACCATTATTATTCATATTAAGAAATGCACGCATTATACCGCCGTTGGCCAACACGTATTTAGATTCTTGATCGTCGACATATTTCTTTGTTGCGGCGTCTGTATCTGCGGTTGGGTTTCCAAGGCCTATAATTTTATTTTGATTCATAATAATGCTACCCGTAAACGAATCACCAGCTTTCTTAATATAATCGCTGACTGACGTACCGGAATCTTGTATTTTATCCTGATCAGTAAAAGTAACTATATTATTAACCACCGCATTAGGAACTCGTATAAGTACATCTGGCAGTTGTATATTATTAGTTTTTAATCGTCCTTCCTTATCCTGAAAAACAACTACTTCATTTTGATCCACACTGGTTATGTTTAATAAATCGTCAATCTCATTTCTGAGCTGATCGAGAGTTGCGTATTTAGATAAATCAGCTTGCTGATGACCTTTACCACGAGAAGATCTTCCATAAATATCTACCATCATATTTACTAATGTCTGTTTAAATGTGACGTCGTAGTATATTCATGTACAACTTTGTGAGGTGGTTTTGTTGATTTTGATACAGCATCAAGTACGTTAAGTACTTCTCGACCACATATTGGTGGATCAGTTAATGTTTGTGTTGGTAACGTTGAATACCATATTGGAGTACTTTGATCGCCGCTAATATACTTTAAAAATTCTTTTGGTGGAGCTAGTCCATATGAATCAAAATAAATAATTCCACGTGGATCAATTGCATATCTAACCCAATGTGTACCTGGACCAGAGTTTTCATCGAGATTAATAATACCGGTTTCAATATTGTTTGGTTGTTTCGGTAATTGATCTCTCATGAAAACTCCTCTAAAAATTTTTATTTTTAATTTTTTAGCAGCATCTAGTAAATCAAAATTGGACATAGGAGGTATTAGTAAACTGTCCCTGGTAATCTTAGGCCTTTTCCGTACCATGAATGTGGAGTCCCTGGTAATCTTAGACCCCTTCCATTTTTTTTGATTCCCTTTCCTGATGCTTTCTTTAATGCCATTCCAGCAGCGGTTCCAACGGCGCCTAATGCAGCTGCTTTTGCAACAGCTGGGGCTGCAGCGGCTATTAATGCTGGTATAGCAGCAAGAAGTGGAAATATACCACCCGTCTTAATGATGTCTTTAATGGCATCCACAGAAAGATTAAGTTTTATACCTTTATTTGATTTTTTGGCTTCATTGAAATGCCTGAGTTGACGTTCTGTAAGAGATAATTTATTTGAACCGTTCATTTGATCTTTCTTTAGCAATATTTTTAATCCACAGATATTTTTTGATGCTGATTGTATCCTTTTAATCTGACCAGGAGTCAGACTAACATTAACGTGATTATACGACATTATAATATTCATAAACGATCTAATTACATGTTTTCTACTGAAGCATCAACGACTCTCATTCGTCCACCAACACCTTCAAGTAACATTGATTTATCGCTGAGTGTAACAGCAATTGCTCTGTAATTGGCAATAGCTCCTATTGTCACACGAGCTCGAAAATGTATATCGACTACTGACTGTCTGGTTAAATCTAAATGTTCGAGCGAAAAGTAATAAATCGGATATAGGGTTGTAAAATCTAACTGTGATATTTGTAAACCAGTATCAATATTTTGATCACGTCCCATGAACGTCATCAGACGATGATATGCACGTGCTACATGATTTTGCTCGAAATTCAGTAATATATCCTCAGATGGTCCTTGATGTCCATTTATTCTTAAAGAAACCTCGGAAACACCAAGATTGTCAAATATCATAATACTACGTAGTTGATTATCCACCCGTGCAGCATCTTGAAACGCAATAAATATATGTCGTGGCGCAGAAACACCTTGCTGAGAAGCTATCTGCCATGTAAATAAACCATTAATATTACTCTGGATAGCATCTGTGGTCATTGTTAACCACGATAATGCTGATTTACCACCTTGACTCATAAAGCAAGTAACCGATCTTCTTCAGGTACTGTTGGAGTCATCACCGGCATCCACAATGAAAGTTTTGTCAGAATTACTCTACCAGCATCACCAGCGGGTCGCCATATTGCATCATTGTCAGTTGCTTTTCGTACAAGTACAACCGTATGTTTGGCTCCAAAAATAACCTTTCTGACATTTCTACAGAATCCAAAGATATGTGATAGTGGAATGGCACATGAAAATGCTCTTCTTCCACCACTCAACATTGCTCGACGTGATCTAAATCCTAAGTTAAAATCTGGATCTACATTAATAATTATATTTTGTATATCAGCGTTGGCGTTTCTAGCATGGTTTTGTGGGCGTCCTATATCATACTGTCGATACTCTGGAGAATCAGTTGTATCCTTTGCAAACATCATTGATGGACCAGCCGATCTTGAATAATCGTCGCTGTATCTTGCAAGGCCAAGTATTGTCGTTGCAACGTCAACGTCTTTCTGAATTGATTCAATATTTTTCCGTCAATCATATACGTGGCGCTATCAAATAACGCCATAATACCATTATTAACAAAACCGACACTAACATCGTCTCCATATGCTACTGGTGCTGCAGGGAGCAGCGTTATTTAAAATTTCACCTTCTACTTCAATAAAAGCCTCAGCGGGTAAGAAATACCTACTTGTATCCTGAACTTGTAGTTCAATTCGTCCACGCTGATCTGGAATTCGAGCGTCATAAGAATAATATTGATAATCACGCACAGACTCATCTTTAAGTACTGGTGCGTCCATGTCAAATGCTGGATCAGATATTCGCTTAAACATCTTTATTATAATTATTATCGTCTAAAACGAAGACCACTTCGGGAAGTGAGACCACTTCCTGCTATCAGACTAGCGGTTATATTTTTTTCTTTTTCTGACATTGGTACATCAGCCAACTCTGCTAGTTTTTGATTAGCAACTTGATTTATTATTTTACTGACATTTGCAGGCATTACTTCAGTACTAGGTAATTTTACTGGTTGAGGTTTTCGTCGTATTAATCGTGCTAGTCTATCTTTAATCGCTGAAAATGCTTTACCAGCGAGATTACCCATAGCACCAATACCTTTTTCACGAACAACATCAATAGCTTTCATACCCAGTTGCTTTGCGATCGGTATTGCTTTTGGGGCTATCCTTCTAAATAGACCCTGAACAACATCACCTAGTCCATCTCCGTAGATTGTTTTGTATACTGGTAATCGTGAATTTATTACCCTGACCATGGTTGGTCCACGGTGAGTACTATATACGATCATTTTATTATAGTAATTGTATTTAATTACGTACTTAGCCACTGTAGTAATCATAGGCAATTTCATTAATAAGAGACTGACAAACATCAACGTCCATGATACCGCCAGTAAATAACCGTCTGCAAATATCAGCTGCTTCATTAATTATTTCTGGAGAATTATTACCAGCTCATTTTCCTCCAGTGAGAATTTCGAGATGTTCAACGTCATTGAGAATATTATTAGGACATAGAGTAACGAGACCACTTCCTGAATTAGTAAATCCACTTCCACTTACGTTGCCAGAAGAGGTGTCTGACGGCCAATATTCTTCTTCCTTATCTTCCTTTTTGCTTAGTTTTTGTTGTTTTGGAGATTGTTGTTGTGGTGGTAGTGGTGGTAATAGTATTGGTGATCGTTGTTGTTGTGCAATATAGTTATTTATCTTATTTTTATATTCAATAAAATTTGGATCGTTGCTTCGAGCTTGATTAACTTTATAGTGTATACGATATATCCATTTGTGCCAAGTATCCTCATTTGCGGGATCACCAACAAATTCAGATTTTAAAAATTGTTTTTGATTATAATAACCTCTTATAGCAATATCAATTAATTCTAGATCATCAGCTTTTCTAATAAAATTAATAGATTCTTTAGTTAACTTATCAACCAAATTAACCCTGGCTCTTGCTTCTGGTTCTTTTTCTGATTCCGGTATACGATCTTTTATATCGCCTATTTCAGCACGAGCTTGGTCAATGCCTTCAAGTATTTCTTGCATTGGTTGAGCAGCAGCAATTTCAGCTGGAAGTTCTCGTAGAATCTTTTTTGTTTTTTTAGTTCGCTCTGCTATTTTTCCAGTTGCCTCAGCGATTTTCTCTAAAACAGGAAGAGGAGGTTTAGTTGTCTCTGTAATTGGTTTAAATAATTGTTTTGTATCCTCTTCAAATTCAACATGAGATTCTTGTCGTTGTTGTAATTGTTGCTTGACAGCATCACGAACAGGTAAATATTTTCTGATTGCCTCTAATCGCTCTCGTGCTAATCTAGCTGAATGAGGTTCTCCGATGACAACCATATTAATAATATTTATACTGACTATTTAATTACAGCAGCAGGAAGGGTGGCCGACAAAAATTGAGCGACCCGCCGAGTAAACTAAACGCATTATAACAGAAAAAACAAAAAAATCAAAACTAAAATAACAAAAATGAGCTAACCCAAACGATTTATTATTCGTTTTTCAAACTATACGGTAATAATAAAAGTTAGGAGGTTCGGTTTAGCGTTATTGACCTTATTTTTTCAGCCTCTGTAGGAACCTTTATTTTATGAAAAACTTGCTCGAAACCAATTTGTAGGGTTCACCCTTCCTGCTGCTACATCTGGTGAAAAACTATATATCGTTTGTCCTTTACTACTCTGGGCTGAGTAAGATCCAGTGGCAATGGAGCAATTTATTAATATTGTGTTTACGTTGGTTATATTTACTGGCAAATCACCATCATATGTAATAGTTTGTTCTGTTACAGATCCATATTGCTTGTGAGTAAATCCTATCAGCGACGCTATGCTTGTTGCTGATGAAAAATCTATTATCAAATTATTTTTTATGTTATTCTGGTGCGTAATGTATTATAGTTTGGTGTTAGCTCAAAATTGTTTGATGCTCCTCCGTTTTTCGTTATTAATTCGCGTATCGTCTTACTTAAATCAGTTACGTTGTAGGCTCCTTGCGGAATTTTAAATTTTACCCAAGCGCCAGGATTAAACGTAAATTCATCGTTTACTCCAGTTTTTACGTTAGCCATGGAATGCCAACATGTACAAGAAATTAGTCCAATTTCATACTATTTTTCAGTATCAAGTTGTATTGGCGGAATATAATTTACTGAAAAATTTGCGCTGTCTTTCGCGTTAGCTATCACGGCTGTACTAGAGTCAAGTAATAATGTTGTTGACATTTTTTATATAAAATTGTTATATTAAATCGTTCTGGTTTATATTAAATCATTATTCAAAATTAACATTTACAAAATTGATATTTACAAAATTGATATTTACAAAATTAGGTCGCCGCGATTAAATCGATGTGTAAAGTTCGTATTCGTCAGATGTTAATAAATTTTCCGATCTTAAATGATCAAGTATATCAATAATTTCATTATCAATTTCAGCGCCAACATTTCCAGCTTCCTTTGACGATATCAACAGCATTAATCTGCCTATCATTTCGGCAGTTGATGCAAATATTTTTACACCTGTTCCAGTTTTTACTTTACTGAATCGACTTTTATCATAACCATCAAATACATTTTTAAAACTTCGTCCTGCAGTACTAGTTGTTCCAGCTCTAAATTTTACTGCAGCAGATTTCAAAACACCAGCAATAACACCATCTCGAGCTTTTCTGTAATGTTCTGTGAAATCTTTTTCTTCAGCTTTATCAATTTCATCTAAAGTTTGTTTACCACCTTTAATTTTTTTATCTAATATAACAATTAAATTATCATATTCATTTTGTGTTAATTTATCAATATTATCAACATCTTTAATATTTTCTTTTATAAAAGTATCATAATCTGAGTCTTCTATTTTCTCTTTAACCATTTCCTTTATTTTTTCAATTTGCTTCCTTCTTTCAGTTTCCCCTGGTGATATAACTAGTGGTTGTTCAATCTCTTCTGAAAATGTTATGCTCTCTGGTCTATCAGTTCTAATATACTTTTTTAGTTTTTTAGCATCTTTTATTCGATTTTCATCATTTATTTTAAATTTCCTGTGAAAATTCCAACTTTTACCAAACCCTGTGTATCTATTTTCAGTAGCTGTTCTTTGAAATACTCCAGCAATAGTACCAGCTCTAATATTATCAGAGAGTCGCAACATATGTTCTTCTTCATTAGTTGTTTCTAATTCAACATTAGACTTATTACCATCTATAATTATTTTATCTAAATTACTTATAAGTTTATCATACCTTTCTTTCGACCAAGTTTTTATTGTATCAATATCATCAATATCATTTTCTCTTAAATATTCACGATAATTATCATCAGTTATTTTATTATATGCTTTTTCTCGATAAAATCGTCTTTGTTCGTCAGTACTTAAAAACTTTATCGTTCTCTCACTAATATCTTCTAATTTTTCTGATAATTTTCCAAGTAAACTTTTAATCTCATGGGAAGTTAATTCTGCTAATCTTCTTTCAAGTAAAAGTCGATTATTAATCAGTCGATTTAGTTCAGTTCGTCTAGCGGCAGGATCAGCAATATTTGCTACAAGAGCCTCAGCCAATCTTCTTCTTTCCTCATCAGATCTGCCAATAATTTTTGCAGCAGCTTCTTCTTGTTGTTCTTTAGTAATACCAACTAAACCTTTTTCCTGTAGTCGCTTAAGTTCTTCTTCTGACAGTGGCTTAGTTTCAGGTTGTTTCCCAAGTAGTGCTTCAGTAACTGGTTTGAGAATTGAGGCTGTTTCTGCAGCAGTTATTTGTCCATGTCGTGCTTGCTGTACTCGCTGCTTAAATGCTGCTTGAGATTGAGGAAGTTTTTTTAGATCTTCTACATGTTTTCTGTATTGTGCTCGTTTGTCCATTTTATTATATATAAATTTTATAAAATTAAGACTATGAAAATCATAAATTTACTGCAGATAATTTTCAATACAACAACGAAACATTTTAGTTGGATTATGTGTTAATTTATCAAACAAGAAAAGTTATATTTATCCGCTGTCGCTTTATGATAAAGTTCGATAAATTTTATCTTTTGTTACGTCGCCACATTGCTCGTTTGCAATATTTCTAACGTCAACATTATCCAGTCAAGGAAATAATATAAAACAGCCAGTATTTCGCCGAATAAATCTGTCGACGTTGTAAAAACCTTGGGCTAAATAAACAGAATTACATTTCTTATTATGTGATAGTGAAAAATATGATCTTATTTTATTCATTTCTACATTGTTTAGCGGAATATCGTCAAAAACTATCTTATGCTCGGACGAATCAAGTTGATTAACTGAAATAAGTTCTTCTGGTTGTTTGATAATAAAAAAATCTTCACCAGCATCAAGATCATCACGAAGTTTGTTATTATATTCACTTAGTAGCTCGTACTTATCTTGTTGTGGATTAATTGTATAAATATAAACTCGATCGTAGTTAAAATTATCACCCAGCAGTAAATTCATAAGCAAATTCGTTTTTCCTGATCCAGTTCGTCCAACAATAAGATAATGACAATCTGGAAGTTCATTGTTATGTTTGTTTCACCAACCGCTCTGTATCGAAATTTAATATCGATGATTTTGCCATTGTTTGTTATACATTTTATGTTATATTAAATAAATAATGAGCTATTATGCAAAATTTGGAACAACATTAGGAGATTTGTCGGCTGTAAGTATAACAATAACAAACGGAACTGTTGATTTATCCGGATATTTAAAAAAAAACTGGAGATAAAATGACAGGAAACCTATTTATGTCCAATCAACGGGTACTAGATTTAGAAACAGATTATCCGCCAATAAATGTTGTTAATACACAAGCTGTTAGTTATGCACAACTGAAATCCGTCGACAATAATAAACTAGATAAATCTGGAGGAACTTTAAGCGGCAACTTAGATATGTCAGGGAAAACAATTATAAATTTAGAGACTGGATACCCACCAGCAAACTTAAATCAAACTCAAGCGGTAAGTTATTTACAGTTGAAGTATGTGGATGATAACAAACTTGATAAAATCGGTGGGACGGTTACAGGTAGTATTAACATGTCAGGTCGAGTGATAGGTTTAGAAACTGTATATCCGCTAAAAAAACTTTGATAATAAACAAGCGGTAAGTTATGTGCAACTAAAATCTGTTGACGATAATAAACTTAACAAAGCCGGCGACACAATGACAGGTAACCTTGTAATGAGCAATAGCTCAAAAATAACTGGATTAATGAGAACTTCACTAACATCACCAGCTAATGATGCTGATGCTATTAGTTATGCTCTGTTAAAAAAAAGAACTTACCCCATATTTTAAGAGATTTTTTGGACCAGGACAGGCAATAGACATGAAAGACCAAAAATAACTATGACATATGTTCCAGTTAACCCTAGTGATCTAACAAATAAAGCATTTGTTGGCAGTGTATCTGGTGGTATAAAACGAATATAAAACAATGTTGGCTTTATTCCAGCACTTTATAAGGAAACTGACAACCGAGCCGGGTTTGAGGTAAGCGCATCATCATATTATCCTGAAAATTATCCATATTATGCTTTCTCTGATAGACATGAGTGGATGACCAACGGAGAAGTTGAAAACTTTTGGATCAAAATTAAATGTCCCACTGCAGTTGCTATTTGGCAATTTCATTTGCGAGGTCGATTAAACTCTATTGTTGGTCGAATTTATAATTGGCAATTGGAAGGGTCAAACAATGATACCGACTGAGTAATATTATATAGTGCAGTAAATACGTTTATTTCAACAGCACAATATTTTACCAGTCCCCACAGAAAATATTGTCAACAAGTACTTATATTTTCGAGTTAATATTTTTGCTGCTGAACATCCGTTTCCAGGACTTACAGCATTTCAAATATACACATTTGATTATTAGATGTGATCATTGTGAACAAATTTAATCTAATGCTATAAAATAATGACAACACAATGGTTTACAGACCTTGCAACAGAATTTTATGATAATATTTTTAACCCCGCCAAAAAGGTTAGAGATGATTCACTAGCTGCACGTGCGATAAATACAAGAAAAAATTATTCAATTCCAATGATAAACTCTCCATTGTCAGAGGAAGAAAAAAAATTTGTTCGTGTTATGTATATGTGGGGACCACAACTAAAAGAAGCACTAGAAAATTTTGAAGTGATAAGTAGATACTGTTATCCTGATGATTGTCTAGAAGAACTTAAACAAGTTGAAATTATTTTTTTTTTTTAAATATTGCTCGAGGTTGATCTTGGAAATTTGGATTTGATAATAAAATCGAACTTAATAAAACAACGAGCTTACGGTGAAAGAGAAGATATGAAAAAATCTGTACAAGATAGTCATGATGGTCTCAACAGATTTATGGAATCTAAAATAATAAGAATAAAAAGAAACAAAAAGTTATACAATAGTTTTTTTTAAAACAAGAAGTTTTTAAGTATCTCGGTATGTACTACCACGACAAAGACACCCTAATTAAAATCCTTACTATGACAGCAGACACTGAGTTAATTATTAAAGCATACTCAAATGCAATTTTGCCAATGATACGTAAAAGACCAGAATTTGATCCCATTATTATTAACAGATCATTAAAGATAATCAAAAATTTTGACGATGAAATTAGTGATCTTAATGATACTGAGCGAGAAAAGTTTTTTGATAAAGGCAGACAAACAGATTTGGTTGCAAAGCCTGATTCTTATTTTGATATAGATGAAGCAGATGATATTCCATTTCCATCAATCCATCGCTCTAGACAATTGTTATTACGAAATTATTACAGTGAAATCGAGAAAATACTCACAAAACCACATGAAAAATTAATGTTAAAAGTAGCTTCTGCTATTGGTCTGATAACAATTGAATTAAAATCACTCAAAATGTTAATGCTAGCAAATTTTGTGGTCGCATATGTAATTACCAGACAACATCTTGTTTTAAAAAATTACACATTAGATCAAATAAGCTTGGTATTAGGGTATATTGATAAAACGGAAAGCGATTATAGTAATTTGGTGAATGAAACAGATTTGTATGAACGTAAAGTAGGAAATACTTTTGACTCATACGTTTGGTTAAAGAAAAATGAGGTACTAACAGATGAACGATATAAGGATACTTCGTCAAATGTTTTTGACAAATACCGATTTTTTATAGCTGATCCTAACAATAATAAGTTCCGTGAATTTCTTGATTCGATTGCTGGTGACAGAACTTTTGTCTTTGTATAAAATATTGTATAATGAAAAAACATATCATCGATTTCAATCACATTTCAGAGAAATTCCAAAACAAGATGTTGACGCACTAGTACAATATTAAAAATTTTATCATCAAAACCTCTGGTGTGTAAAAGAATGTTATAAATACTACCGTAGAATACCTCGAGTAATATCATATTTGCCATTGTTAATGACTAGGTCTGGTATAATCTCAAGTGGAGCATTATTAAATCCGTTTTTGTTAATAATATCTGGTGTCGGTGTCTCTCTTTCAACACTTGTAAAAAGAAATTGAACCTAAACTTGAAACCAAAAAAGGTCTTGTAAAACAGCAAGTATCACTTACAATAAATTACTTAATCAGATAAGATCTTACTTGCGAGGTGTAAAATATGATATGGACGATTTAATACGCGAGTTTCGTATTATTGACAGTATGTTAACAGATATCCTACCAATGAGAGTCAGCAGGTATGAAAAAGATTATCATAAAATATGGTTACAACAGTAGTAGATTATCTTTCCAATTTTGGGAAGGGATGGGGGTGGGGGTCTCTGGTCTATCACCTAAATAGTTATAATATATTCGTTTTAGAGTTCTGGTCCAGAATCCGTTTTTGGTTTAAGATCAGCCTCTAAGTATACTGAGAAAAAAAAATTGTGTGACATATTAGCCATTCCAATTAAATATTTTAGTCTATTTTGAGCTGAAAATGACTCCTTAATAAAATTACAAAAATAGAAAGTTTTATAGGAGAATTCTCGGTTTGGTTTAAGATCTGCCTATTTAACTACTACTGACAAGCTTGCACACTGAAACATAATCCTCTCGTTCTCTCTCTCTCTCTCTCTCTCTCTCTCTCTCTCTCTCTCTCTCTCTCTCTCTCTCACTAATAACTACAAAATCTTTTTGTGTACTTTTGTTTTTATTGTAATTAGTTTCTTGAGTTGAGAGTAGAATGAGACAGGAAATATATGCTTACTTTATACGTTTGTACCGTTAGGTTGTCGAGTAGCGTGTGTTCTGTAGAACTTGTCTTGGTACGATTCCTTTATTTTTCGTACACGGCCAGTACCACCAAATGATAATTATTTATTTTACATATAATTTTTCGTACACTGAAATGTACTAAAAATTACATAAAATATGGTATATATCAAGGTTCAATTTACCAATTTACCAATTCTTATCGCGATTTTTTTCACGTTCAGCAATTTTTAAAATATATTTTCTTTGGGAAAAAAATTGGGAGCCATGCCGGACACCACGTTATAAGCGGGTTCGCGAGTTATCCGGGCGCGAGTTATCGAAGGAGTGTTATACAGTGTGACCCTGCTATAACACAGTAGTTGGGAGCCATAGAACCCAACCGTGTTATAGACCAAACCGTGTTATAAACAACCAGGTTAGTTAGCTTAAGAAAATGATGCATGTACCCCAAAAGATTTGCGCTGGAGGGGGGGAGATAGGTAATAAATGTGTGCGGTAAAATGCGTGCTTCATTGGCACAGTTACCATCTTAAATCGATGCGTATTAAATGGGAAATAAACCTGTAGTGAAAACACAAAAGGTATATATAATATTTTAATTTATTTAAAGAACCACGGATTTGTACATATACGTGTATACTGTTTATATATACATGAGTAATGTATAGCATGAATAGAGTATCAACACAATGTACTTACCCGCGAATCTCATCACATACATTGAATCTACAATACAAGTAATTCCATCAAAAACATGCAGACACACAGATTTAAAATATTCAAAGTCGGTAAAATTTTGTGTTTTAAGCCGCCGTTGGTAGCTTTTGTAAGCATAAAACTTTTTCCCTGCAAAAAGGAAACTTTCACGGCACAGTAAACGTGTTCTAGTCATGCTGGAAAATAAAAAAAAATCCATCAGATTCAATTACTTTTATTTAAGTTTGGTATTGACTTCCTTTGAAGAAAGTTCTTTGTTTTTATTGAAGATTGTAGTCGGCTTTCTTTGATGAAAGGTGCATGCGTTGCTGAAGTCACTGCTAAAGGACGGCTTTACAAATCCAAACAAATGCCTCTTTCTTATTGTGGCGGCAACATCAAATAATTGTATGGCATGATTGAGACTGATTTTGTTCCATTTGCTTAGTACATTTTCATAACAGTCGGTGCTTCAATGGTAATCTGTTTTCTTTGAAATTTCAGCAAACTATTTTATCTGAGTACATTTTGAAAAAGGAATTGGTTGTCATTTGTAGTTACTGTTCCGCCTGCCTATTGAATAGACCAACAAGTAAGATGTTTTTTCTTCTTTCCTTTTCTTTCTTTTTTTACATTCGTGGTACTTACCATCCACATACAAATGTCAGTCTATGTAAATATATTAATTACTAGTGAGCGGCCGAAAATCCGACGAAAGATAGATTACGAGATAATGCCTCGTCCGGATGATCTCCGCTGCCAGAAATGTCAACAACAAAAAAGCGGATATCTCACAACATACAGTACTCATGCTAGATGTCAACATAAGCAGATTATGATATAACAATGCACTGTTAAGATGGTTTGTCAATATGGACAAAGAAATTGTTTATGTAACAATATATAAATTTCAGTGCATTTTATATCAAGTTTGCGGCTTCCTTTCATGGGGCCTATGAATTTCTCCACTCCTAACCAATGGTTGTATATACAAGTTTAAACAGCCAACAATGTCACCAATAAAATAAATAAATCACCAGATGGTATATTTTGACGCCAATAAGGAAAATAAAATCGCAGTTTGCGACATTGGCGAAGCCCTACGCGATCCCTTAATAAACTTTTTACACATCATTTTTCGTACTTTTAAGAAGAAAAATCTTTTTTGGTGCATGAGAAAAATACATAACAAATTTCAAGAGCCACACCACGATCATCTTGTATCTCTTCCCAAAATACTAAAAAACTTTTTAGTTTTTTTTCATACATTTATGAAAGATATTTTTGTGTGCGAGAAAAATACATGTATATAAAATTTCAGGAGCCACGCCACGACTGTGTTATATCCGAATTCGTGTTATAACGGAGCGTGCTAAAGCGGGGTCACACTGTATTAAGTAATCAATTGAGGTGGTTCAGCGACGAATTCAAGACACCACTGGTAAGACGTTGCAGTTAATTTTTTATCAGATGGTTCCATTATAAACGTTTCTTCAGTATCCTTATTTAACACTACAGATACAGTTCAAAAAAAATTGTTGGTTGAATGACGCCATGGAAATGTGGTAAATATTCTAAAGTTTGCAGAGCTTAATATGGGCAGCCTGTACACACCAGTTACTTCTGCGGTATGTTTGATAGTGTTATTTTGCGGTGTCCACATTGATGATCCTGATGATACTGTGTATACGATGTTGCTGATCTGCGCGTGAGGAATTTTAATCAGATTAGTTTTTTGGACGATATTAGGAATTCCACTGATGATATCGTTGAGTCTTGTGTTAATTTTGGAGATTTTTATGTCAAGGGTTGGTGGACTTCCAAAAAATTCATTAGTGATTTTGTTTATGTTTCTGCAAGAATTCAGAAACAGTTGTACGTGATCAGAAAATTCAGTTCTAAATACAGTCATTCCATCATTGATCGTCGACATTATCTGTTGGTTCTCCCACTTTGGTAATTTTAATGTTGTTCATGTTGAGAATACCGGTCATCATATCGCCGGTCTTTAAAACCCGTTCACCCATACTATTTCGGATCGACGATGGAGTAACAACATTAGGGTCAAGCTTTCCTTCTCGGTGATACACGGCAACGAGACTTTCTCGTGTTGCCCTGTTACGAACAATGATATCGCTGATTGAAATATTACTCATCATCAATTTTCCTTCACGGTTTTGAAATACTACAAGTTCACCAGGATCAATTTTGGCAAGATTGAGCGGTCGGATAATTCATCATTGATCTGTTTTGTTACTTGTTGAGTAAGTCTTCGCCTGGCGTTTGTTGGGTTTTAGTTTTAGCTGATCTTTCGTAAATATCTACCGTTATACATATAATGGTTGTTTAAAATGGTGTTCTCATGCACAACCTTATAAGGTGGCACTGATGATTTTGAAATCAGGTCAAGTACAGCAAGTGCTTCACGGCCACATATTGGTGGGTTGATTATTTTTTGTGATGGTAATGTTCAATACAAGAATGGAATATTTTTATCGTTGCTCAGATATTTTAAATATTCTTTTGGCGATGCTAACCCGTGTGAATCAAAATGAACAATTCCACGTGGATCAATCGTGTATGCAACCCAATGTCTACCTGTGTTGGTGGATTCATTGAGATTAATAATACCAGTTTTCAATGCGATTTGGTTTGTGTGGTAATTGATCACGCATAAAAACACCTGAAGTTTTTGATGCTTAATTGCGTAGCAGCATCAAGTAAATCAAAATTGGACATTGGAAGAATCAATGAAGTGTTCTTGAGATTCTTAATCCTTTTCCGTACTGAGGTAAAGTTCCCGGTAATCTTAAACCCTTTCCTTTTTTTAAAACCTTTTCCTGTTGCTTTCTTTAATGCCATTCCAGCAGCAGTTCCAACAGCACCTAATGCAGCTGCCTTTGCAACAGCTGGAGCAGCCACTGCAATTATTCCCGGAATCGCTGTGAGAAGTGGAAATAGTCCACTGGTTTTAACAGCATCGCTGATAGCATTCGCGGAAAGATTAAGTCGTACACCGGTTTTTGAATTTTTAGCATGGTTAAAATGTTTTAGTTGATGTTCTGTCAGCGATAGTTTATTCGGACACCCTGAGATTTGTCCTTGTTTTAATGACACTGTTGTTCCACAGTTATCTTTGGATGCTGATTGTAGTTTTTTAATTTGACCAGGAGTCAGGCTGACACTAACATGATGATATGACATTTTATAATAATAATTTGATTTTTAAATTAATGATTACATGTTTTCCATGGGGACATCATCAACGACACGCATTCGTCCTCAACACCTTGAAGTGGCATTGTTTTATCGGATAAAATAACAGCAATTGCTCTGTAATTGTCAATAGCACCTGGTCGGTTTACGCGAGCTCGAAAGTATATGTCAACAGCGGATTGTCTGAATAAATCTAAATGTTCCAGTGAAAAATAATAGATCGGATACAGCGTTGTAAAATCCCGCTGAGAGATTTGTAAACCAGTATCAATATATTTTGGTCACGTCCCATGAACGTCATCAAACGATGATATGTACGGGCAACATGACTGAGTTCAAAGTTCAGTAATATATCCTCAGCTGGTTCTTGATGTCCATTTATCCTCAAGGAAACTTCTGCAACTCAGAGTTTGTCAAATATCATACTATGCAATTGTGAGTTTATTCGTGCAACATCTTGGAACACAACAAATATATGTCGCGGCGCAGAGACACCGTTCTGTGATGCTATTTGCCACGTGAATAACCCGTTGATGTTACTCTGAATCGAGTCTGTGGTCATCGTCAGCCATAATATTGTCGATTTACTGCCTTGATTCATAAAAGAAAGCAATTTTTGTTCTTCGATTAACAATGGAGTCATTGTTGGAATCCACAGAGAAAGTCTTGTCAGTGTTACTTTTCCATGAAGTTCTGCTGTTGCAACTGGATTAGGTCCTTTAGCGTGCCAGATTGCATCATCGTCGGTAGCTTTTCTTACAAGTACAATTGTACGTTTTGCTCCGAAGATAACCTTTCTAACATTTCAGCAAAATCCAAAGATATGTGAGAGTGGAATCGCACATGAGAAACTTTCGTCATAGCTCGCCATTGATCGACGTGTTGCGAATCCCAAGTTGTAATTTTCATTCATCGATGTAACTGTGTCCCCAGCTGCATTTAGTGTTACATTTCTGTTTTCTGGATGATCAGTTATGTCCTTGGCAAACATCATTGATGGACCAGCTGATCTTGAGTAATCATCGCCGTATCGCGCAAGACCGAGTATAGTTGTTGCAACGTCAACATCGTTGTGGCAAATTTCAGTTTCTTTTCCATCAATGGCATATGAGGCACTTTTGAATAACGACATGATGCCATTGTTGATAAAACTCGATCACCAACTCCGTAGTCGGTATTATTTGCTTTTATGAGTCTGCCTTCGATCTCAAGAAATGCCTCCATGAGCAGGACATATCTGCTTGTATCCTGAACTTGTAAACAGATTCTTCCACGTTTGTTGGGTTTAATTGCATCATAAGAATAATACTGATAATCACGTACAGACTCATCTTTGAGCACTGGTGCATCCATGTCAAATGCAGGATCAGATATACGCTTGAACATCTTTATTATTATCGTGTTCATCTAACACGAAGACCGCTACGTGCTATCAGACCAGCGGTTTTCCAACACAAAGACCATTACCCGCTATCAGATTACCAGTTATATTTTTTTCTTTTCCACTAGCCAACTCTGCTAGTTTTTGATTTGCAGCTTGATTTATTATTTTACTAACATTTGCAAGCATAACTTCAGTGCTGGGTAATTTTACCTGCTGTGGTTTTTGTCATATTAATCGTGCTAGTCTTTCTTTGAATGCCGAGGGTGCTTTACCGGCAACATCTCCAACAGTACTAATTCCTTTTTTATGAATAACGTCGATGGCCTTGATACCTAATTGTTTTACAATCAGTATTGCCTTTGGAGCTAACCTTGCAAATAAACCCTGAACGACATCACCAAGTCCATCGCCGTAGAATGCTTTATAAGTTGGTAATCTCGAATTTATCACCCTGACCATGGTCGGTCCACATTGAACATTATGTATGATCATCTTATTGTAGTCATTGTATCCAACTGTTTAATCATTGTAGTAATTATCGGTAATTTCATCGCTGAGAACCCAGTAAACATTAATGTCCATGATACCACCTGTAAATAATCTTTGACAAATCGATGATATCTCGTTGATGATTTCCGGGGAATTATTACCGGCTCATTTTCCTCCGATGAGGATTTCTAATCTGTCCACATTGGCAAGGACGTTACCAGAACATGGAGTAATAAGACCACTTCTTTGAGTAGCAATATCACGTCTAGTTGCACCAGGGTCAGGTGATGGTTGTCTCTTTTGTCGAGATCTTTGCTTTCATGGTGATATACTTGGCGTTCCAATAACTTTTCCTGTTTCATAAACTTTATCAATAAAATTGTCATATTCTTTTCTACAGTTTTGACTGATTTGTGGAATATCCTTGTACTCACGAAATACCCTAGCAACCCACTCTTTTTTCTGGAGTGTTATGAAACTCTCGTATCAGAAGCTTATGCCGCAGCTGATATCCCACCGCAGCAACCGTAACATGATCATTCATAACTTCTATATAGCCTTGTTGAGTAAAATAACAAGTTTTTAATTCCGGTTTAGACAGATCCTCGACAATATTTTTAATATCTTGAATTTCAGTATGTGTTTTGTCAGCAGACTCCATAGCTTCCTTAATTTGATTTGGTAATGCTCCGATAATGGTAATGCAGTTGTAGCATCAGTGGTTTTTTTTTTCCAATGCGGGAAGAAGACCTTCAGTAGTCTTTGTAACCAGTTTAAATAATTCTTCTGTGGCTTCTGTAAATTCCACCTGAGATTCCTGACGTGCCTGTGGTTTTTGTTTGACAGAATCTCTCACGGGTATATATTTGTTGATTGCCTGTAGTCACTCTCGAGCTAGTCTAGCTGAGTGTGGTTCTCCAATCATTATTGATATAATAGTTATCTAATTACATCAGCAGAGATGCTGACAATGAGTGCATGTGCATGTCGCAAACGAACACACATAAAATTTGAAAAAAATACGTCGGTGAACGAGGAACAAAAAAGCTAATTGGATCTGTTTCCCCTTGTATGGAAATATGATCGGTTAGAGATTTCGATTTGAGATTATTGACCTTATTTTTAGCCTTTGTAGAAACCTTTATTTTTGCAAACAGAGCCCTCTAAAAAAGTTGTAGGTGCAGCCTCTCTGCTGCTACATGCTGGAATCCCCCAGTTAGAAAAATTCTTAGCATTCATGCACTGTTAATCACTTCATACAAATATGTTAGTGTAACACAGTGGTCCCAGTTATAATGCCCTGTAACCACACAGGACAACTGTAAAAATATATTTTAATAATTGAATCTAAAGTAAAGTCTTCAATGCTTAAAGGGTCACATGACATTTTTCTTAAAATTTGTGTTTTTGTGTTAGTTAAAGAAAAAATATTTTATTTACCAGTTTAGAAGGATAAACTATTACGGTATTGTGTAAAATGTTTTCTGAAAAATTGCATGGCACTGTTTATTTGTCACATTAGTTACAAGAATAATAATTATAAATATACAACTGGGTCTGAAAAAAATTACATGGATGATTTGCATGGCACTATTTTTAATTATCATTTTCACATGACAATTGATAATAAGCACAGTTACACTGAAGTTTAATCCCTTTCAAAATGATTTGGGAAGAATGCAGCAAACACTTGATTCTGTTTTCTGACAACGAATGCACATATAATCCATTTGGGGATTTTAAAAACATTAAACTTTACAAAGAAAGTTGGCTTTTGATGTTTAAATAAAATGAAAAATGACTGCCAAAGTTATTGATGACATAAATTTGAACAATGTTTTCACTTTGAGTTTAAACCAGTGTAAGAATTTTTATTTGCATATACAATTCAAGTGTTCATTAAATATAAACAAGGTACTGTAAAAGACATTTTCCAAGTAAAAAGGCAACATTTGTAATCCTCATTTAAGCTTTGCAAAGCCACATTATCCTTTCAGTGATCAAGTAAACATGTAAGTCAATAGTTAAATTTTTCATCAATAGCTAAATCATGAGTGGTATAGGATCAACTAAAAAACATGCTTGTGTTAATGTACTTGTAGTTGATAACGATTTTAATTCATACACATAAATTCTATCACCTCAAGATGAACTCTTCCCTCTACATTTCCGTTGGATACAAAATAGTTTTCCAACTGCAAATACATGGCAATTTTATCTCTGGAGGAGGTATCTCTGAACTTCAGTAGTTTCTTCTCCAATGGATTTCTTTTCTTCAAATGCAATTGTAAATGAATTCTGCTTCTTGACCTTGCTGGTCTTAAAAAGACTGATCACGTCTGTGCTTTGCTAAAGCCTCCTTTGTTTATATGTTTATGAGACCACCCCCACCCCACCCCATGTGTAATTCCTATTGCATTGTTTTAAAATAAGGGTAGGTAGATAGTTTGGGTGGTTGTTTTTGTTTTTTTAACACAAATATATACAAATCATGTGGCAAATAACAGTCCTTTTAAGTGCACTGGATCCAGCAAGGGATCACATGTCAAGGATTGATTAACATAATGCAATAAACTGACAATGAAAAGTGCAAAACTAGTATCTAATATATATATATATATATATATATATATATATATATATAGATAGATAGATAGATACATACATACATACATACATACATTGTATTAAGCACTTAAAGTTCTGTTGGGAATATTTTTATTTTTTTATTTTTAACCCGATGAAAAAGTGCTAGGGTCAGCCGCTTAAACGGGGACAGTCGGCCGACCAGGAACTTTTTTGTATGCCTGATATGACACTTCCGGTCTGCGACGATCAGCGTCTGGGAGATAATTTTATCTTATGAAAAAGAAATTTAGATAATTGAAGGGTCCCACATAATACTTGTAACAGGTGCTTATCTGCTTACTGCTTTTAAATTGAAAAAAAATATTGAGAAGTTGTGGAAAGTTCAAGGAAATATTTATTTCGCCTTTTTCCACTGGTTGCAGAGCATGGAATTATCCAATCATGACAGCCACTTCATCAATCAATCTTGTACGCTCCATAATAATAAATTCGAGACTGGTCCATTGAAAGCAAACTGGTCTGTGAAAACAATCGCCATGAACTTGTTTGCGTTATTTATATGATATTCCTGTTACTGGAAATGTTCTTGGCCTCCTAAATATTGTTCAGCCAAGATAGGCAATCGAAGATTACAAAGTCGGCAATTTGGTGTCGGCAAGGTTGCCATGTTTTGGGGTTACAGAAGGAATTATTGGAAGGATTGGGGGTAACTTCGTTTCTTTTTTATTATATTACAATAAGTTTGAAAAAGATAAGGACATTTATTGGCTCTGTTTCATAGCACAGGCTCTTGATTCCGGGGTAAACTAGTTTACCCAAGAATCAAGTGCCTGTGAACCATTTACAGTATTCAGCAAACCTTATTAATGTTTTCATCTTTATCTCACTGAAAGCTTGTGTGTGTTGTTGAAGAGGGATTTTTTAAAAATAATTGTCATGAAATAATGGTATGGAAATTGGACTGAGTGTTCCTGCTTCAATGCATTGTTTAACCGTGCAAAGATATATGATAAATAATAATAATAATAACTCTTATTATTATTCTCATTTTTCTAATTTTATCTTTGTACGATTCAGTTGTAAATCTTTGGAAGTGAATTACAAGAATATAGTACATTTTAATGATAAAAATTATTTAACTATGCCCGATTTGAATAGTGTAAAGCAAACTAATCCATTAACATTAGCCTATTTGAATTTAGAAGAAAGAATTAATAATGGTTTTACTTATGTATTATTGTTAAATTTGAAAATGAAGTCATATTTTAAAATTGTTGAAAGAACAATAAAATCTGAAAAATATTTAATGACTCAAAAATGGATCTTAAAATAAATTTGTACATAATTATTATAGTGCATGAAATCAGAAGAATAGGTTTATGAATAGTGTTAAAGACATGTAAGAATAGAACAGAACATCCATGTGTATAGCTTGTTAGGCAGCAAGAAAATCTACAAAGCAAGCAATCAAATTAATTACTGCTTCAGTATATTGATGAAAAGCTAAATTACTTTATCCATTTTCTTTAAGTACAGTATTTTGTAATTTAAATAATTGTGCTGGCCTGCCATATTATCATGTGCTTGTCCAAAATTGCAGCTGCATTCTACTTTTAGATACAAGGTAGTGATTCATGACATCACATGACGGTCACTGTTAAACAACTTTATAGACCTTGCAAACCCTGATAGTATATGCCCATCATTTTGGGTGTAAATTTGTGTACTATATTAAAATGATTAATGCTCGTGCGTGTCATATGTTGATGGTATTAAGTAGTACTTAAATTGGATTTCTTTTGTTTGTCTCATTGAAAAGGAAATATGGTGTCCATGATAACAATCTCATGCTTTATTTTACCTGTTACATAGGAATTTGCAGAAATGCAAGCATCATTGATCTCTTAACGTTATAATGAATGTCAGGTTACATAATTAAAATCATTATTTTTATTTTTAAAGGCCAACTTGCCTAACCACATTTTTTCAGCAATAAGCATGGGTGTATGTATTTTTTCCCAAGTAATCAATTCCCATCACTAGTAAATTGCATGGAATGTATTGCATATTATTTGAAAAGTTTGCATTTTTTTTTTTTTTTAAATTTAGGGTTGAAACAAGTAAAGATGCAAATCCACAGTCACCAAAACCACCAAAAATGGCCAAGACAATAGCAACAAAATAGACCACCAAGATGACAACACTAAAACAGACTAAGATAGTACATGTAACACCAAAAAAGTCCAAGGTAAGGTAAAGATGCAGCAATTTCAAACTTTCTAAAAACATTATAAGCAACAAGCATTGTGTCATATCTTTATGGGTTGATTACAGTAGAATGAAATAAAATAAGATAGTAATTCTGAATAATTTTAATAATATCTGTAAAGGGATAAATCAGGGTCTTATAATTTTATTGATTGAATACATTAGTTTGAACTCGTAAGCCATTGAGCCAGAAACAGAATATAATTTTGACTGTATTTGTTATCAACAATTTAGAATGATGGTCCCAAATTCAACGAACAGTCCATTGTAGTAATATAGCTTTTTAAGGGTTAATACCTTGTTTTCAGAACTAAAGGATTACAAACATGATTTGTAAATTTAGGATGCCAATAACAGTTATGTTATACGTATACTTTTTGTTTTATTAATTCATCACATTTTATATTTTCAACCAATTTTTTTTGCAGGACATATCCAAAAGAAATGGCAGAGTATCAAAGAGGTGATGATAAAAGAAAAAAATCAATGAAGCGCTAAAACAATCAAGAAACCAGGTTATGAATGGATGGATTTTCAAAATTAAATGGACAATTTGGCACTAAAGGAACCTTATGGGCATTCTTGATATTTGGACCTTTATAAAATTTTATTTGTATGTGTTGAACAAATTAAAAATAAAACGTATTCTTATATTATCTAATGTTTGCTTCAGTTCTTGGTCTGATGTTTTATGCCAGGGAGGTGTCTGAGGAATCCGAGGACGATATGTCCGAGGAATTCTCAGATTGCTTCTAAACTATGGACATGTCCAATGATTCCTAGGTAACCTTGGAGTATTGGTTACAAAAGCCTATGACAATGGAAGTCTGAGGTCAGCCTCAGACATTCAGAATAAAAACCTTGGACATTGGTATAAAAATGTTGTCTTTGAGCTATTACCTCATAATGTCAGCAACCAATACTCTGTGTTTTTTCCTAAGAAAATTTGTCCTAGGAAACCTTGGGACATGTACAGCCAGGCAAGTACAAAACTGAGATGGATGAAGACTGGATCAGTTATTCTCATGCTGTGTTTGATGGAATGAAGCAGAATAAATACATGAACCTCACTGTTAGTTATTTGCGTCAAAGCACTTTGTGCTTCTTCAGACTATATGCATGGAATGTGTTAGGCAGAAGTGATTACTCTACAATCATTAATGCTACAACCTATGCAGTTAAGAATAGTATATATGTTTCTCCCCCATGCCATGTGATAGAGTAATCTACGTGATATGCTAAACTTAAGTTTGTTATCTCAGTCTGTTCGTCACAGTCTTGGTGTCCATGTGCTAGGAACTACTTTTATTTTTAAAAAAGCCTTATTGTCTTCTGCTGTGCCTGATGGAATTGTTATAAAATTAAATAAACAGAACATATATAAAAAATACAAATCATATGGCAAATAACAGTCCTTTCAAGTGCACTGGATCCAGCAAGGGATCACGTGTGTCAGGGATTGATTAAGATAAATGCAATAAACTGACAACGAAAAGTGCAAAACTAGTATCTAACTAGCCTGAGTGCTTTTGACTCTTAATGAGTCTTTTTCAAAATCATATACAAACATAGACAAGACAAACAAATGAAACAGAAAAACCGTAGTGTTTGCAAAACTTTACAGGGCTGTTTCTACAGGAATTAAACCTTTAAATGTAATGCGTTTCAACTAGTTTATTTCAACTTACATATGTGTGTGTGTATATGCGTGTGTGTGTATATATATATATATATATATATATATATATATATATATATATATATATATATAAAACAGAAAGAATTTCACTCATAAAGCAACTTATGGTCTCTAACTTTGATAACAGCGTACAAAACATTTTTGAGAGACAGACAGACAGTCATGAGGTCAGGCTATTTGATGTTGCTTAAGACTGAGGCAATACACATTGCTGGTGACTGTTATGTACTCTGTGTTTTTTGTAGCTCCTGATGCATGATTTTATTTAAGTTTTGTAATTTTTATTCATGATTGTAAGTTGTACAGAATATTTGTTGCAATTTTTATTCATGATTGTAAGTTGTACAGAATATCAGTTGTTAAATTTTGCCTATGCGAACTGACTGTTAAGAATGCAGATTACATAGGATCTATAAATAGATGCTGATATGTGTTGAGAATTATGAATTACTTAATGGCACTTTTTGGCTTAATTTCTCATTGGTTGATGGAGTTTCGACATTCCTGAAAGACTTCAATAACATCACATTGGTTGGGCGGGGTCAGGTGAATAGGCAAGGTCAACGCCAAATGAGTTACTTGGTGTTTGTTGCAAAATATAGTCGTAAATGATGTTTTTAAAAGAGATTCACTGTGAAGTCAGTTTCATTCTGATTTGTTGAGATCAAAAACTTGATCCTCTTGAAAATGCAATCACTGATTTATACCCTGCTTGTGCAGTTACTAGATGCTATGGCAAAAAGAGCTCCTGATAATGAAATTGATCATGAATTCTTTTGGCCAACACATCTATTGGCCCGGCATTTGTTGAGGGCACTTTTGCTTCTGTTATTGATCAGTCAAAAGGTGTTGATCATTGTAATCTTCATTTAACTGGTTGTTGTTGTTATAGGGTTTAACGCCATTTTTCTTTTAACTATACTCAATCTCTTACTTCTTTTTAAGGTGACAAAAGACAATCACTTGTAATCAAACACGAAAAAGATCTGGAAATCTGTTGTTTCAGAGGGTATTGGCAAAGCTCGCTCTTCTGTGGTACCATGGACCATTGGAATTGTAAAAAGAAAAATATCTCTTCACATAGGATTATGACATTAATCTTTCAGTCTCTGATTGTGAAGTGGTAAGATAGAATCTTCTGTCAACTCACTTGAAAAATACAATTAAGGAAGGTCAAAACTATAAAGGTAAGAACTTTTCAACCTGGTGATAAAATTCTGTCTCACATGCCAATACTTCAAATACTCATCAGGTTAGATATTATGGTCCATATAACATGGAAAAGAAAGTGATTTAAATTTTATCAAAACTCCTGGGAGGCAGAAACGGAAATAACTATGCCACCATTCATGTAAATATGTTTAAGGAGAATGTTGATTTAGGTAACTCCATAAAACATTCAGAAAAATTTAGTTGTTCCTGTCCCACACAGTGACAGTTTAAATGGTGACATACAACCAGATTGCAGTGACGTTGGTTCAACCACTCTTCAGAATTCTGAAATATTAAAGAATCTGGACAATAAACTTTCACATCTACAGCCACAGGAAAAGAATGAGTTAAAGCAGCTAATATGTGAATAGGAGCACTTGTTCCCAGACATTCCAACTCTAACATATAAAATCTACCATGATGTTGAAATTGTAGATTTCAAGCCTGTAAAACAGCACCAATAGAATGAATCCTCTCAAGCAGGAATGTTCGAAAATAGAGGTTGGAGAATGACTTTATTGAACCAAGCAAAAGTAACTGGAGTTTGCCATGTATTCTTGTGCCGAAATCAAATGATTCTTTCCACATGTCCAATGACTACAGAAAACTGAACAGTGTCACCAAAACAAACTCATTTCCAATTCCAAGAATTGATGACAATATTGATAGAATTGGAAATGCTGAATATGTCACCAACTTGGACCTGTTAAAAGGATTCTGGCAGATTCCACTTAAGGATAGAACAAAATGAAATTTTGGCTTTGCAAGTCAGATGGACTCTATCGATACAAAGTGATGCCATTTGGTATGAAAATTGTCCCTCTATATTCCAGCTTTTAATGAACATGATAACATTTGGTATAGATGACATATATATATATATATATATATATATATATATATATATAGTGTAAAAACTGCCATGAGCGACCTCTGCTGTGATCGACCACCTGTCATTTCCGACCACAATCGTAATGCACGATTGAACGCGACCAGCGACCGCCATGTCTTGGTAAAATATGCATTTCGACACTGCTATGAACGACTGCATTGCAAACACAAGGATAAACTCCACTGACCTTTATTTAATCCCTGTAAGAATAATCGCTCACACTGTTCTAAATTTTTTTTAAAAATTGTAAAAATAGGCTGGCTACCGATTTCTGTAATTTTTGAACTGTGCTTTTAGTGCTTTATAGCTTCTTTCGCTAATCAGACTATATGTAGATTATTTCCTAGTCTGGTTCCCTGCTTTATATGCTCCCTGCGTTGTTCTCCGCTATTCATATAGGTGTGAGCAACGCAGGGAGCATACAAAGCAGGGAACCAGACTAATTATTCCCGCACTTAGCCTGCTTCCCGGCCTTAATCGCAGGACCCGACATCCATGTGAAAGACCACGAGAACAGACTGACACCACTGACCTATATGTAATCAATTGTTACAATGACCGCTTGATTAGTAACGATTGTTCATGCTCAAAAACAAGCATAAAAGGAATATTAAAAAAAAAAAATGGATTGTTGCTACCGGTGATAGATGCTACAGTCCATAAACCAGGCTAATGTACATGTCACGAATTGACGTTGTGGAGCCAAAGTTGAGGTAGTGGTCATGAATATTATTTGTTTTAGTGTTCATCTGTATTGCCTGGGGGTGAATAAGGTCATTGTCTATTAAACCAGCAAGAGAGAATCATTTGTGGGATTCAATTGATAGTGTTCAAGACTTGTGATGTTTGCTTCCCCCCCCCCTCCGATGTTAAGTGATTACATCCCAATCACAAAGCTGTCGTGTATTCAAGTTGGCGCGACCAGGTTATACACTTAGCTTATAGAGTTAATCCTAGTAGGTTATCTTTGAATGAAGCCGTTGACCCATGTCGCTGAGTAAATGGTTCTGTTTCTGGATGGTATAATTGTTTCTTTTTATTTCATTATTTGTTAGATATGCAATGCACATGTATAAATTTTTCATAGTTTCCCACAGCCCAGTCAAAACTGTCTTTACGTTCGATATTACAAATGAGCACTAATAATTTTAACACCTAGGACCTTAATAACAATGGACGAACCACCAGCTAAAAAGAGAGAAATTTTAAGGCTGGAGAAAATAGTTAATGTAACTGAAAGAAGTGAAAAAGAGCAGACCACTCGCAAAAAAAGCGGTTTAAACGTCTGTAAAACAAATTTAGGTTGTTACAAAGGAAAAGGAGTAATTCAGAAACGACTTCATATGCTGAAATATGTGATCTTCAAATGTAAATGTGATTTCATGTTTAATGACAGAAGTATATCTTTATTGCTATATAATTTTGTTTTTAGATGAATGCGTACAATATTTTAGCAAGAAATATTAATAAGGAATAGAATATATGTACAGTGATTGTGGTTATTTTTCTTGAAATTATTCTGAAAGTGGACCTTGGAAACTGGTCTTTTTGTACAAGCCTGCTATGAGAGACCACATGTCTTGAGAGACCGCTTTTTGTTGGCAGAAGGGGCGGTCTTTCATAGCGGGTTTTAATGTATACATACATACATACATACATACATACATACATACATCAACAATGTCAGTACATGTATTTCAGTGATTCCTTGAAAGATCACCTGGAAACTATCCAGAAATTTTTTGTTCACTTGAGTGATGGAAATGTGAAAATTAATCTAAGTAAAAGTGAATTTTGCTGAGTTTATGTCACATTTTTAGAGAATACCAAGCAACATGCTTAAGTTAAGCCTGTGGAAGATAAGATTAGATCTTCTCTGAATTCCCTGTGCCTATCAGTGAAAAGAAACTGATGTTGGGTGTGACTGGATATTATCGGAAATTTTGCTAAAATTGTTTCCATAATTGCCGAACCACAGTCCAATTTAGTAAGTAAGAAGACTAAATTGTATTGGTCTGACAATGGCGGGGCATTTGATAAATTAAAGGCCATGCTTAAAAGTGTGCCAATTCTTTCAGCTCCAGATTTTGACCAATCGTTTAAGGTGTCTGTTGATGCAAGTGCTGTTTGGGTTGGTGGCATATTAATTCAGGAAGATAAAAATGGCATGGATCATCCTGTCTGTTACTTTTCTAAAAAAATTAAATAAGCACCAGAGAAATTATTCCACTATTGAAAAGGAGTTTGGCTTTAATTTTGGCTTTAAACATTTTGAAGTGTATATTGACTCAACTAAGAGAACTAAAACAACACACACACGCACACACACACACACATATATATATATATATATATATATATATTATTTCTTGCGATGCTTCCTCTTCTCCTAGTTCAGCTCTCACTTCTCCCTGTTGTGCCCAAAAGAAGAAGTCACTTCCTAAAATTCTAGTCTAGCTTGGCCTCTCAGCTTCTATGGTTTAACTAGAGCAGAGTAAAAACCATCTAAGGGCAGACCATGGGAGGTGAAGACTCTCTTTGGAGGGCTCATGCCTTCTGTGGCTACTCAGGATTTGAGTGACCATCAACACTGGTCCCTTGAATCCATTTCTGGCTCTTCCAAACTAGCCAAGAAGCAAAATATTTCTGACCACCCTTTGGGTCCATCAGCTACGTTCTTTAAAGCTCCTGTCAAAGCAAAGACCACATTTCCAAGCTCCACCTTAGTGAGAGGGCATCAGATCAGTATGCTGCAGTGGCTCAAGGAGAAAGTTAGCAGGCCCTTACCTTACTCCTAAGGACAATGTTGGATACTTGTTCCCTCTCTTGCAGAGCATTTCTGTTCCATTGTTTACTGTTGGCACCAGACTAAACCTCTTTTCGGAGGCTGTGTTTGGCAGATGTGTGACTTTTAACCATAACTGAAATAATTATTACATTCCACATTCGCATCTGAAATTATGTTTTGTTTCTTGTGGAGCAATGTGGCTTTAATATAGCCAGTCTGCTGAGATTCTGTCAATGGCTGATCTGTCACCCTACGTATTTCCTATGTACATGAATCATATGATTTTAAGAGACTTTTGTATGAAACTTAATCAATACATTTCCAGCAAATACTGGCATTCCAGAAAACAGCAAAATTGATGAGCAGATCTCACACTGATTTATAAGTTCCTTTTGGGCAAATGTTTTGGTTGATCATAAAGAAGTGCACTGATACACATGATTTTATCCTGTGATGAAATAATAGATTGGACAATAAGTTATCTCAGGATGAATTTCATGGTGTTGAGTTGACAATATAAATCTAGAATTAAAATAATTTTATGACCTATACAATTAAAGTATTTCAGAAAATAGCAAAGATACTCTGGAAATCACACATTGATGTTGTCATTATGTTATGATTATGTGGGAAAAAGCAAGATTTTTCAATATTTATTCCATTTGTTTATATAGGTAGGACTCATCATTTCTGTACATTCAGTTTTGTCATGCAAAGCATTTATTATCATAGAAATTTGTTTTCTATCACTACTCACCTACCAGTAGTTAAAAAAATTGAACCAACACTTCAGCATGATCAATCTCAGATTCAACTGCACACTGATTTTTAGTACAATGGTATGAAATGTTAATGTAAGGTTTTTATTTTTTCAGACTTTTACAAATATTATAAGTCAAGGAGTTTTAATGAAAGTAGTATTTTCTAATTAGTAATAAAAGAGTTTAGTTAAATATGCAATAGTTCATCAAGGTCAGGAATTGAATATTTGTAGTTGTATTTCTCTCTCTCTCTCTCTCTCTCTCTCTCTCTCTCTCTCTCTCTCTCTATATATATATATATAAAATACAAATAATATTATCATGCCTCTTAGATCATTTTTAATTCATACACTGCAGAGATCTGAAACAAGGTCCGTGGGTAGACAACACCCATCACCTTCCCTGCACACGCCAGTCAGTATTCCATCACGACAAAACACACATCACCAAAACATGATTCTACTGAGTCGGTGTTATATGCACTCGTGCATAGCAGACACTCGCATGGCAACCCAGTAATTCTCATCTATCTACACAGTCATTCTTGATTCTTATGAAAGAAATAATGGTATATTTAATAGAGAATTACAAATATGCACCAAACAGAACAGAAAGTGCTATCCCTGGATTCTACAGGAGAATGCTTGATAATACTAGGCAGAATTATTTTTAATACAAATAATACTATAATACAGGTTAGAGAATTTGAATTCATACTGTATGGAGATTCAAACCCAGGTCAGCTGGTAAACAGCACCTATCACCTTGCAAACACGCAACAGTTCATATTCCATCATGACTAAGCACAGAAATCACCCAAAAATCATGCTGTTGAGCTGGTGTTATGCAATCATGTTTAGCAGACACACATGGTGACCTAGTAATTTCTTTCATAGGAATCCATAATGGCTATGTAGAAAGATGAGAATTAATTACTAGATTACCATGATTCCATCCTGTCATCATTTTATTTTGAAGCTTTCATTCTCTACATCTTCAAATTCTACAAATCTATCAGCTGTTCTTTTGTTAATAGCTCTATGATACTATTATCATAGAAACAGGACTCGTTGATTAAATAATATCCTTCCTCACTTTCCAAATTCACATAATATAGATAATCTGAGAACTTTCAGAGCAGAGAGGATATGTATCCTCATACTGAAAGAAATGTGGAACTATCTATACCAGTAAATATGATTTATTGCCTTTAATATGTTCCAATATACTAAATGGCAAAGCAACAGGTGGAGATGACCACTGGGAGTTCAACTACAGTAGTCAGAGACCTGCACGTAGGCAGCCTTTGGACAAGTGGTTGCTCTGCTCTGTACCCAGGGCAGTGGAACAGTTTAGCATTATCCAGGGCAACCGAGCAGAGCTTTTCAGGACAGCGCTGCTCACCCTTTATAGGGAGGAGCCTAGAAAAGGTGGCCTAAAAAATAGCCTACCCTTCAAAATCTGGCCAGCTTGCCGCGGCTGGCAAGATCATCCACATCTGCGGTAGAAACCATCAAAGAAAGAAACTTCTTATTGGAGCATGGAAAATCCATACTTTCATGGACAAAGTGTATGTAGCAAGACCTTACAGGAGACAGATCTAGTTGCTAAGGAGCTTTCATGCTACAATATCAACATTGTGGCCTTGAGCGAAACCAGGTTCACAGAGGAGGGTTCTCTGACTGATCTTACAAATGGCTACACCTTCTTCTGGAAAGGAAAAGCCCAAAGCAAAGACAGGATCCACAGAGTCTGGCTGGCTATCAAATCAAGTCTTATGAAGCAGCTTCCGGACCTGCCCATTGGTATTAATGAGAGGCTAATGAAATTGTGGCCATCTATCAGCCACAAACGCCATGCAACAATCATCAGCGCCTATGCCCCTACCCTCACAAGCCCAGCAGAAACCATCAAGCAGTTCTATGTGGACCTCAGCTCTGTACTGTGCCCAGTTTCAGCTGACGACAAGATAATACTACTGGGGGACATCAACGCCCGTGTTGGCTGCAACTATGGTCGATGGAAAGGTGTGCTTGTCAAGCACGGAGTCTGAGCAAGATGAATAACAACGAACTGCCTGCTCTTACACAGCAAATGCGTAGAATTTGACCTCTTTATCACAAACTCAATGTTCAGAATGGCGAACAAACACAAGAACACCTGGATGCACCCCAGATCTCGCCAATGGCACTTAATCGACTATGTAATAGTCCGCCAGCGCGATGCCTAGGATGTCCTCATCACCAAGGTCATGCGAGGTGCGGAATGTTGGACAGACCAGACTTGTCCGAACTACCCTAAAGCTGCGCATTGCCCCACATCACCCAAGGCGACCTAAGCTTGTGTGTACAGCCTTAACATTATCAAACTCCAGCAGCCTTCCAACTAGCTCGATTTCCAGAAGAGCCTAGATGACAAACTGTCTACCAATGCTCCTATACATGGAAATGCTTCTGATAAATGGAACAAGCTCAGGGACATGATAAGAGAGACAGCTATGGCGACTCTGGGCCCCAAGAAACGAACTCATCAGGACTGGTTCGATGAGAACAACAGTGCCATTGAAGATCAGCTTGCCAGAAAGTACAAAGCATTCATGGACTGGCAGAATGAGTCCTAAACTCCATCCCCAAAAAAGACCGCTTCAAATCCTATCAAGCTGAGGCTCAAAGAGAAATCCGCAAGATGCATGACCAGTGGTGGGAAAGGAAAGCTGATGAAGTTCAACACTATGCTGATACTAACAACTCCAAAGAGTTCTATAGCGTCATCAAGTCAATCTTCAGCCCTTCAGAGTCTGGCTCTGCCCCCTTGCTTGCTGCAGATGGCAGTACACTAATAAAGGACAAGGCTGGCATTAAGGACAGATGGAAAGAACACTTTAGCCAGCTCCTAAACCTGCCCTCATTGGTCAGCCAAACAGCTCTTGACCAAATACTCCAACAGCCAAGGCATGACCAGCTGGATGTTCTGCCAACGATAGAAGAGTTGAGGAGGGCCATTAAACAAATGAACTGTGGCAGGGTGCCTGGAAAGGATGGCATCCCAGCAAAGGTGCAAAAGGCTGTCAGTGAACAGACTCTGGAAGCATTCCGTGATGTGCTAATCAGCATTTGGACTGAAGAGGAGATGCCCGACAACCTCCTCGACGCATCAATTGTGACCCTCTGTAAGAATAAAGGCATGCGTGCAGATTGCAGTAACTAGGGGCATCTCCTTGCTCTCCACAGCTGGCAAAATACTTGCTCACATCATTCTCAACAGACTTATTGCGGCAGTGTCAAAAGATAACCTCCCCAAGTCTCAGTGTGGTTTTCGCCCAGGCCGCAGCATCATTGACATAATCTTCACAGTGAGACAAGTCCAAGAGAAATGCCTTGAGCAGAACATGAATCTGTATGCCGTCTTCGTGGACCTGACAAAGGCATTTGACAGAGACAAACTGTGGATAGTACTCAAGAAGCTCTGTTGTCCTCAGAAGTTTACCAACCTCATCCAGCTCTTCCATGATGACATGACTGGAGAGATTCTCTCAGATGGTGAACCCTCTGAGAAATTCCCCATATCTAACAGTGTCAAACAGGGATGTGTACTCGCTCCAGTACTCTTCAACCTCTTCTTCACGCAGGTACTGCTCCATGCCATCCGTCACCTTGACCTTGGTATCTACATTAGATTTCACGCAGGTACTGCTCCATGCCATCCGTCACCTTGACCTTGGTATCTACATTAGATATCACCTGGATGGATCAGTGTTTGATCTCCGTCGCCTAGCTGCAAGAACCAAGATGCTAGAAAGACTCGCCACTGAAGCACTCTTTGCAGATGACTGTGCCCTCATGGCCCATGAAGAAGAGACTCACCTACAGGCAATTCTGGACAAGTTTTCTGAAGGCTCCAATCTGTTTGGACTCAAAATTAGCCTAGGAAAGACAAGTCCTCTTCCAGTCCACCCCAAACACTGTCCCTTCACAACCCTGCATCACCATCAGTGATATGCAGCTGAAGAATGTGGACAGTTGCAAATACCTAGGCAGCACAATATCCAGCGATGGCATGAACAATTATTGCATCACATGCATATTATTTTAGATTACCCTAAATATGCAAACAGTTTAGTATTCAGAGTCAGTTCCTATCCCACAGAGCAGTGTATTTGGATTCATCTTTATTGTGATTTACCCCATTGTATTTTGAAGATATTGCTTTTTTGACTTAGCTGGCTATGTAGCAATTCCTTTTTGTTCCTGGGATAACAATGATTATTCCTTGTCTTGCCACAGCTGTGTGTTGTTTCCCACTTTGTCAGCTCTATATTCTGTACTTTCTCCTCCTGGTGATAGTATCCTCTTTTGGTGCACTTAAGGCAATATATCTAATGCAGCTGCCAGTGCAAAGATGTGGATAGCATGTTATGCCTAGATAGTTGCACTCGTTGATAAGATGACTGCTTGATTCATCCTTGCCTGGATACAGTTGTCTGATATCTTGTGTTACTACAGCAACTTTCACAACAAATCTCTTCCATTTATTTCACAGTTCATTCAGATAGAAATATGTAAGAACCTTAACTGGAATGTTGTTCAGTTCAAAACTATCTCAGTTTTAACTTATTTCCATTCAGTCTTTTATATATTCTTGCTTCCGTTGCTTTATTTCCTTTTTGCAATTTTAGAATAAGACTTCCTCAATAAAGGCTTTCATTACATTCCTTGAGATCTATTTCTAATGTCCTCTTCTCTGTCGTGACAGTCTTTATTTCCTTTATTCACATTTTGTTCTATCCACTGATGGGGATCTCAGCTGCTACAGCATCAAACTTGTGTCCAAGGGAGTCACAGTTCGGTGTGCATCTAATCCACCTCTGATTGGCTGTCTCAATGTGTGCTCTTGGGTAAGGCACATAGTTCCCTTTTTTCAGCATGATATAGTCAGAAATGTGTTAAAGTACCTTTATAAACAACAAGCAAATAACAGCTGTAACTGTGTTTACGACATGCAAGCTGTGTATGCATTGATATGTACAACTGTATTTCTTCAACATTCTTTGCACTAGATATTTCCACACTGAGATAAATTGTATGGGCAGTGGCATTGATAAATAATGTGTTTATGAATAAGATGAGCTTATCAGTTGTAATAATTTACTTTAGAGTATAAGTTAGATTATGGATTTCATTCTAGTAGCTCCCCTCCGCCCAAACACCTTCCACACAAAAATCATGTTTCTGGGGATCCTCTGATTTTAATGTTAAAAGATAAATACACACAACAAGACTTAACCTTGAAACTGTTGTATTAATAAGCATTCTTGGAGAACTATTAATTATGTTTTCTTCAGTACTGTAGTATTTTCTTTAGTATTATATTGCATTTATTGTTATTTCAGAGACTAGGGAACAGCCATCGAGTAATAATGGAACAGGCTCAGTCATTATTGGGAGTGTCCTTGGTACATGCATACCTATAGCATTTATTGTTATGGTGGTAGTGCTACTTTATCGGAGAAGAAGACTGTGCAATAATGGTAAGAAACCCTTGAATAAAAATAGTTTTTCATCATGCATTATCTGTACTTGATTTTCTTTTCAAGTCTTAGATATTTTTTGCTTCCAGTCCTGTATATTGTAAATGATATATATATGCTAGCTGCCACCATTTCCTATCTCACAATGTGAAACATCCAGTTCATTTGCTATTAGGGTTGTCCTTTCCAGTCCTCTTTTTTGTTTATATTGGCCTTTGCTGTGGCATGTATATTTTGTAATGGTAAAACATGCGATTAAAAAAATGTGAATAGTCACAAAATACTATGGTACAAAAATGGTAAGTAATATGCATTTATATATATATATATATATAACCTCGTTAAGTAGTTGACATTATATTTGCTCCCCTAAATTTCATCCATATCTTTTCATCTTCAGACGGGTAATTCTATGTTCTCAGAAAAACTGTTCTGCAAATATTCAGTATATATGTCTGTGTGAAAAGATAGGATATATAATAAAAAAAAGGTTAACAATGGTTCCTTAACTCCTTTGGTTTCCAAATGTTCAGGGCTAGGCAAGCCCATTGGCGTGGGGATTAAAGCTGGAATAATCTTGAGTAAAAGCCATATACTTGATGCTAAATTTAGAAATGAAAAGTGTATCAGTTGCTATATGATGAGGCTTGCAATATAATTATTATATGTATCTAATTAAGAAACTGAAGAGAGAAAACATAAAGATCACAATTTGTCATAGGCTATGTATGAATGATTAAATAACTGCTGAGGATGGTATCTATCAAGAAACTATAGAGTGATAGAATCCAGTGGAATGATTTCAAATGTGATGGCCAGTTAGATGTGAATTTTCTAACTGGACAAGACTATGCTGGACTAAGTAGGCACATTATTAGAATTTGCTGTTTACCATATACAATATATATTTAATTCTTGACTACTAATTTATCAGTTTAACTATAATGTTCTTACAGTATAAATTTCAGTCATGTTTTAATCAATATGATATTTTTAGGTGATTAGAAATTGATACAGTATGCAAGAAGTGTGCTATAGAATCATTTTCTTTTTTCTATGAATCAGTCACACTAGATCTTGAATAATATGAAAGCATTGGAGAAGTATTGTTATAAAAATTATTATGTATTTAAATTTTATATATATATATATATATATATATATATATATATATATATATATATACATATAATATGATTCAGAAATGCAATAAGTATTAATTGCTCATAGTTGTACAGAAACTGCTATGCTCATAATGAATAGGGAGATTACCTGGATGTTGGTCACTAATTGAAAGCAAGCTATCCATGTGTTAATCATGTGGACTAAATATTACAATGTTAACCTAAATGATGTCTAGGTTGTCCTAAACAAAAATAGTTCCACTCAGGCATGAAACATGACTCAGTCAGTGGCCATCCTCAAAACTGTCTAATCGTCCTGAATATATGGTCATATCAACATGGAATGTTTGCTAAAATACCATTTATTGTGCCTTATTGGTCAAAAAAATGAAAACTGCAGATTTGACTTCTAAGATGAACCTTGTTATCTTGAAAATCTTGTTATTGCTTCTCTTAGTAAAATGTCATATTGGAAAGAAACTAAACACCACTAATAAGCATTATTGTGGTGTTTAGTTTCTCCTAAATGAAAATGATTTGGCATCCAATATGGCTATCATGGCAACAATCTTGAAAATCTTGTTTTACACACACCTTCTAAACAGATAGTCCTGTTGATGTAGGATTTTCTTATGTCCAGCTGATCCTTAATGCAAATAATTCTGGATAGATTTCCAATATGGCCACCACTGTGGACATCTTGAAAATCTTGTTATCGCTACTGCTCCTGAATTCATGGTTGTATCAACAATGTTTATTTCACTAAAACACTTTTTATAATCTACAGCTGTCCTAATGGAAATTGTTCCAATCTGACATTAATGGTAGCCACCGCAGATCAACTTTTAGTTTCTTTAATCGCTCTTCTCAAAATAGAAAGTCATATTGTCATGGGGTTTTCAATTGGCCAGATTCTTTGCACTACTCCTGCTAGACAGGAAGTCATATAAACAACAGGCTTTCACCAGAAGACTTCTTATGATGTCTACTTGTACTAAATAAAAATGGTGTTGATCTAATATCCAGTATGGGCACCAGGCAGTCATCAAATATCCAGTATGGGCACCAGGCAGTCATCTAATATCCAGTATGGGCACCAGGCAGTCATCTAATATCCAATATGGGCACCAGGCAGTCATCTAGATAATTTTTATATTGCTACTCCTCCTAAATGGGAAATCTTTTGGATATGGCATTTTCAACAGAAGACTTTTTTATTATGACTACTAAATGAAAATGGTGCTAATTTGATCTCAGATCAGATCTGGCTGCCACAATGAAACACATTTAAAATCTTGTCATTAAGTCTCCTGAATGGATGGTCATATCAACTTGTTGTTTTCAAAACAATTTTCAAAAACAATTCTTTTAATGGTGCCTTGTTAGTTCAGAATAAAAATGGTGCTTTTCGTGCATTCAGTATGATAGCCATATTGGCTGATTTTAAAAATCATTTTGCTCAAGAATATCAGAGATGGTTTGAACATTCAAAAGTTTAAGAGAAGGAGTAATCTTATCTAGAATTCTTGGAGATTATTTTTGTCCAGTGGAGCATCAGTACATAGAATTCATCAAAAGTGAACATTCTCTGTAATTTTTTATTTTAATTTGTACTTGAATAAATAACGTATTGAAAGCTCAGAAAAAGAATGCTTTAATCGGATGGTATCAGTTTTAAATATAATTGTCTTCTTCCACAGATTGATGTAATTTACAACATCTGTGCAGTGAGGTATTATTGTATTAAACCCTAACCTGTTGCATACCATTCAACATTACCACTGACAATGGCTGAAGTGCTCTCTGAGATATATATTTGAATTTAACATGTACAAAAGCCATGTGAGTTTAGCATTTTTTAAATTTTCACTCCCTTGTTGAAAAGATATTCCTTTTTCAGGAAAATCACCAGGTCAAAGCAAAACATGTTGGTATGTAAAGGATGGGATTCTTGTTGTCTTTAATCACATGTCATCTGTCTGTCTGTTACTGCTACACCTCCTCAGCTACTTAGAGTATTGCCATGAATTTTTACACGTACATTTATTCAGTTGTCTGATTGGTCCAAAGTGAAAATAGTGTCACTTGGACATCTATTTTGACTGCTACAGAGACAAACTTGAAAATCATTTTATTGCTGCTACTTCTGCATGGATGATGATGGCACCATGGGGTGCACTGAATGATTTCTTCTGATGCTTTGTTGGGCATCACTGGACAGTTTATCTGGTGAATTTTCATCCAACAGTGACCTATTGCAGAAAAATGAGAATAATGTTACGCTAAAGATGCAGATAAAAACAAACTAATGATTTTTGTAGAAAGCCTGCATGTGAGATTTTGACTGCGGCAATCAGGTTAACTCCTTATACGAGTGGTGGCTTTTATACTGAACCAACACTGCCACCAACCCCTCTTATTTACATTCATTTTTGACAGCAAAGAGTTATTTTGATTATTTTCCTGTGACAAGGTGGCTAAAAGAATCAGTATGTGCTTATGCATGAATAAAGTTCACAAGTACTATAACAAATTAGCATACTTTTCATCACCCCTCAACCATCTCGATTTTTAGATATTTTTTTTTTACCTCTGTAGCAGATGTAAGTAAATACATAAGCCAAGTTGGCTGTTCATTTGCAGCCCAAGTTGCGCATTTGTTCTCCAGTGCTAGTCTAACTGTGACAGGCAGTCACCAAACAAACCAACCCATTTTCAAGCCTAACTCAAAGTATATCTAAACCACATTACAGATTTAGCTTCTGTGTGAATTTATAAATGCTAAGCTTATGATAATTAGGTTCATGCCTTCTACCTTAAAATTTAGGGAGGTGTCAAAATATGAAACTATCCAGTGAGACCCTAAATGTCAGTGGTGCCGATCTACGTCCAATGTGGCCACTGTGGCAGCCATCTTGTAGATGTTCTCACTGTTTCCCAGAATAGAAAGTCAAAACAAGATATGAGTCAAATTGTGTTGATCATTTCATTAATATTTCATGCATTTGTTTCAGCCATCCTCTCCCCATGGAGTTTTTCCAGAAGATTCTGTATGATGACTTATTGATCCGAAATAAAATTGATGCTGAAATGATTTCCAATATGGCCACCACAGTGACTAGCTTACAACTGTTGCTATTCCTAAATCAAAAGTCATATGGTCATCTAATTTTCGCATGAAAACTTTTTATAATATCTAGCTTGTCCTAAATGTGATGATTGCAGTCATGGCAGTCATCTTAAATGTTCTTCTTATAACTACTCCTCCTGAACATCATTTTCTTGTGGGGTTTTCAGCCAAAAATTCTAATGTCTGTTAGGTCTAAAATCAAAATGGTGCTGATCTTTTTTTTCCAGTACTGCAGCCACGGTGGCTGATTTGAAATATTTTTATTTCACAAAAATAAGCAGTGATGATTTCAGTTCTCAGTAGTTAGAAAAGAAGAAATGGTCTTCTTTTGTATTGCTGGAAATTTATTTTATTAGGTAGAGAGGCACAGTTTACCTCAGTAATTGTTATAATTACTTTCTCCACTTTATTCAGGTGGGAAGAACAGGTGGTTGTATTACATGTCATACACTATTCTTAAAATTGATTTGTACATATCCTGCAATAATGCTCATCAAGTATTGAATCATGCCTGTATTACACATGGGATGTAAATTTTAAAAAATGTATACTATCTGCTGCAGCAAATATAATATAATGCAACCTTCAATGGTAATGAGTCGTAAGTAATTTTCTTTTTCTTGTTTAAGTTTTTAATGACAAAAGACACAGCACAATGTGTTAAGATTAAGGAGCACTTATGCAAATTTTGTTTCATCTTTTGTAAAATGGATACTTTAAGCTGAATCAGAACTGCTAAAGCAAAGTCAATGTAATCATGTCACTTTGAAGTACAAAAAGTAAATGTGTTTTTTTTAAAATTGATTTTCCTTCTTCTTCTCTATTCTTTGTAGAATGTGTAAGGATTATATCTTCTTCATACTGAATTAGCTAATATTATTGGCAAATTGATAAATGGAGAGATTGACATTTATATGGTGGCCAGAAATAAATAAATTTATTACAAAAATGACTCATAAAGATTCTGCTCAATTATATGAGTTAAATATATATATATATATATATATATATATATATATATATATAAAATTAACAGAATGGTTTATTTTCCAACTATGAGTCACAAATAATTTGTTCGTCATATCAATCTTTTAATCATTTATTTATCTGGCATCCATTGGTATATAATTTGCTTTTATTCCATTATTTTTTCTTTACAGTTGTCATTATGGCTTGCTTTCTGTCCATCTATAAACTTGGTAGTGTAATTAGATGTGGCAATCTACATCTAGCATTATTACTACAACTTGTTTGCATTTGCAGCTAATGCTAAAAGCTTGAAGCAGGGCTGATTAAATTGACATGCAGCAAAAGGATTCCTGAAAAATAATGGGCAGATATATGTTATTTCCAATAAATGTAGAAAATTCAAGTGCAGTGATACTTTTATGTAAAATGTTTAATAAAATTAAGCTAACAAAAACAGAATTTTGCATCAATCTTTTGTCTTTCTTCCAGGCAGTAAAAAGAAAATTCCTTGTGGTTAGTGATCTTCATAATCTCTCTAGAAAATTGTTGTCACCGAAATTGCATTTGTATGAATGTATCAATGTAAAACAAAAACAAAAGTTGACTTGAACATATGTATGACATTAGTGTCATTGTGAAGTCACCACATTATTCTCAATATGTCTATCAAAAATATATTAGACCCTAATTTGTCTTATTCCTTTGTATAATATACGAGTAATGTGTAATGTATGTAAGAAGAAACTTTGGAGCTCAACAATATATTGCAAAAGGCTGACTTAAAAAGGAGGAAATTTTACTATGAATTCAGTTTTCTTAGTTATGTTTTAAATATTTTAAACCCAAAACTTATTTTAAGGTACTGATTACTCCATGCAGAGATAATTCTTTGAAATACATATATTACCATCCACGAAAGCAATCTAGTACATTAATTTGTAGTATGAGCACTTGTAAAAATCGTAATTATACTTTGTACAATATGTAGCATTTTTATGCAATTTTCTCAGAAAGTTACTTGTTACATGAGCATAAAAACATTGCATTTTATTTTTAAAGCTTAATTAATTTGTTTCAATTTCCATAAGTTTGTTTGTTTTGTATAGATCTTTTGATATTTTTACATTCTTTACATGCAGTATACAAAAGATCAAAATTTACCTCATATCATTGTATTGACTATTATCTTCAACTAAGTAACAGAAAAGAACAAAAAGCAACAAGTTTTGTAAAATGTAACAAATAATTTATTTCCCTAGAATTCAAAGTGAAAATTTTAAACTTACAGTATTGTCAATGAATCCCAAGTAGTTCATAAAGTTTTATCACAAGTCCAAAAGTATTAAGTTCCAACTGAATTCCAGTGGTATTCCAAATAAGTTCCAATATTGAATGTGTTGATGTGCCTGTAGTCTGAAATGTGGCAATGTGCCAATATCCTGTATTATTACAATGTGCTAAGAGTCCTTTGCTGTATCTCAATAATATCATCAAATGTATTTTTCTGAATTCACTATGATTCCAAATTAATGTTCCTGTCCAAGAATATTATTGATGAGCACTTTGTATTTCCAGTGAATAACAAGTTGAATAAATAATTTCACCAAAGTGAAAATCTGAACACAACAATGATGTTAATGTAAGAATGAGTAATTTCTCAAGTAAACAGCATTATGAAGATTCAAAAACAGAACCAGGATGAGGGACAAAAGTTCATTTCTAGAACTTTCTAAGTTGTCAGCAAGGCAGAGTCAGTTACTAAAATTATAATAAACAACATGGCAAACATCAGGTAGACCAGGTTTTCCAAGGGGGATTACCAATGTCCTAGGCTCAGATTAAGACCAACTTGTTTCCATTAATAATGATCTGAATATGAAACCCACAGTCATCGAGAAATATCAGCTATATATTAATTTGTTACAAAATCAATGTCCCTATTCAGGTACACAGTGAACTTGGACTAAGGTCAGGTATAAAATACAAATGTATATAACATATAATCATTAAAAGAAGCCAACAAATAAAGTGAATATTCATAATATCAACATAACAATCTGGTGCATTAATTTGTAGCATATTTTTTGTAAAATGGTTGTATAAACATTGTGTTTTGTACCATATATGAAGCATTGTATGCAATTGTATCTGAAAATTGCCTTTTAAGTGAGCACACAAAACTTAATAAACTTGTTTCAACTTGTTTAAGTTTGTTTACTATAGAACGTTTGATATTTTGTTCATTCTTTATGCCAGTTTAGTTAAGCTACATTTCCTTTGATATAAACAAGTCTTGTTTTGTCAGAATATGGCAAACCAGTGTTTCCTTCATATCTCTCACAGCAAAATTATTTGCTTTATATGAAATGATAAATGATGAGAATGGATGATTTACCTTAATTTGCAAATGTTCATCCTGGTCATAATGTTATGTTTTTACATGCATATGGAAATAATATATTTAATTTTTAGCTACAAATTGAATATCTGTTAATTTCTATACTTGTAATTACTTGCATCTTATTATCATATTGGAGTATAAATATATCCTTGGATATAAAGTGTCTCTTCAAACAAAAATTGCATGGTTAATTTAAATGAATAATGACCTGTCTCACAAAATCCTTATTATGTAGCATGATTACAATAAGCACTGAAAAAGTATTGTTTCAAGTTTGTTCTCTCAAATATTTTTTTAATATTTTAAACTATAGGTCTGCAACAACAGAAGGAACTGACATTGATGGGTACACTACGATAAACACCGTTGCTTCTACAGGTGGAGAAAATGATACAAATCCATATCTAGATCTTCAAGGTAAGTAACATATTATATTGTTATATATATATATATATATATAAGGTGAGTAGCATATGATATTGTTCTTAGCCTAATAGATCACTTTCTAAAATTATCCTGAATATTGAACACCTGAATGATGCTTCACGTAATGTCATTAAATAACCATAAGTAGGTCAGTTTTCAGGTAAATGCCAAATAATTGTAAAATGAAATTAAGGTTGATGTTAAATATGCATGTCAAGTTTTATAAAAGTATATTAAATTAATGTTGCATAAAATCCCGTGTTAATTTCAATCCATTGACATCCATTTCTAATGCTGTTTTCACTATTTGTTTCACATTGCATTTATATAATCAGTTAGCTTTGGTCCTGTGTGCATTATTGCACTTTTTAACTTGGTAGAAGCCACCATGCATGCTGCCTGTCAGTCAAAGATAATAAGATGAAGAATAGTACTAGAGTGAGGCAAAACTTCCAAGTGTACAAACTAATAACTATGCAGCCATTTGGCAATATCTATGGAATTTACTTTGCTAGAAATAGGATAAAACTAGTTTTTGTGCTTGTAATCCTTTACTTTGTTATAGTATTGCCATTCAGACACTTCCATTTAAAGGAATTGAACTGAAGTCTATTTTATTTTTAAAAAGGTTCAGAGTCTTGTGTACAGTGTATATAAAGAACATATTTGAAGTACTGTTTCACAAAGTGACTCACAGATTATATTTTCTACTGTGATGTACATTGAAAATATTACAGTATGCATCATCATATCACCCTCTGTTGATGGTAAATTTTAGTGCAGATTTTGATTGAAGACAAGAGGCATTTTCCATCTCTTTTGTATGGAAATGTACTCATTAAAGATAAAGTTCTGCTATTGGAAGCTTATGATTCAAACTTAAATCTCTTTGTTATTAGAATGCCATGTTTTGTGACAAAAGGTTGTGCAATTGATTCAGAAATTGTCATGGCTAGGTTTGTAATAAGTGCAATTTACTACAAAAAGTAATTTTCCCAGGTACTTTTTTTTCAGATACAGCAGGGGAAACGAATGAAAGTGTAAACATAAGGTATTTTTCTAAATTAGGTTTAGATAGAGGATATTTGCTTAAAACGAGTGAATAATTGATATATTTCATCAAGTGAGTGAATAGTGGATTTATTTCATCAAATGAGTGAAAATACTTAAGTTTTTCACCCACTATATGAAATATATCCATTATTCAATGGTAGCAAGCAAATATTTTTAATTCTATGCTTAAACGTATTGGCTAGCAAGATCTACTGTATAGCAGATTGAAGTTACAGTTTTCTTACTTGATCACACGGTATGTCTCCTGTTTAACATTTATGTTCTGTTCAATTTTGTGATTATTCAGAAAGAAAATATAACAGTTATATAATTATCCTTCACAATTAAAAGTAAAATAGCACATTAAAAAATAACTCACTCCATACTGAATTTGAGTTTGAGTTGTCTCTATCGGGAGGCAGCCATATTTACACTCAGCCACGTAAGCATCTAAGAATAACTTTGAATTATACAATTATTTTGTTATTTAGGTGGCAGTGAATTTAGTTATTGTTACTCACTCCAGTGAACTGTCACAACTATATTACTTGGAAAATCCAGCAATTCACAGCCTAGTGTAAAATAAAAGACAATAACATATTGATATTAAAAGTACAATAAGGATGCATAGTCACATGTAGACGCATATTCTAGATATTTACTGTAGACTGATTATATTGTGTACATGAAAATAATCTGAATAATTGCAAAACTGAAACTGAAAGATATGTATAACATTTGCTCTATATGTGAATTACTTTCTTTCCATTGCTGTTCATGAATGATGGTTTTAGTTTCATTATTTTCTATTGCAGGCTTATAATTATTACAGTTTTTATCAACAGCATTTTATTACAATTTGGAATAATGTTAGCAAAATAATATGTACGTTAATACATTTATTATTACTAAACTATATTACTAATATTAATATCAATTATTATAATTATTTATAGATCTTCTGATACTGTTGCATATGAAGCACTGCATCCATATGCAAATAATGAAGAACATGCATACTGCTCATTAAATCAAAGACCACATCAGAGAGGTACGTTATACTTTGTCCAACTGATATTCACATAGTGTGAAATCATTCAATACAAACAATAAGGTAGCTAAATAAGATATATCTGATAGACATTTCCTTTCATTTCATTAAAGTTTCCTTGGATGATTTATAGAGCAGACACCTGAAAGTATATCCTAGAAAATGCAAATATTGCACACAATTTAAAAGAAGAAATAACAAAAGCAATAAAAAACCTAGCCCAAACATAGTAATTGGGATGATGTAAAGCTTATATCCATTGGAGTTACACTTTATTCTGACACTATTTTATTCATTCTAATTCATACATAAGCAAAAAGGGGTTGCTAGAGTTACTGGAACAAACCAAAAGCAAAGAGGATTACTGGAAGAGAAAGGAAGTTACTGGAACAAAGGAAAAATATTCATAATCAAAGAATTAAAATGTTTAGTAAATGTAATAAAAATAATTGACTTAATACACACAGGTGTTTTTTGACAAAATTGTTGACATTTTTCAATGAACAAACTTCATTTTACATAGATTTTTAAAGAAAAATAATTTTCCAGGTTTTCCTTGCTGATTATACTGTTCTTAAAAATGACATTGTACATCTTAAGAATTGTTAAAATAACTTTAATTTCCTTTTTCTTGGTGTATGATTGATGGGTGTGTTATCGATGGGTGTGATTTGGGTTATAGAGACAAAACTGGTTGGCCTTACTTCCTCGCTTATCGAAAAAACTTATAGCTCTGCTTGGTCAGTTTCACTTCCTGGATTGCAGAAGTAAAATTTAAGAAAAAACCTAACTTTTTTACATTTTATATAGTTTGTAGTTTATTCATTGCACTTTCAGAAGCTGGTATTGTCTAGTCGGGCAAAATTAATTTTTGCTATGTTAACAACAGCTAAAGGTAGTGTACTTTAAACTATTTCAGTTGATTTTCGAACACATTGGAGCAGTCATTTTTTAACAGTGTTCTTAGATCATATATAATTTCCACTAGTACAATATCCAAAGAAATTTTAGCCACATTACATGAAAGTGACATAGAGGTATGCCAACATTCTCTCGATTGTGCATGTTGCACATGCCAACAACTTCACCTTACACCTGTCACTCTCAGAAGTTCATAATATCTGTATAGCCAGTAAGGATACAATAATTTAAAACTTTAAATTTTATTCACAATGCAGTTAAAATTTATATCTACTTTGTATTCAGTGTAAATAACCTAACTTCAACTGAAATACATAATTGCCAAATAACTGTGTCATTTATCAGTCGGGATGTATTCCAAATGTTCTTGTTATGTAAAACATGCCAGAAATTTCAAAAGTGACACAGGAATCATTCAGTTCAATGAAATCGTTCAAAGACAGACAAATGAGCAAACAAAAAAATTTTACGTTCAAAAAATGATTTAATTTTACAGATGAAAAGTTAAGAAATTTACATCCAATACACAGATACTGTAGCAGTGGTGATGACAGAAAATGATGGATTACAACCTATTTTGGTTTCATTCCTAACAGTAATATTCGTAAGAAAAATCGCAGAAATTCAAAGTAGATTTATAAGTCACATTGTCAAGAGAAATGATTACTCTGTGGAAAAAGTCTGTGGACCTGTAGAGATCCCATATGGTTTGTTTGTTTTAGACAATACTCCTCGGTGCTTCTTTTCATTCCCTTTCATCAAAGTCTCTAAAGCCGACTGTCTTTTGACCTAAATGGGTTTAAGGAACTGCTTAATCCATCATTTGTTCACTGTGTGAGCTCTCATTTCCATGCCAAATTATACCAGCTGGCCTAACAAAAAGTCATTTATGTGCTTCTCAATCATAAATAAGCAGTCAATTAGTTATATTTAGGTGCAATTTCTCCTCCTAGTGACATTAAGAATTAAATGCACTTCTTGGTCATGTTCTGGGTGGTCGAGTGGGCTGAAGTGCATACTTTACCAATTACTGTCATCTCAGCTTTGTTTGAGACTCAAGCTCATCCAATATGGGTATGTGAGAAAGCTTGTCAGGAGCTTTCCATTTGGTTATCGGTTCTTATGTGGTTTTTCTGAAGTTTTTTCTGGCTACCATGTATAGCCTATCTTGAACTGAGAAATGGCGTTAAACCACAAACAAACGACATTAACATTTTGTGGTCCGTACACATGGTATTTTGGCTATAAGACTTCAAATGAGCACATCAGAAACTATGCATTGTTTCTAATTGTAACTGATAAGGGTGCCTAGAGAACATTCTTGTAATTTTAGATATGTATAAATAGTCAATAAACTGCCACTAGAATAAGCAAATTTCTTTTAGTTTTTAAAAGCTTAAAACTATTTGACTATATCCAAAAGATTATGACTTTTAATTGAATTTAAATTCCCTAAGTGAAGGTTGCTCATCTGTCACTTTCTATGGCCACTGTGTTTCTAATTTTCTGAAGACACCTGTCCTTGTGCTCACACTGTATTGTTTTGAATGGTCCAAAGACACCTGTCCTTGTGCTCACACTGTACTGTTTTGAATGGTCCGAAGACACCTGTCCGTGTGCTCACACTGTATTGTTTTGAATGGTCCAAAGACACTTGTCCTTGTGCTCACACTGTACTGTTTTGAATGGTCCGAAGACACCTGTCCATGTGCTCACACTGTATTGTTTTGAATGGTCCAAAGACACCTGTCCATGTGCTTACACTGTATTGTTTTGAATGGTCCGAAGACACTTGTCCTTGTGCTCACACTGTACTGTTTTGAATGGTCCGAAGACACTTGTCCTTGTGCTCACACTGTACTGTTTTGAATGGTCCTTAGACACTTGTCCTTGTACTCACACTGTACTGTTTTGAATGGTCCGAAGACACCTGTCCATGTGCTCACACTGTATTGTTTTGAATGGTCCGAAGACACCTGTCCATGTGCTCACACTGTACAGTTTTGAATGGTCCGAAGACACCTGTCCATGTGCTTACACTGTATTCTTTTGAATGGTCCGAAGACACTTGTCCTTGTGCTCACACTGTATTGTTTTGAATGGTCCGAAGACACCTGTCCATGTGCTCACACTATAGTATTTTGAATGGTCCGAAGACACCTGTCCATGTGCTCACACTGTACTGTTTTGAATGGTCCGAAGACACCTGTCCATGTGTTCACACTGTATTCTTTTGAATGGTCAGAAAACTCCTATCCATGTGCTCATATTGTATTGTTTTGAAATGTTTTGGACTTGGTCATTTTCTGATGAAAGTTTAAAAATTTCAAATGAAATAAAATTCATTCTTTAAGTGGCATTTGATTAAATATTTTTACCTTTTTGTAATTGCAAGATTCTAATCAAGGTAGTTCCATCAATCAGTTAAAATGAATTAGGATGTATAGTTTCTGCTGCATTTAAGTTACGTGGCCTAAATGCATAGTGTACCAAGAAGGGCACAGACACCTTAAAGTGTTTGCATTTGTAACAGAGAGAGAGAGACTTGTATAAATGAATGCATGTATACATTTGCATTGAGTTATTCAGCATGTAATTCGTCATGCATATTGAAACATGCTCACATCATAATGGAAGTTTTAGACATTGCAACTGAAATGTGGATTGAGAATCCAAAACAAGCAGAGCTATTTACAGACCATTGTGTTCAAACAATTTATAGGAATGTTGCACCATTGCTATAGTTTCATATATATATATATATATATATATATATATAGACAGAGAGAGAGAGAGAGAATAACTAAAACATTTTATCCTTCACATGCCTCAGCAGTGCTATGCTAGCATTATATTGGTGGTCCCTGTAAAAAGCGCTTTTGTGGCAGAAAACTCAGAGGGAAATTCTTGCCCATGATTTCAACTCAATGATACTAATAGACACATTATCTAGCTTTCTTACGCTAAGCAATGAATAGTATCATTTTGACATTCCTTGAGGCATTTGCAAAAAGGATATTTCGCCATATTGATTGTTAAATAATAATCTGACAATGAATGTCACATCAGGAAAGTCTATTTAGAAGGTCGTTTCTGCAACATGGCCATTTACTTACCATGTTGGTGGAATATGTTGTTTAAACAAAACATTGCGTCAGATTAAAAGCAGTAAAGCATACACACATTTGTTTCTAAAAGACAGTAGGAAGTAAACCACAAAGTGTATTCACTGAGTTAAGAAAAAATAATAATAAGCTTCAAACTGGCACAGTTGAATTATGCAATAACTGTCAAAATGAAATGCCAACATTACACATGCAACCAAGTTAAAATTAATAATTATTTTTAAAATATTGGAGGATCTGTTAAAATTAAAACTTGTTGTGAATATTATATAAATAATTTTTAGGACTAATAAGGAATATAAACAGATAAAAATTATTTCTTATTTGGCAAATTTTCATAAAATATACTATTGTAATACATTTTATTGAATATAACACATTTATTCATGTATCAGAATAAAGGTCACATAAGAAAGCATATTTCTACATTTTATATCATTTGTGCAACAATAGTATTACTTATTAGCATAAGAAACCAGTGTATATATATATATATATATATATATATATATATATATATAAAGGTAGGTAGGTAGGTAGGTAGGTATGCATGTATGTATGAGTTTAATTTTCCACAGTAAAGTTTGGGTTATTTATTTTAGTTTCAGTAACCCCACTACACATGTTCATTGATTTAAATTTAATGTTCTCCACAAAATCATTAATGACAGAAAACAAAAGCATTACAGTGGCATTTAAGTTTTTAATTATATTCAGTTTTAATATTTAATATGTTTATTAATATTGAATTTCTTAATTGCTTCTGCATGGATAACACTACCACCTTTTTGGTTTTAGAATCTTGTTTTGTGGTTTCTCTATGCACTGATCAAGTGCACATTTCATGAATCATGACGTTTATTGTCTCTATTTCAAAGGGTATATTATGGTTTTTCAGTTTAAAACTATCACAATATTATGTTTATGCGTCTATGTAGAAAAATGCAAAACAATTGCTTTGTACCAGCAGTTTCATTTGTTTGGTGGTAATTCTTTGTTTTGGTGTGACATGCTAAAATCTAGATACTGAGCAAAAAACCAAGAACTAAAAGAAGAAAATTACAAGTAAGTAATGTTCATAGCCCCTTGTAAATTTAATGCTTTACATGTAGTATCTATGTTATGAAATAAACTTTTGTGGCATCAGTAATATTTTAAGGAAGTATTATTTATATTTGCAGATAATATTCACACAAAAGTTCTATCTATTTTAAGGGTTACTTAAATACTAATAGGGATATGCATAGATTTAAGACAAGCTCAAAAGAAATTATGTTTTAAGTTTTCCCCATTATTCCTTTTGATATGTGTATCTGTTTTGTTTAATTTTGTTTTACCATTTCAGGGGAAAAAACATCAATGAAAACACTTAAAGATCTAAATGGAACTAGATAATGTGCAGAAGAATTTAATCTGAAGATTGACAATTATCAGTTGTGTAAATAAACAACCTCTCAATGTATCAATTTTATTTCTTTTTTTTTTGAACTCATACATCTGTCAAATTTTCTTTTTTTCTTTTTTCTTTTGTTTTATTGTAAGACCTTCAGTATCAACATATTTATCCAATGATGGAATTTTAAAATGTATAGTTGTCCCAGGGCAAGCAGTTTTGCCAATCCCAGCTACACAGCAGATATTTTTCTCATTAGCTGGTAAATTAATGCAGTTGCCTCCTAGAGTGATGTAATCTTAATTACTCAACAATATTTGGTATATATATATATATATATATATATATATATATATATATATTGCTATGCCAGTCTCACAGTTTTATCTTATTTATAGGTTTTATATTGAATATGTAAAATAGTGCGTACACTTGGAACCTTGTTTCCATTGAGTACATAGTCTTGTGACGGTCCCTCATCAAAGCACATGGCTACCTTGGACGAGATCGATCAACACTCATTTCATCCATTGTGCTGATTATTTTAATTCATCACTATGTTGCAAGTACTTTTTAGGTAATTATTTCTTACCAATGATGATATTTTATATGTTGCTTTATTTGTTTAATGTGTATTTTAGTCAATTAATGCCTCCCTGAACATGCTCCACTAAGTTCTCAAGAGCAGCTTTGTTCTCAGCATTCTATGTTGGTGAGCATGAGCAGATAGTATGAATATGGCACAGTCATTCTAGATCTAAGATGGACAGCATTTACATTCTGAGTCCTCTGTCTCCTGACAAAATTAATTTGGACCTAAATTCCAAAATTCTGAATTCAAATTTGTACCTTTTGGAAACGTTACCAACCTTGACTAATTGTATTCAGGTGACAAACATCTCTGAAATTGTTGTTTTATTAGAATGCCAAGATTCAGATTTGCCCAGATTTTGATTTAGACAAATTTTGAACATGCCCAGAGTTTGAGTTCTCCAAATTCTGGGTTTGTCTAAATTTTTGGATTTGCCCACATTTTGATTTATACAAATTACAGATTTACAAAGATTTTGAGTTATCCTAATTTCCGGTATATTGAAATTTTGGATTTGCCTAGATATTGATATATTCAAAATTTGGATTTGCCGAGATGTTCACTTGAATGTTTATTTTAAAAGGAGTTCATACAGATAAGGCAGAACAAGTCTCCACCAACAGGATTATACTTTGATGTTATAAAACATACCAGATTTAATTTATAAAATATTTATGATAAAACTGTTGTCTTTAAAGTACATATGTGGTGAATAGTGAAAACCTTGTTTGCTGAGGATTGTACAGTTAATGTATAGACAAGAATTAAAGAATTAATTTTAAGAATTAAAATCAGTAGTGTTACATGTTGATGTAATTGTGATATTGTGATTATCAGAATGAAAAAAATAAGAACAAATAAAAGTAAAACATAATTTATTATGTATTTATTTATATCATAAATAGCACACATTTCTTTTACCTCTGTAATCTCTTTCTTTCTAGACTTTACTGTACAGAAATATCAGCACCAACACCACTAGCATATTTCTACACTCCTTTCAACTGAAGCCATATATTTCTACACTCCTTTCAACTGAATTGAGTCCAAAATATGTTATGACTTAAAGAACTCTAACAAACCACTAATAACTATATATATATATATATATATATATATATATATATATATATATATATATATATATATATACATACATACACACCTATGCCAGACTCACAATTGTATACTATTTGATTATGAATGTTTGCAATACTTTTGCGTGTACCTTGTTTCCATTGATTATAATGTGTTGAGATGGTCCCTCGTTGAAAACGCATGGCTTTGTTGGGGTGAGATCGATCAGCATTAAGTTCATCCACTATTGGTTTTAATAGCCTGTCACCATGTTGCAATTAATTATTATGCAGTTTTTCCTTACATAATGAAAATATTTCATTCTGATTGATTAATGTTTATTTTCATCTATTACTGTACCCTAGAATTTTATTTGTTGACATCTCCAAGTCTATTCCAGCATATACGGCAGGTTTAAAGCTGTACAAATGTCCCCTCCATAACTTTCTAAATACATGAAGGCTCAAAATTCCATTTGTTAAATTTTAAATAGAGGTACTTTGTCTTTTCAAAATATCCACACTTTCTAGTGTCAGGGGTTCTGGATCCATATTCACCTCTCTTCAGGTATTTCCTGTTGGTTGGCATTCCTTTCCACTCCCACTCACCCCCCTCCCCCAATACCCCAGAAGTTTTGTAGTTACTTGAAATGCCGTGAGGTCTTTTATTTTCACGGTGTCAAGATATTTGTTATATGTATAAGTTGTCATTTACACATGAATTTAACGGGCTTCAGAGATCAAATTCTTGTAAAACTCTTTTATTTAGTCATACATGTATTTTATTTTGTTGTGAGTGCATGCATGTGATTCTTTCATTGCAGTCTCTCTCTCTCTCTCTTTCTCTGTCTCTCTCTGTCTCTCTCTCTCTCTCTTGTATAATTGCCTGTTTCATTGATGTATCTATGTTTAGGGAGGCCATAGTTTATATTATATTATTCCATTGTATTTTTGTTTTCTTTTAAGATATATTTCCTTTCATTCTCTTTTCCTTTCATTGTTGCATAGCATTCTCTGGAGATTAGGAAATTTTTGAGGGTTACTCACTGCTTGGCTTCTGTTTTTCCTGATCAGTTGGCATCACATTGAGTATTTTCCATTTTTGATTTATTCTTGTTTCCTTCAATTTTTTATGTTGATTGTTATACCTCTTTTTTGTTCTGCTGCTGAATTTGAATTTCATTGTATTCCTGCACATTTGTTTTTGGGGTTTTTTTTTTATTTATTGATATTATCAATTTACATATCTGTTGTGTTGGTATATTAGGGAAAATTATCAGCTCACTTTGGTGCACATACGTGTTGCCTATTATCTGTGTTTTCATTTTGTACTACATTACTGATGTTGTTATTTCCCATTGTTGGCATACAATATTTTGGGTCATACCCTTGTATCCACAGTTTTGCACATGTAATATCAATACATCCATTGTACCATAATATAAGCCATAATCTGTTGGTGCAGATGTTATGTTTTAGTTTGGCTGCATTTTCTTTCGTTATAATTTGGTATGCTTCATAAGTTGACATTTTGTAGTCCTTTATTTTAAATTGAAATGTCTGTTTAAACATTTTGGCCATGGTTTCAAGAGGAATTTTGATATTTAACACTTACCTCTTATGATTGGTAGAGTTTCTGTTGCCAAACTTGAGGACAAGTTCAAGTGGAAGAAGCAACTGCTAAACATTTTTAGCCGGTTACAGAAGCAGTACTTGGTAAACAACCAGAGATATCTGCATTATCTCCAGAAGAACTAAAAAAATTACAAGAAAAGGGTTTATTAGGCTTACTCGGAGAAATGTCAAAAGAAGAAACTAAAAAATTTGTAGAGGGTATTGTTAGAAACGTTGCTGACCCTGTTGCACAACAAGCTGAATTTGATAGGTTAATTAACAACACTCTTGTGCTTCAACAAGAGATAGCAAGATCGACGGTTGATCCAGACGAGTTAAGGGAATTAATAGGAGATGTGTCGGAGCAATCTAAGGAATTAGCTGAGGAACAAAAAAGAATGGCTGAGGAACAAAAAAGAATAACTAAAGCTACTGCAGAAATAATGCCTATCGAAAATCAGATAAGATTTTATAGAAAATGTGTGCGTGATAAAATACTAGATGAAGAATATAAAAATTGTATTGGTAAATATAATATCAAAGACATTGGCAATATTCAAAATTGGTCAGAAGAAAAATATAAAAATTTAACACAAAAATTAAGAGAATTTGTGCAATGTGGGTTAGATGCTGATAAACAAATAAAAAATTTAACTAGGACAAAAAAAATCTTTTAATGGCAACCATAAGAGAAAGAATTATTGCTACAGTCATATTTAAAACAGCAATACAGTATCAAAATAAATCAGGTAGTTATAGTAAATCATGGAATTTAAAAAAACTGTTTGACAAATATGAAAGAGAAAGAGATAAAAGATTACCAGAAGAATAACTGGATCTGGAGATCGGGTATTTACATCCAACTCTGAAATGGTCGACAGACTTATATTGCTGATATCATCAAAAGAAGCCGGAAATGAGAGCTCCGAAACCAACAACGAAATTACTGATATATTATATCATCTTCAGTCGAATAGATTACTAACATTATCAGAGTGTGAAATTTTACACAATGATCTTATCGCATAAAATAATCTAACACCTTAATATAATTAAGGTTAATGGCACTAACGTCAACAACATTATTGCTAGATTCGTCACAAACAACGAGTGACAGCGCAAATATGGCATTGTTGCAGAACAAAGTATATCATATGATGGAGATTTACCTGTTAACATAACAGAAGTAAATACAATTTTAATCAATTGTTCTATTGCATCAGCCAATGGAAGCCAAAGTCAAGCAATCTATAGTTTTTCACCAGATGTTCCTCCGGGATCACTAATGCAAATTACTCCTCGACAAATAATACACTATCTGAAAAATCCTGAAAACCAGATAGCAAATATAACAATACAACTAACAGATCAATCCGGGCGACAAATAGATCTTAACAATGAAATTGTCACGTATTACTTACACTTGCGAGTGCAATGACTTACGGCATCGGCGTGGCTATCACGGATAAATTTTATAGGCTGTGCTAAATAAGAAGATCAAAAAATTTACAGAAGAAAAATTGTGGGTGGAATTTTAGAAAATATAGTTACAACAATTGCCGAAAATATACCAGGAATCACACGTAAAGTAGCACCAATTGCAATTGACGAGGGTAAAGCGTTTGCAACAGGAGAAGCGTCTGCTAAAGGCACCGCAGTCGGGCAAAAGATTGTCAATAAAGTTAAAGGCAGCCCACCACCAGCGATAAAGTTGCCGCCTTTCTCAGCGGAAATAAAACCAGTAATACCAGATATTTCACCAACAAAATAAACGGAACGTGCTAAGATCGCTACCACAAAAAAAAATTATCGCCACGAGATGAGGAGGTAGTACGTAAGCTAGTACAAAAACAAGACGAAAATTAGATTTACCTCAGATCTGAAAGTCGTTGTAATTTTATATGGCGATTATAAAATAAAGATGTCAGTTAAAAATTATCTTGATCTTGGTGAAGAATATGATACCGATAATACAGCAACAGAATTCGAGTATACTGAATATCTAGACGTGAACTCAAAACGACCCGAATTAAGCCGGCCAGAGAATTGTTAATACGCGTGATGAAGACGTGTTTTTATTGCCGCACAAGGTGATGCTGGAAGTTTTTGGTAGGTTATTAACAGCAGCTGATGGTGATATAGCAGCCGGCACAGAAAATGCGCTTGTAAATAATGGCTGGAGTCTATTTAAAGGTGCACGATATCAATGAGCAGATCAAACCGTGAAGGACATTGTAAAATTGGTTACCAGTTGCAAGTACAATATTAAATATTGTTTAATTTAGCGATGATTATTCGAGATCAACCCGAACAAATATAAAGTGGTTCAATGACATAGGATTAAGACAAGATGTTTGAAACGAATTTATTTTAGGCTGTGATTTTGCACACGCGCTTAGGCTGCCGCGGATGTAGCGATCGTCAGAAATTTTCTTATAGTTAATGCTGCAATTCCTGGCATAGCAACACCGGCTGCAGCAGCGGAGCCAGACGCCACAAGAGCTACACGTACAGAAGCGTGTAATAATTTTAGTATAACACAGCCCGGTGGAGCTGCAGATGGAGTTGCTCTGTTAAATTTAGTCAATAACTCTTCTGTTAACGTATGCAACAGAAGATACAACGAGGGATGTATTAGACGAAAAGCGCTCCCATTGGAATCACAACAAATAACAATGATGCTACCGTTAAGCACAATATTTGGATTTTGTCGTGACCATAATAAAGTATTTCGAGGATTAAAAACACCCTCTAATTTTAGATCGGGCAGATCAATGTAATTGTCATATTCGTGTTGGTGGAGCGGATGCACAATTTGTGGTTACAAAATTGGCGCTGTGGATGCCACGAATTGTTCCATCGATGAACAAGATGATAGAGATTAATGCAATTTTGGAATTATATACAGAAAAGGATTTATTTTCTTCAACATAAAATATATCAAACATCTGTTCCTAACGCAACCTACTTCACATGGCATATTACAGCAACTCCAAGCGAACAATTACCGCGACACGTATCTGTTGTTTTTCAGCAGATAGCTCGACTACAAAATAACGCTGTTTTTGATAATGTTGATGTTAGAAGAATATTTGTCAAAATAAACTCCAAACAATACCCAGAAAGAGCGATCGAATATGATTTGACAGCCGGCGCTGGCAAAAATGTTACGAGAGTACATATGTACCTGATGGAAGCAATGCAAAAGTATCAAGACGCTGACTGAGGATCACAGATTAATATTGAAAAATTTTGTACACTTTATCCAATATTTTTCTTTGATGTATCAAAACACTCCAATCGATTGATTAATTCAATCGCAGAAATAGAAGTAACTTGGACGCTTGGCGGAGTTCCAGCAACTCCGTTTAACGTATATGCGCTTCTGTCTAAAGACCGATTCGTGACAATCGATGCGATGAAAGGAAGAATGACGGTACCAGTTTAATTTGACAACCTTGATATAATCAATGATAATGAAAACCGAATACACAACCGGAGAAATATATCTAACTCAAGGACAAGTTGAAAAATTATCAGCAGCTGTTGCTAAACGTAATTCTGTTTCCCTATTGATATCTTCAGCAACTTCTGTAGTTGGTGACAAAGTCACTGCGGAAAATAAAACAGCGACAAAAGTAATGTTGACAAAACAACAAATTAGTCGACTGGATCGGAAAGCGGTTGAAAATAAAGCGTTTGTTCTTAAACTATCAGTTGCACAAGTAACAGCTATGTCAAAACATGGCGGATTTTGTGGACCAGCACTTTCCGTGTTAGCTTGAGCAATACCAAAAATGTTACAAGTACTTGGAACTCTAGGACTAGCAGCAGCATCTGGAGCAATACAAGGAGCAGCTAAAAAAGCGGTATCCGGAAATGGAATCAAACAAATCTGGCGCTGATTGCGCCCGCATTGAAGATTTATGTAACAATACGAAACAAAATGCCAGCCAAAAAAAAATTACAAGCAACGAAAACTAAAAAAATAAGAAAACGACAAAGCGTCCTCGAGCAACAAAACGAGGATTTCTTCCAGTCGCTCCACTTTTAGCGGGATTAGCAGGCAGTCTAATTCCGAATCCGTTAGGAATGGGACGTGGAATGACTCCACCAGGGACAAGACGCCGTTGAGTAATTTTGAAATACTTGAAAAATTAAAATCCGACAAAGTCGTTAACGGCAAAGCGGTCAAAAACGGGTTTCACGGAGTATACTCAAAAGACAAATTAGGTAATGTACCAGCAGGTAGTTCGTGTATTGTAAATATACATAACTTTAATGATGGATCCGACACTCACTGGGTTGCTGTTTACGATAATAATTATTTTGATTCGTTCGGACTTCCTCCTAGTGATCTTATTAAAAAATACGTTTATAAAAAATTAAAAGAAATAAATTACTCATCTAATCAACTACTGCCGGTTGGAACATCTGCTTGTGGATATCATTATATTATGTTTATCCGACAGATGTCAAGGAATCCCGACTTTTTAAGGTTTATTTTGCAATTTGATAGGCATCCGAGCAAGAACAATGATAACATAGCACAACTACAAGGACAATAACCACAAAAAAGTATTTTATAATAAAAATTTTATCCGACAAAAGATGTTTATTTTTAGCTGACTTTTGGTCGGATTTTGCTGATTTTTTGGGGTGATTTGGTCAAATTTTTACAAGTTTTGTAGTCGATACTCTTAAATATTGAGGACAAAACCTCGATGGGGGTATTTAATTGATTTTATTAGAGAAATTTAAAATTGTTTGTTTTGGGATAAAATGTTAGGCCGATTTTTATCAGCTTTTTTGCCGATTTGTGTCATCTTTTGTCATTTTTTTGCCAGAAAATTACGTTTTTCCGAGGACTTTTTGATTTTTCTAATTGGATCAATTAGAGAAGGGACCAGAGGTTTTACCCCTCAATTTTTTATTTTTTTTAAAATTGGACCAATTTTTGTTGACAGTTAATTTTGTGTAACAATCAAATATAATAACAATGACTTCGACATCGACAACATACTGCCTCAAATGCAGAACTAAAACAGAGAACAGAGAAAAGAAAAAAGAACAGAATGATGTTAAAAAGTATTTGTGCTGTTTGTGGTAGAAAAAAAAAGTATATTTCTTGCTTCGTCAAATCCGACGACTCTACCATTGTCGGGGTCTGGTATAGATAGAGTTATTTTAGTCAATGATTAAAAGAATAAAATAATGTGGTTGTGATAAAGATGTTTGCATCGAACAAGATAAAATCGTTACCTATTGTCAGTCCTGCAATCACCGAGAAGTAATTGGCAGCGGTATTGATATACATAAAATTATTGGAAAATTACCGAAAGCAAAAGAGGTTGGACATTACCGAGGCACAAATACACTGGGTCTTATATTCCACTAGACAAACAACTAGACGAAAATGATAATCCATTACGAGGACAAGAGCACAATCAAGTTGATGCGATAGCAATGCGTCACGATATCTGTTATCGAGATAACGAACAAGATGAGCACGGATGCGATAAAATAATGCTAGATGAACTTAATGATATGAAACCTGCAAATATGCGAGAATGATTTGATAGAAGGCTAGTTAAAGGATTAATCGAAACGAAATACAAGTTGGGTCTTGGAAAAGAGTTGTATGATACTAGCATGCAATCGACAGCGATGCAATCGCTTGCAATCGAATTACACAAACCTAAAAAAATTAAACGTTTCCGCGACGTAAGGTTGTCGCGAATGCCGTTGATGATATCTGGGCAATAGATTTGGCTGATATGTCAAATCTTGCTCAGTTTAATAATAACAATAATTACTTGTTTAACGTTATTGATATTTCTAGCAAACACGCGTTTAGTATACTCGTTACAGATAAAACAGCAACATCGATAACAGATGCACTAAAACAAATTATCGTTAGCACGGAAAGAAAACCAAATAAAATTTGGAGCGATCACGGAGATGAGTTTTTAATAAAAAAAAATTTGAGCAGTTTTGGGAACAAATAACATCAAAAAATATGTTACAGGAAATGAAGGAAAAAGCCTTGTGGTTGAAAGATTTAACCGTACACTAAACGAGCAGATTCATAAACATTTAACAGCTAAAAACGCAAACATATATTGATGATCTTCAGCAGATTTTTGATAAATACAATAACACAAAACATCTAACCACCAAAATGGCACCAAACGGTGCAATTAAAAATCCGATTCTTGCAAATGAAAACATGTATCGGCGGCACAAATTTAAAGTCGGCGATCGAGTTAGAATTTCTCTGACTAAGAAAGTATTTGTAAAGGGATTTACTCCTAACTGGACGGAAGAAGTATTTGTGGTTGATAAAGTTTTACTGACAATACCTGTAACGTACGCGCTAAAGGATTTATCAGGTGAGCCTATAATTGGTAGCTTTTACGAACAAGAACTACAAAAAACTGAAGATATTTTTATTATCGCACGAGTAATCAAAAAGCGTGGCAATAAAAGCCTCGTCAAGTGGCGCGGTTACAGCGATAAATTTAATAGTTGGATACCAACCAAAGAGCTAAACGAGGTTAATATTGGGAAATAATATTTTTGTAAATTTCTGCATAATTGCATAGGACAGATTTACATTTTACAGGCTTACATAATGATATTAGATATCGTCGGTGATCATCAGAGATCGTCATTAGATTGAATATCTTGACAAATATAAAATCAAATTTTATATTTTCTGTCGGTCTGGAATTTTAATAATTAAAAGCGGCTTTATCAGCTGCCAAAACAACTGATTTTCATCTACTGTGAAAGTAAATTTCAATTTTTTTTGTGATATGATAGTTTACATTGTATCGACCAGTTGTTGGTCTTCGATAATTTTTCTTATCCCACAACGTTGTCATCGGATCAGAATCAATTTCGTCTCCGGCGACTTCGTCATCTTCCATAACGTATACATCATCTTCACTAACATTTAATTTATCATCATCATGACTGACGTACGCGGCTTTCGCTTGCGTCAATTGGGTATCATAAATAAACTTTAGTTTTTCCACGAGACTCATATAATAATATAATTTTTTAAAACTTAAAACAATAGAATAATGGATAAGTTAAGATACATCGAGCGGGTAAAAGTATAAAATATTAGTGCTCTCAAAGAGGCAGTGAAAAATGTATTGGCATGCGAAAAAATATTACAATAAATTTGTTTTTATTTCGCGGTGCAAATGATAAACTTTTATTGACTGACTCGGAAAGAAAACAACTGTACGATAATTTAAAAAATTTTAGTATAGTATATCATAGAGAAGCTATTATGTTGTGGTGCATTGGCTGCGTTAGTCGAGATGAGCTTGCTAAAATCTTGCAATAAGTTTAATCATTATCATATCGGAAGATGTTTTTATCAAAGGTTGATTGTGAAGTTGCCAAACTTGTTATTCCATCTGCTGATCTCATGACGGTGTCCGGACCTATCTTATAGTATCGGGCGTCAGATGAAATGTATTTGAATTTTAGTTCCTCATCTGTTTCAGTATTTACCGCAATGATAGATTTAGCCGGGTATCTAAAATTAATACCACCACCTCGTCCTTGTTTTGTATTTTCCTTCGGCTAGACATGTTCTAGATTTTCTAGACGATTGTCGGTTTTAATATGGTTGATATTATCCACTAATAAACCATCAGATATAGATCCGTTAAAAGTTTCATAAACAAATCTATGGTTAAAGTAATAATTAAAATCTGCTTTTGTTTATCGAACATTTATTCTTAGATATCATTAATTTAGTAAATTACCTAGCACTTTTTTGTTTTTATTCTTCGGATAATTCCACTATCATTCGCCTAGGAAAGATCAAATACCGCATGTAGTTAATTTTCATCTTGTAAAGATAAGTTTGCAATATTGTCATCGGTAGCTGCGCCGTTGATATGGTATACTCGCTGTCCTTCAGGAATTTCATCACAAAATAAAGTGTAAATCAAATCCTTCTTTAAGATTTCAGTTCGATTGTTGTCTCCCTCCGATTTAACGCTGATTTTATAACCAGCTGGTGTTGCTTTACCGAACGGTTTTCCATACTTGACGTGTATCAAAGACCCTAACAGATTTCGCGCGTACAAGCTGTACTTGGGGTGGACATAGTAGCATTCTTGCTCGCCTGCGCTTGTCATCGTTAAATTCTGTGCGATTATACTTATAAGAAATCCGTTTGTACAATTATACGTATTCGACAGGTGTGTAGTGCAGTACGCTATAAATAGAATACCTGGAACGCTCAATTAGAAATTTGATAGTATATTATATAACAATGCTGAAGTTACGTGATATAGCGAAAAGCAGCCTTATAGGAGAACCTACAAAAATAGCTACTGCTTTTGCTAAATTTGACAACAGCTATGGTTTTGATAAACAAATCGTACTGGCAAATTTCACATCTATAAATCTTTTTTATTTATTAGAACCAACTATAAAACGTGAACTTGAAAAACATAAGGGTTTGAAAATCCTAGCGCAGTATCACGTTATATTTTGTAAATTACGTGCGACAGAAGAGCAGAATGACGAGGAATTGCAGATCCTTTTATTAACGCAAAATCCAAGCGTGTTTTGCTTGGAACTAATCTTTCATTGCTAGCTGATAATATACACCAGGAAATTTGGAAAAAAGATAGAAGAATTTACTGAATCAGTTTCTGGTTGGAAGCTCGAAATGATTACTGAAATTTTATTTCACACGATGAAATATAACGTATTGCGCTGTAGTTCATATGTTGACCTACCACAGAAGATAAAAAATAAAAAATGTTGTATAAACGTACAAAAAACAGGTGAGAAGTGTTTTCAGTGGTCCATTCTCTCCTCGAAGTTTCCAGCTGAAAAAGATGCAGATCGAGTTGAAAAATATTTTGGTCATATATCAAAATTAAATTTTACTGGTATTGACTTTCCACTTGCAGAAAATCAAATACCAAAGTTTGAAAAGCAAAATAATATTTCAGTTCATGTATTTGGTCTTGACGAGCATGAAAACGTTTATCAAAGGTATATTTCAGAAAAAGCTTAGCAATCGACAATAAACTTATTGTTTTATAAGAATCATTACGTTTGGATCAAAAACTTTAACGGACTTGTTGGTAAACAGTACAGTAAACAAACACATAAGAAATACTTCTGCTGTCGTTATTTGAACGGTTGTTCAGACAACGAAAACTTACAGAAGCATCTACAGCATTGCTTTGAAGTACAACGAATAACAATGCCGTCCAAAGATAAAAATGTATTGCAGTTTGTCAACCACCAACATAAACTAAAAATTCCTTTCCTCGTGTACGCCGACATCGAGTGTTTACTTCATCCTGCGCTTGACGTAGAAAATAATTCTAATCAATCAAGTACAAGAAAAATTTAAAATAATGTTCCATGCGGAGTCGCGTATAAGATAGTTTGTTGTATTGGCCCGAGTTTACCCAAACCAATTAAAATATATCGCGGTAAAGATCCAGCAGGCTGGCTTCTCAAGCAGTTGATTGGCGACGTTGATGATACATTTAACAGTTTTAAAAAAATCGTTCTAATGATAAAACTGACATCTCAACAAAAATCTAATCACAAACAAGCAAAATTTTGTCATATTTGTGTAAAAGCATTTGACACTGATCGTGTATCACCAGCGCCTGTTAATAAAAAAGTACGTGATCATTGTCATTTAACCGGACAATATCGTGAAGCAGCTCACGATCAGTGTAATTTAAAGTTTTACGCTCCAGACTTTATTCCAGTTGTTCTTCACAATTTCAGAGGATATGATAGTCATGTTATCGTAGAGGCTATTGGTGATCCTGAAATCACATCTCATTTAAAACTCGATAATGTAATCAAGTGTATTCTAAATAATTTTGCAAAGTATATGTCAGTTACTTTTGGTAAAATACGTTTTATTGACAGCCTTCAGTTTATGGCAGCATCGTTAGAAGAGCTGGTAAAAGGCTGTAGCGAGTTTTATAATCTACAAGATTGTTTTGGTGGTAAAACAATTTGTTAACAAAAAAGGAATATTTCCATATGAGTACCTTGATGACTGGAGTAAATTTGCTGAAACTTCTTTACCTGACAAAAATAAATTTTATTCGCAACTAAAAAACGAAAATATAACCGATGACGAGTACAAATATGCACAAGATATTTCGAAAGAATTCGATTACAAAACATTCGGTGATTATCATGATTTGTATTTGAAAACGGACGTGTTATTGCTGGCGGATGTATTTGAAAGCTTTCGCAAAGTAAGCTATAATAATTACGGATTAGATCCCTGTTGGTATTACTCTGCTCCTGGGGCATCTTGGTATGCTTTCTTAAAGTTTAATAAGGTAGAGCTAGAACTACTTACAGATGTTGATATGTTTAACTTTATCGAGAAAGGTATCCGTGACGGTATTAGCGTGATAACAAAAAAACATTAGGAAACAAACAATAAATCCATGAAAAATTATAATCCTAACCTCTATGGTTATGCAGTGTCAGAACCAATGCCGTTTGGTCAATTTCGTTGGATTACACCTGACCAATTTCTGGCGGAGACAGTAAAAATGATACCTGACGATATTTCATATTTTGTTGAAGTTCATTTTGACTATCCTACTTCATTGCATGATTTACACAACGATTATCCGTTCTGTGCGGAATCAATGATAATTGATTATAGTTTGTTATCTCAAGAACAACAAGCAATAGCATTATCAAGACAACATTCTATGCGAAAAAAATTAGCCCCAAATTTACTTGATAAGCGAAATTGTGTTTTGCATTACCAAGTATTAACATAAGCAGTAGATGCTGGTCTTATGTTAAGAAAAGTTCATCGTGTGTTAAAGTTCAATCGATAGCCGTGGATGAGAGGTTATATTAGCTCAAATACTTCAAGGAGAGCTGTAGCAAAATCTGATTTCGAGAAAACCTTCATGAAGCTTATGAACAACTCCGTCTTTGGTCAGACAATCGAAAATATTAGAAAGCGAGTAAACATCGAGCTAGTTAATGATATCGACCGCCGAAATAAATTTGTATCAGGTGATGATTTTGTCGGTATGAAAAATTTTAATGAGAACTTTGGCGCAATACAAAGAAGAAAAACAAATATGAAGCTTAATAAACCGATTTATGTTGGCGCTTCTGTACTTGACTTGTCGAAGTGGCTCATGTACGATTTTCATTAAATTTTGTTAAGAAGCAGTGGCAGGTAAGTAAATTGTTTTTCACCGATACTGACTCGCTTGCTTATGAAATAGATGGCGCTGGTTGCGCTAACGATGACGTCTATCAAGATATATTTGATAACCGACATCTTTCCGAGTATCCTCGCGATAGTAAATTTCACGACGATGCAAACAAAAAAGTTATTGGCAAGTTTAAGGATGAAATAAGTTCTAAATTCATCAAATATTTTATCGGGTTGCGAAGTAATATGTATCCTTTATTGCTAGATGATAATGAAATAAAAAAGAGCAAAAGGTTTACCTCGTAACTTTGTTGACAAATTTATCAACTTCATTGATTAGAAGTACGCACTTGAAAGAGGTGCTAGTTTTATAAGAGCAATGGCTATTCTAACCATCATAAACTTGAAACAGATGTTATTATCAAACGTGAATTAAGTAATTTTGATGACATAAGTTATTGCGAAAATGGAGTAGATACGTTTGCACTTGGGTACTGTCGCAACGACAAATATGTACTTGATATAATACTTGGTGACTAGGGTATGAACTTTTGTGCGAACAATGAAAATAATGTTCGAAATTATGACAGTGACTTGTAGCAATAACAGCAAGATCAAATATTTGACGAAAGATGGTAAGCAGTTGATAGAATTAACAATGAGATGTCAGAAATATGTTTCAACGGCAATAACATTCCCGGTAGTAGGTTAAAATTTTCACTTATTAGGACTGAAGACAGCGAATATTTCGACTATCTTGAAAAATAAAGTCAAGATTTGTCAGAAAAATATAATAATTTTCCATATCTTATCAGTCAACAAAAATATACTAAAATCAATATTGATCATGATCGATAAAATGTATATTTTATCCATAAAAAATATCCTCTTAACAAACTACAGATAAAAGATTTATTTGAGTCTCGTCGTTTCCTTGGCGGTATAATAAAGTTCAGCCTTTACTATCATGATGATGAAATATTTTTAATATCAACTGTTGGAAAATTAATACTTGGTGACGAGGCATAATTTCATCTAACGAAATAAAATAATCAACAAAATATTTTATATTAACTTTTATAAATAAAATCAGCCTTGCCGTCAGCCTGATGGTGGTCTGAAAAAGTTGGAGAGGATTAGGTCTCTGAGCCAGAAACCTCTTGGGGTAAACAATTATGGTTGTTAGGGTGGGGTCTCTGGGACAGGGAGGTCGTATTTGTTTGGATACATTTGGGTGTGGTCCTGGTCCAGAACCATATAGAGAAATGGGTCTCTGAGCCAGAATCGCCCTTTTTCTTACTATTCCTATAGAAAACTTAATATTTGTATTATGCCCCAATGACTGGCTACATACACGTGAATTTTCAGTGCTAATATATTTAGTGTCTGGACATCACGTTTCATTGCATTTACAGGTACGGGTCGGCTTTGAACCTCTCAGGTAGTATGGTCAATTATTTTCGTAAAATTTGTCATCTGTTATCCAGATAATCCTTTGAGGCATAGTTCTGCACCGACTCTCTATTTCTATGCAAAACTGCAACAGGTTTATGCATACTGCTCTAATTGTCTTACATATTAGACCATAGACAAAGCACAGAAATGAATAACTAATGATGAAACACCATAAGTATACATGCTGACATGTCATCAGTGTGTGAAGTTTTGGCCGGTACGAGTGATACATCAACAAAGTACTCTCAAGTTGCAAAAGGCCGGAAATCTACACAATAAACAGAACACCTGTCACCACCACAGGACTCCTCATTGCCGGCTATAACATTAAGCCTGCCTTTTCAGGATTCCACTCTACAGTTCTTGATGATAAACAAAGTGCGAACAAACAACATCAAGCAAGTTTTCGCTCCACCGATACACGGCCTGGTCACGAAGATCAAACATCTCGTAATCCGACCCAACATTATGACTCGGACGACGTCTTCCCAACAAATACGTCCTATTTCCGTTTCGAACGGCCTACAACAACGGATCTTCATGGACAAAGATCTCAACACAAGAAGTTCCCGGAAATCCAGTCTGCCGAATTTGATGTATACAGGCGCTTATGGTGACCAGAAGTATATGGACGATAGAGGTCAATGGACCTATCCAGAGCAATATGGAAATTAAACATTGGGTTGGGCTTGTCTAGGGCAATAGTGGAATTTAACATGGGGTTGGGTCTATCTTCGGCAATATAGAAATACATAGTTCCCATTACGTTGGCCTGGGACCGGATGCAGTTTCCGGTCGCCATTTTGTGGGTCAAGCTCATTGTATTGACGACTTGCTGCCAAGCGTAACGACGAAATCTGATTTAATTTTCAAGGAATCAGTTCTTAGTCAAAATGGCTTCAAAGTCAGTCAAGATAAATTACAAAGATGGACTAGAAAAAGTAGTGTTGGAAAGATATGAGTCAAAGCTAAGCTTAATCGGTGGAATTGATCCGTATGAAATGGACAAAGGAAAAAAGACGAGTAACGTACAGTGCCTTCCGGGAATAGCCTATATTGACATTTTAAATTATTTGGTAAACACGAAAAGTGCTTACACCTTAGATGATTTGAAAGCTTACAAATCACTTAAAGCTTACAACCAGTTTGTCAATGGATGGGTCAAAGACGTCCTTGCCGTGGAAATGAGCAACAAGGTGTTGGTTATTGCAAAGGTGAGTTGAGATTCATTACATTTGTTACTTCATATCGTTCGTATAGCACATTACAAAAGTAGTTGTAGTTATATGTATTGTATGGGGTTAATTTATGAAGTATTAAATTTCATTCGATCACTGACTCATATGTAGTCATCCTTGCATTTCTGATAAATTTAGGTTTTTTTATTCATTTAACCATGGCGGGTTCTTGTTTCGTGTAATTGTTGTGGAGAGGAAACAGTGGAAGTGACGTGTCCATATTGTGTCAGAGATACTGAGATTAAAAATATAAAAAACTTTCATACTTGGACAAAGACAACCGATTGAAAACAACCCATCAGTATTATTATCAGGTGCAAACACAAATCTTTTTATGTGAAATGAAATATTGGTGACTTTGTTATCTGGACAAAGAAGGACATATCTGTGGTAAGGATTCTGCCAAATCCCGAGCTATCGCAAGATATAGAAGCAAAGTCAACAGCATTATTAGTGCATGTTATTCTGCCTGAACTGACAGGAAAATTGTTCACCCGACTATGTCATGAAATAACACTGACTTAATTTGTTTATGTCAATTGCCCTATGATGAAACATTTGATGATGTTTTAGGTTGTGATAATGAAAACTGCAGATTGAAATGGCTTCACTTTAGGTGCATTAAATTGACTAGAGCACCGAAAGGATCATACTACTGTCCAGAATGTCGTCCAGTCTATGAAGGTAAAGCAAAATAGCCTAAAAAGTGTTAGAAGGCCATTCTCAGGACATTTGCATGTAACAAAACATGACTTAATACATAATCACATTGTGGTGCTTGTACAGTATGACAGTGTCATGGGGGCTAGGTTGTTGTTGTTGTTGTTGTTGTTGTGGGGCTTAACGCCATTTTTCAGCACACGATAGGCTATACATGGTGGCCAGTATTAATGATTAAGGAAGAAACCGGGAAATCCCCGGAAAGAACCACCGACCCACGAGAAGCTACTGGCAAGCTTTCTCACATACCCACATTGGCCGAATCCGAGACCCGAACCCACGCAGATAGAGGTGAGATGGAAGTGATCCGTAACGGAGAGCGCTTAAGACCACTCGGCCACTCCGGGCCCCGGGGGGCTAGGTATTGGGGCGAGTGTTCGGTGGTGTCTAGTACTTTCTATTATTTTCATGCATGCTTATATATTAAACAAAAAACAAATAACTTATTCCCTTGTACAAATGTGTTTTCTATTCTGTCTGTATTATATATATATATATATATATATATATATATATATATATATATATATATATATATATATATCTTGCTTATTGTATAGCACATATTGTTATGACCATCTATGCGGAAGTAGTGATAACAAGATTTCAGTGGTGGCCACTCTGGCAACCATATTGCTTGTCTGAGAAGCATACTTTCATTAGGACCAATCAGTCCACTGGATGAATGTGTGCTTAACATTCAATGACAATACCCCAGCTTGTTTAGAAAGAGTAGCGTAAACTGAATAATGGTAACAGATGGACAGACAGACAGAGAGACTATCCATAAGATCTTCTTGCCTATAACCAGTAGAACTAAACTAAAGAATAACGTCAGTCAGAAAGTTTAGAATTAAGAACACAAGATAATGATTCGTTATTGACAAATATTTAATGGTGACATAATTCTGTAAGAATATTTCACATACATTGTTATGAGACGTACAACAATAAAGACTAAACGTCATATATGTGTAATAAATATATGATTATTTCACAAATCCTTAATAGTCAAATGGAATAACAGACTCGCACACATGTGTAAGGCAACATGCAACACTAACACTTTTATCGGCAGCTGGAATTTCTCCTTTGTCATTCATGAGGAAATCAACTAGGAACTTTCCTTAAAGCATGGTATACCAATTACACGTTCTACATGAATTCGCCAATGTGCGATTTTTTCTACTATTTTCTACATTAATAGGAGACAATTGTGATTTCCTCTTTGTAAAACTAGGGGTAATGACTTTAGCACAGTACATTCCAATACTGTCTGAAATATTAAATCCCCTGTCTGCTAACACAATATCTCCAGGCAATAACTTTGATAAAGTCTGAGCTCGTGCCATTAGGCTTTTAGGTCTCTGTATAAATATTTCAAAACAGTCAATAATGACAGCCACTTTTCCACCAAAGTCTTTCCTAAATTCCATGAGCATGGTAATCTGAAGCTCATTCCTCTAGAGCAAAACAAAAGATGCTTTAATCTAATATATAAAACATGAATAACAATTAAAAATGTCCTTGACACGGTTGATGTTGATACCTGAAGTCTATATGCAATATTTTGCAAGGGGAGGTTGAGCTTAAGTCTCATTAGTGTCATTATCATTTTTTCAAACTTCCCAACTTCTAGTCCTCTACTGGTTGGAATGTATGGAACAACAAATTCAAGCAGGGTCATCAGGGTCATGTAGCTCGGCATTCCAGTGTAATATTTAACTTATCGTCATTATCACAATATGATTCGTGATTCATTTTGTGGCCGCTTAATTTATTTTTCACCAGTGTATTTTCAGTAATTAGGTGTTGAATTTCTCTGTCAACTACACTCTGGCTAATGGAATTAGTCTTTGGTGTTAGGTCTTGATCTGGTTCTATCTTTCCTATGACTGTAAAAGAACAAACGGTGCTGCCCCTGTGATCAGCAGATTTATTCCCTCCCTGGGCAAAAGATGTTTCATGAAAATGCTGCAAATTTAGCAACACTTTCGCTATGTCATGTTCTTCTCTGATCTTCTGTCTGCGTTGCATTCGGTTGTACCTGTAATTTAAAAATTGTTTAAGCCTGAAGCTCTATCAAATAGAATATATGAAAGTACAACCAGGGGCGTAGTGCTTTGGGAATGGCAATCCTTTCTCTATCTAGCACTAGACCACTGATTATACAACATATCACCTTTTTTTCTTACACAATTAAGGAAATCGTAGGAAAGGCAGCTGCTAGTTTGTTTTATAAATGGAGTATTATGGTATCTTAAATATGAACAATGCAGTTACTATTAGAAAGGTAAAACCTTAGTAAATACATATTATGAAATGACAGTGTGGTCTCTATCCTGATAATTTTCGTATTTGTTTATGAATATAATGTACTGTATTAAACTGAGTGACATTTGTCAAACTGAGGGCAGGATGAGAAAATGATACAATATAAAGGAAAATATTTTGACATGCTAATGATTAATCAGTTTGTACCTTTCCATATCTGTTTCCATTGTTTTCATTTTCTTCCTGGATTTCAAAGGGCCTGATAAGTCACCAAGTTTAAGGGTGGGAGCCCAATCAGGATGTGATCGATTATACAAGTCTGCAGGTTTTCCTGAAAAAGAAAACGAAACAAAATTTAGTAAATAATTCATAGTGACTAGATACATAATATATGGTATTGTTAAAAACCTAGTTAGAATCGTGGATGCATATTTGAATTATCAACATAAATTTTCTTAGAAAAACACATGCACTTCAAGATTTAAAACAATGCTAAACCGGTCACAAATTTCCACGTTTCACTGTAAGAAATATTTGGTATTTATACTACTATCACTACTACTAATAATAATCTGCCCAACATTCCATGAAAGTACCTTGAATTAAGTGGTCTGATCAGATTTTTTAATGCTTCCACGGCAGGTCTTTTCTGTTGATGTTGGCCAGCCATGTCCGTCGTCGCTCTTCACTTAACGTCTTCGTTTGCTCTCCTTCAAATTTGCTCACAACAGGTATAGTGTAAAAACCACGTTTCACAGAATTGTCTGCACGGTTTGTATAACCTTTAACCCAGCATGTATTAACCACTGTGTGACTGCAGATTCTATTAGGTAATGAACAGCCACGCGAAACAAAATCATTGACCCACAAAATGGCGGATGACCTTACGGTGCCCGTATGTTATGATGACATATGATAACTATCAATTGAACATAGGTTGGGACTGTCTAGGGCAATAGGGTCATTACATAGGGCTTGTCTAGGGCAATATCGGAATAGCCTGAAATGGGGATTGAACAGAGCGAGACTGTCTAGCTTGGACGGGAAATGGAAAAGGCGGGACTGTATAGCCTCAAGGGGAAATGAACATGGACGGGACCTTAGAGATCCAACACGTCACAGCCATGGGGACAGTTTTACCAGTGGTTGACCTACACAGTATCATTGCTAGAAGTGGCTGACCTCAGATTGCACACGGGTGTAATAGGTACCTGTTGCAAAATGACTATATACTTGTATAGCCTCAAGAGGAAATGAACATGGATGGGACCTTAGAGTTCCAAGACGTCATAGCCATGGGAACGGTGTTACCAGTGGTTGACCTACATAGTATCATTGCTAGAAGTGGCTGACCTCAGATTGCATACGGGTGTAATAGGTACCTGTTACAGAATGACTATATACTTGTATCCGAGATTATTATATAAAGTATTGCCTAGACCTGAAATTATGTTGGCGGTGTTCATAAATTTGCATAATTGTAATGATGCTAAAAATAGGTGTAATCAAGGAAAAGACCAACTACAAAATGGATGTGACTAAAAGTAACACTAAAATTACAAAATTATCCCAGAATTTAATGTAGACTAAACATGACACGGAACATTAGATTACAATGGTGTAGACTAATATGGATAAACCTATTAACTATTATAGCCACAGTTTGTATAAAAGTCCTATAATAAAACCCAGTGTTTATTAATAGCTACAACGTGTTGAAATTCCTTTCATTAGAGACAAACACTCTCTATTTATAGCTACAACTTGTAGTAAGTCCTTTCGAAAAAAGCTAGTACCTTTTTATAATCTCATCTTTAATTAAAACCCCATGGAAGAACCCAAGTCTATATTTATAGCCTCATAATTTCTAGGCTCAATGACGTCACGGTACTGGAAACGGGAACAATTGGCAACAGTGGTGCAAGGGGTTGACCTGAATACGCGCTACTTTAGGTAGGTAGGTAGGTTAAATGAATTTGATAGCGGCAAGGGTTTATAGGGACAAACACAACATAGACATATGCATTCACATACACACACACAGACATGCACACATACTCCAAACGCTCTGTATTAGCTTAAAATGTAAGATAATGAGATAAAATCTCACAAAATAGATTATCTCTTTCACCACCAAAATACTATATGGCAAAATGCTAGTATCTATTTATAGTAACAACGTGTAGGAAAGTCCATCTTAAAAAACCTAGTATCTATTTATAAACTTGCAAGAAATTCCATTGGAAAAATCTAGTATTTCTTTTTAGTCATAATTTGTAGTAAAGTTGCATGGAAATCCCATTATGTATTTATAGCCTCAACATATGCGACAATGCTGCTTACAAACCCTAGTATCTAATTATAGCTACAACATGTGGAAATTCCTTTGGAAAAAAAAACAACCTAGTATTTACTTTTAGCCTTAATTTGTGGTAAATTCCCATTGAAAATCCAGTATATATTTATAGCCTCAACTTGTGTGGCAATCCAATTTAAAAACGCTAGTCCTGTATCTATTTATAGCTACAATCTGTGGAAATTCCTATGGAAAACTCAAGTCTATATTTATAGCCTCAAAATTTCTAGCTTCAATGATGTCACTGTACTGGACATTAGAGGTAAAATGGCAACAATGTTGCAAATGGCTGACCTCGATTGGGCGACTACTGAGTAACAGTGTTGCAAGTGGCTGACCTGAATAGGCGCTACCGGAGGTAGATAGGTGAAATTAATTTTGATAGGGACAAGGGGATCTTTATAGGCACAAAGACCAACACACACACACACACACACACACACACACACACACACACACACACATATATATATATATATATATATATATATATATATATATATATATATATATATATATATATATATATAGATATAATGTAATTTGATAGTATTGTACATATTTTCAAACATGTGGCCTTAATGCATTCTGCACTAATTAAGTTGATTAGGTAGACTATTCATTGTTAATTTTCTTATGAATTCTGGGATCTAATTCAAACAAGATGCTGACGATGCTATTGTATCTATTTACTAGCTCAGATCCATGACTTTGTATTATGACTGCAATTAGTCTTGTCACTTCTTTAAATATCAGCTATTGACGATTTAAGTCAATGACAGCAAACCAGACTTCTATCTTATTCATATATAGACTGTTCTGCTATAACCGTAACCGAGTTTCACTCTCTCAGTTATCACAATACCAGTGAGACAGTGGTGATAAAGTGGTAAATATTTGCATATTACACTACAGATGAGGTTATTTTGTGTTGTCACAAATTTTCGATGTATTATTTTGATACAGCATCAAACTCCTGTGGATGCATCAATGTACTAATGTGACTCTTTTCAGACATTTTGTTGATTAAACATGTATTCAAAATGTATGAATAATTAAGAAATGCGGGTCTTAATGGTCTTAGTAGTGGCAATTGTTCGATCTTAAGGGTCCAATGGACTAGTTCTGGTAATACATGACAGATTCATGACCAAAAATAATTGGCCCCTGACCTCAGACTTCCAGAATATTCAGGCCCTTTAGGACAGCTACAGTGTTGTAGCTTAACTGTTTAGGGGTACAAATATTAGTAATATCGGAAGGGTAGTAAAGATGCCTATAGATTCTGGGACCTAACTGTGCGAGGTCAGAGTCATGGTGAGCCCAACAAAATAATGGTTTCTGTACTGTGGGTTTAGTTCAAGACATAGATGGGCTCGAACATGTAATGATGTAACAATTCAGAATCCCGAGTTGTTGTGCTCTTTCTCGAGTAATTGCATCATCGCGTGATGAATATAAATAATGCCGTAAGTTTTCAATGCAGATAATCCAGGATGATAATGCCTGTGATGACGATTGATATATCGATTAATATAGGAATGTAAAGTGGACGCATTTTGTTACCTTACAGGTGTCAGATGTACACAAATACATACAAGATCAAGATTTCTTTTGACAGCAGAGAAGTCAACTCAAGGTATTTAAAAATTATGTTGACAGCTTATAATAATTTTGTCTTGCATTAAGAAGCAATATAACATGGAGTATAATAAAAATGTGTTCTTCTGCATAAGCCAATATGCACCCCTTCAATATAATAATATAAATGAGTCTTATTTTCTAACTATATTCTGATAAGCTATATAAACGCTGTATATGGGAGCCATACAATTGGCTTATGTTATACGCGATTGTGCTTTACATTGATGGATTTATCATAACACTGTTCATGGCTTGCGTTATAAGTGAGGGAGGCTTTTAATGAAAGATGTTCCGATAAGGTTGTGTCATGACAGTCTATTTAATGATGTGAAGTTGCTTTTTATTTAGTTTTAATAGGGGGTAAAACTTCATTATGCATCCAAAGAAATCTATTCTCAAAATTGAAATGGCTGTTCCAAATTAAATTATGGTAGGTATCTATATAATTTACAAATATACAAGAATGGCAGCAGATGACCAGAAATTGTGTTTGTAAAATATAAATCCTCCACTGGTGTAATGTTGCTAGTATAGTGTTGTTACCACTGTAATTTTCCAATAATTACTCATTCACTGCTTGAACAAAATTTGTTGAAGTTTTTGTATGAGACAGTCTTGTTCATTGATAAGACTCATACAGGCATAGGCATAAGATAATGGCTATTACCTATTATTAAGTCAACAGTTTCACGACTTTAACTCAGTTACCTTTTTTAAACAAATCTAACTTCAAATAAATTATACATTTTGTGTTCTTTCCAGGTTACAGCCATAAAATATTCATTGAGCTGTTGATTCCAATATGCTTTTACACAAATATTTGATCCGGTGCTGTTTCCTGAGGTAAATGAGACACAGAGCAAACAATTTTATTTACTATTTTTCTTGCACATATACAAACTTAAATGCATATAATGGAGCCACTTTGGTGATGAATGTGGATAGGTACATGCTGTCCAAAATTACACATTTAATTTTATTTTTTAACGTTATCAGATATAATTGCTTTTCACACTGTCATAACCGCTTCACTTGGACTGTGATGAACTTTCCATTACCTATAAAAGAATGATATGGGGGGGGGGGGTAAGAGAGATCACTCACTGTACGTCTTAGCATGAATATTTAAATATATATTCAACGAAGTACTTTGACATCTTAGATCGCTTTCTCAAGATTTATGAAATAATTTAAAGCAGCTTGTTCTTTCTTCATCATCTTCAAGATACTGACACACATGATAGCAGATTTGGAAGACATCTTCCACTTTGCAGCTAAGGTCATCATCCAGTAAAATTGAATGCACAAAAGTATTTTTAAAATATATGTATTTGTTATCTGTTTGTTATTTATAAAACTGTAAATAAGAACGTAAATAAAATCAATGAAATCATCACATAGTTGTTGCTTTATCATTGGTACCACATAATAAATGACGATACTTTTGATTCAGGGAAATATTTCTTTTACACAATTCTCTGATGTAACTCTTTGTAGCAATAGGTGACATACTGTTACGACCATGAAGTTTAATTACATGTGTGTTGAAATTTGAATTCTTTCTATTTTATTTTTATATCATTAAATATAATTATTATTATGACGATGATTATGTTCGCAGGGTCTGACATTTTGATAGAAACATCGTGTTTATTTAGATCGTAAATGTGACTCGCGTGAGCACGATTTTTGCATGTAGGTTTGTCGATTCAAGTAAACAGTTGCCTAAAGCTATGTAAATGATTGGTTGTGACCACGGTCATTTCTAATAATACTTGTTGACATTCTATACTGCGATGACGAGATTTCATGCGTGCACATGAAAAGACGTTTTAGTTCACCTTAAATACTCAGGTACCTGCGAAATAGTCTAGAGTCATTTTTAACACCTTAGAGGGAGACACATTTTAACATCTTATAGAGTTTCTAATACCTTGAGAAGAAGGCATTCTTTTGTGCTGGAAAGAGTTGTTCGTTCATACGTCTGTAGAACGACTGTAGAACGACTGTTACATGTATTTTGTTGTTGATGATGCTGCACTTCATCTACTTTTTAAATGATAATTATTTTCCCTGGAGAATTATACAACCGGCTTTGGACAATGACATTTAGTGAAATTAATTCTAAATTGGAACAGAACAGTACAAATTGTGATTCACAGTGAAAATTCTGGACACTTGTGTAAAACCTTCGTATGACGTCATCGTCCGCCATCTTGGAGCGGAATTGAGATTCAAACTACTTCAATTAGAACTGTTTATTTGCACGACTTGTGTGTTTTAACAATATTAGGACAAATGTTTGGATTTTCTTGGCAAATCGTAAGTCATATTTGATATTTTCTCCTTTTCACCGCGTTTTCTAGGGAAATAAATTATTTTTGTTAAAATTTACAAAGCTTGTTGTCGTCACTCTTTTCTTTATGTTACGTTAAACGAGCCGATACGTAACAATACCTTTTTACTACCATGCAAATGTTATACTCTTTGTTGTCAAATCATGTAAGGAAGATATCTGAAAAGACAACTGTCTGTTTCAATCTCTTGGCATGCCTACGTGCTTACCTTATTAATTCTCCTGATTTTGGACCATAAAAGCTTATGGGATGGTCTGTTGTTTGCCCGTCCGTCCGTCCATCAGCACAACTTTGTTAGTACTACTCCTCCTAAACTACTTGGAGGATTGCCATGAAACATTACAAACCAATTCACCCCATGATCTAGTTGCCACTAAATGAAAATGGTATTGCTCAGACATTCAATATATTAAAAATCTTGTTATAGCTACTCTTCCGAAATTGATGGTCACAGCAATATGGCGTTTTCACCCACTGGGACAGAGTGGACAGACATTGAACCACATAGACCGTGACTGTGTATTACCTGGCCTAGAAAGGACGGACACTAAAAACCACAGAAAATGACTGTGTATTACCTGACCAAAAATGGACAGACACTAATCCAGACAGATTATGACTGTGTATTCCTTTTACTTCGCAAAGAACGGACACCGACTTATGTTGTAGACTAATTTTATTCGACCTACAGTTTTCCACTTTACACTACTACGTAACAAATTGTGTATAATATTTGTATTGCATAAAATATAGCTTGGAATATGTTTAATTCTTAACACTGTGGCTGGGATTCCATGATGTGATTGGGGATTAGCATGATTTCCCTTCTAACTTCAAATTTTGTTTTAGGACAGTAGCCTTGACTCTCAATTTTTGAAATCAAGGAAAATCCCTAACATTTAAACACAAGTAGTATGGATGTCACATGATGTGTCCACCTGGTGTTTAGCAGTCCGCCATGTAATTAGAATTAATAAGACATGGTTTAATTATAGTTATTTACAAATGGGTCTCAATGACCAGGACCTTTAATTAAGGTATGTAACTAAATTTAATGCACATAAACACTTACTTAATGCATGTTTGGTCAAAGAACTTGCACTAGAAATAAACGCCCATTTTCCTTGAGCCAAACTGACCTTTGACCTTCCCCACACCCCACCCACCCCCGGCTTCTTTCTTACCCAATGTACAAGTGATCCATAAATTCTCTCAAGACTATATGTTAGGACGGATATGTTAACGTTGGGGTATTCGTTGCGCCTGGTACATGAATTATAAAGTACGTCCTTTGCCTTAAAGAGCAAGAAAACGTAGTCTTCGCAAACCAAAATAAGTAGTGTATCGTTTCTAAGGTCTACTTGAACGTTGTCTTTAATCCTTTAATCTCCAACCTTTGGCCGTTACCCTCCAACCTTTTGATCTTCGCTCCTAACTTCTGACTTTTCACACTATGCTCGTGACCCTCAACTTTTTTATTTAAAATAACTAAACCATTGGCACTTAAGTTGGCGTTTTTGTCCGTTTTTTTTTTTTAAATTATAAAATGGCCGATGGTCTTAAAATGCTACCACTGCTGGGCCACTCAACCTCTGGCAGATTCTGTGTCATTGGCCTTCAGATATGACGACGTCTGGGCCACTTAACTGCCTATAAGATTTTGGTAAGAAAAACCACGGTTTGCTACGTTTCCTGTCTTAAAATAGTTATATAAAAAAATATAAGCCATCTAGGCTACATGTCATCAACATTTTATTAGGAACCCTGAACAAATTAAAATACTTCTTACATACAGATCTACCTCTCCATTAAAAATCACAGGATAAAAATTTGCCCTTATTACCACAAGTTTTATTAAATGTTGTATTAGAAACGTAATGTCTGGATTACTTGATCATTTGTGACCGATTTATATTTCTTCAATTTTGTTAATAAAGTTATTTTAGGAAGAATAAATATACGATTTTAAGGCATTTTGAAAAGATAAACTTAGACCCCTGGGCCACTGGTCATCATATTTTTATAAGTGTAACTTCTGCCTCTGTGGCCATCAAATTTGTATGAGCGTTACTTCTATCCAAAGTTTTCATCAATTTTGCTGAATGTATCTCCCAACTTACTAACTCCTAACAGTTAAAGGCAAGTGAAACGAACAATGAAATTAACAACTTTTAGGACACAACATTAAACTCAGATCTTTGATAAGTATTGTTTGCTTATGTAAAGAATATTTAATTTCAAAATTGATTCGTCAGCTAGCATGGGCAGGGAAGAACTACTAAAATTGCTTATTATGATTTCTTTGATTTAGTTTACAATGTCTAATATCACCGGGGCTCATCCACCAACAAATTAAATAATTTGGTGGTAGATAAAGTACCTATCGGACATTGAATTAGTTTTATGTTAATGAAAATTAATATAATTTAAGATTGATTAACGTAAAGAGATATAACATAATTGAAATGAAAGAAAAAATTATAAAGCAGCATATAAGGTTTTAAACTTTACAGAGGTTGGTATGGCAAGTTTTTCTAGTTTAACTGGTGTTGTGCCTACTGGTTTAGGAGCTGTGATTACCCGTGCTATCTGACCTATTATCCCCTTACCTTTATAAGGGTTGTTACGAAAGCTTGAAAAGACAAGCTAGTATACAATATAATTTTAAAACACGATGAGATTGTAACTTATGTTATAGATAAGTTGATTACAGTTAACGAAATGAGTAAATCTATAAGCGATAATAAAATAAATCGTGATAAATTTAATATAATAGAGAATGATGATGATGATGTTCGTCCTTCGGTCTCGAAGACGACCAGGTCTTCAGATCTGGGCTGGTCTGTGAGTGCGCAGATGGCTGGTGAGGCCAATCTGCGCTCTGAAGAGTCTACGGCAATGAGGACAGGGAATTGCCGGGGGCTGGATGGACTGAAGGTCGGCGCTGGCTCTGCTCTTCCTCTGCTGGCGTTTCTGCTTGGCCTCGTTGATCCGGTGCTCTTAGAATGCAGCTGCGCCTGAGTTGATCTGGTGACACCAGGCAGCGCGGTCTTCGGCAAGCTGCTCCCAGCTGTCTGGGTCAATGCCATAGGACTTCATGGAGGCTTTAAGCGTATCCTTGAACCTTTTCTTTTGGCCTCCTCGGGAACGCTTACCTTCAGCGAGTTCCCCATAGAACAGTCTCTTTGGGAGGCGCTCATCAGGCATACGGCAGACATGACCAGCCCAGCGGAGTTGTGACCTTCTGAGATGGCATAGAAGCTTGTCATCTCTGCTCTCTGGAGGACTTCTGTGTCAGGAGTCTTGTCCTGCCATTTGATGTGGAGCAGTTTTCTGAGGCAGTGCATGTGGAAGGAGTTCAGCTGTTTTGCAGGCGACTGTGCACCGTCCATATCTCACAGGCGTACAAGAGGGAGGGCAGTACTACTGCGCGGTACACCTTGAGCTTGGTTGGCAGGCTGATTCCTCTTCTGTTCCACACAGTATTGTGAAGTCTGCCGAAGGCTGCACTTACACGAGCAATCCTGAGAGTGACCCCTTCATCGATGGAGACTGTGCGCGACAAGGTGCTGCCAAGGTAGATGAACTTGTCAGCAACAGCGAGCTTCTGTCCATCGACGGTAATGCTGGGTTCGGTGTAGGGGACTGAGGGTGCAGGCTGGTACATGATTTCGGTCTTCTTCGTACTTATTGTGAGTCCGAAGTCTGTGCAGGCTTTGGAGAACCGATCCATACTTTCTTGCATGTCAGACTGAGTGCCAGCATTCAAAGCGCAGTCGTCAGCAAAGAGGAAGTCGCAGATGGTGTCTTCCTGGACTTTGGTCTTAGCCTGCAGTCTTCTCAGGTTGAAGATGTTCCCATCAGTCCTGAACCGGATGTCGATGCCAATGTCACCCTCACGGAAAGCATCGGTCAGCATCGCTGTGAACATCATGCTGAACAGGGTCGGGGCAAGAACACAGCCCTGCTTGACACCGTTTGTCACTGGAAAGTGCAGGGAGAACTCTCCATCATGCTGTACTGTGGCGAGCATGCCATCGTGGAACAGTCTGACCATGGTGATGAACTTCTCAGGGCATCCGAACTTTGCCATGATCCTCCACAGACCTTCACGACTCACAGTGTCAAAAGCCTTTGTGAGGTCCACAAAAGTGGTGTAGAGGCTGACGTTCTGCTCTTGGCATTTCTCCTGGAGTTGCCTGGTTGCGAAGATCATGTCCACGGTGCCCCGATCCTGCCTGAAGCCGCACTGACTCTCTGGTAGCAAGCCTTGCTCCAAGTGGACGGTCAGTCGATTTAGCAGAATTCTGGCCAGTATTTTCCCTGCGATGGATAATAGGGAGATGCCACGGTGGTTGTCGCATGCTTGACGGTTCCCCTTCCGCTTGTAGAGGTGGACAATAGAGGCATCTTTGAACTCCTGTGGAATCTTCTCCTGGTTCCACACAGACTGGAAGAGGTCAGTAAGCTTCTGCGTCAGTCGGGGACTACCAGCTGCGTAGACTTCCGCTGGGATGGAGTCAGAACCCGGGGCTTTACCACTGGATAGACTTTTAATTGCCTTCTCTACTTCTGTGAAACTTGGCGAATCCGAGAGGGAAGCGTTGATTAGGACCTGGAGCAGGCGAGCGATGGCTTCAGCGCTGATGGAGGAAGGACGGTTGAGGACACTGTTGAAGTGTTCTGCCCAGCGCTTGAGAATCTCTTCCTTATCAGTGATCAGCGTATTCCCATCTGAACTGAGGAGGGGGGAAGATCCTGATTAAGTGGGACCGTAGATTGTCTTGAGCGCCTCGTAGAACCTCTTCATGTCATTGCAGTCTGCATACGACTGGATCTCGTCCGCCTTCTTGCTCAGCCATGTGTCCTGCATCTGTCGGAGCTCTCTCTCTGCACTGTTCTTCTGATACTGGCGAATGCAGCTTTCTTAGATGTGGAGTTCGGATCATTTGGCAGCGCTCTGTCTGTGCGGTGTTTTTCGTCGAGCAGTCCTTGAATGCGATCATCGTTATCATCGAACCAGTCCTGGTGCTTGCGCGTGGTAGGGCCTACCGCATCGGCGGTGGTGGAGTAGACAACATCCCGAAGGGACGCCCAATCAGACTCTACATGATGCGAGCCTAGAGTGATGGCTTCCAGCTTGTTGTCTAGTTCGTCTGCAAGGGACTGTTTCACTGAATCGTTTTTCAGCTTGGAGACGTTCAGTCGCTTCAGCGTCTTGCTTCCTTGGGGACGTCTAGGAGGCTGTATCCTGATGTTAAGCTTGGAGATGATCAGCCTATGGTCAGTCCAGAACTCGGCTCCACACATAGCCTTCGTCACTCTGACGTCCTGCCTGTCTTTCTGTCGCACTATGACGTAGTCGAGCAGATGCCAGTGCTTGGAGCGTGGGTGCATCCATGACGTCTTGTTGCGAAGTGGTAGGCGGAAGACAGAGTTAGTGATGAGCAGTTCGTGCGCTGCCCAAGTTTCCAGCAGTAGGAGGCCATTGCTGTTACAGCTGCCAATCCCATTTTTTCCCAGCACTCCATCCCATGAGGTGTGATCTGCGCCAGCCCGGGCGTTAAAGTCACTAAGGATGATGAGTTTATCTGTTCTGGGCACGGCAGCAATAGTGGATCTCAGTTCATCGTAGAACTTGTCCTTGATCTCATCAGGGTTTGTCAGTGTTGGGGCGTAGGCGCCGACTAGTGTGGCATATCGCTTTCTTGGGAGCGGCAGTCGAACGGTCATCAGACGATCGTTGATGCCTTTAGGTGGGCCGACTGTCTTGTTGACCAGGTTGGACTTGATGGCAAACCCAAATCCAGCCTCGCGACGTTCTTCCACGCTGCATCCAATCCAAAAGAAGGTGTAGCCTGCATTTACCTCTGACAGTTGACCTTTGTCTGCAAATCGGGTCTCGCTGAGTGCTGCGATCTGGACTTTGTACCTGTTCAGCTCTCTGGCAATCAAAGCAGTCCGTCTTTCAGGTCTTTCAGTCCCGGCACGATCCATGAGTGTGCGCACGTTCCATGCGTCTAAGGTGAGAGTTGTCACCTTGATCTGTTTCTTTGTTTTCTTACCGCTGGAGTGGGATCCCCGCCAGCCGCAGTAAGCTGGCCAGGGTAAGATGAAGTAGACAATGTTTAGAACACCTTTTCTAGTCCCTTCCTCTTGCTGTGGAGGCGAGCAGTGTAGTCCTGAAGAGGGCTGCTCGGACGCTCAGGTGGCTGCCGAACTCCCATGCTACTTCGGTCAAAGGAAGACGACCCTATAGCCTGAACCGCCTGCGTGCAGGGTTGTTACTACGGCTGCCAGTGAATCCACACCTGCCGCTTCGCCACTTCCCCGTCGCCGCAGGACTTGCAGGATGATGGAATGGGATCATGATCTGGTGAAGTCATGACTTGCGCGTGAGAATTGGATTTCAGTGAGGAGGAGTTGCGCACTCGTCGACCTCACTCTCTCGTCTCCGCATATCTGGGTCCAGTGGCAAGACAGAGTCGAGACGGCTGGAGATAGGGGGGATGCAGTGGATGGCCAGCAGTGTCTAATGGTGTCTCACTGTGCCCTAGTCGCGTTCCACGTCGCTTGCTGTAACCGCCTTTCTGCCCGTTGACCAGCTGGTGGTTCCTCCGCGCAGTCCGCCGGGTCCAGTCTTCACATGCTTAGGTAGACAAACCTAGATCACCGAGGGTTTAAGACCCGACGGCTACCCTCAACCTGGTTTAGCCGGCCAGTCGAAGCCGTTGCCCGTGGTGTGACCGCTGCGCATGCTACAGCTACTGGGAGCCACAGGTGAGAGTTGAGTGACATGTGGGGACCAAAGGTGGACTAGCTACCCCTTGAGAGTACGACTGCTACCCCGCCAGAGGTACTACCCCTCCCTGAACACCCCATACACACACAATAGAGAATACAAGATGGCTGGACTGTTTCCACAATGAGTATTGTTACTTAAATGGTGAAGTTAAGTTACCTCGTGGCAAAATATAATTAGATTATACAAGAAGAGCAGTCTGAGAATCTTGTTGAAACTCCACGGATTACACAGACGGCATGTATTCGGTACAATAAGTCGGTTTGTTGATTTAATTGTCTTGCACTCGTTTCGTTAATCAGTAGTTATGTAAAACGCATTTTGACGATTAAAGCGCGGAATCAAGTAATGTACATGTTGCCATTCATCGATATATATGTTTCACTCATAAGATGATGAATTAAACTCTTTTATAGCTGATGGCATATCGAAGTACTCATCCTGACATATCTTTTATTGGAGATGGCATATCAAAGTGTTCATATTGATAGATGTCTGTTATAAAAGATGGCATACTGAAGTGCTCATATTGATAGATGTCTTTTATAGGAGATGGTATATCAAAGTACTCATACTGATAGATGTCTTTATAGCAGATGGCATATCGAAGTGCTCATACTGATAGATTTATTTTATGGGAAATGGCATATCGATGTACTCGTACTGATAGATATCTTTTATAAGAGAAGGCATATCGAAGTATTCATACTGATATATGTCTTTATTGGAGATGGCATATCGAAGTGCTCATGCACACTGAACTATGTCTTTTATAGAAGATGGTATATCAAAGTGCACATATTGATGTATTTCTTTTATAGGAGATGGTATATCAATATACTCAGACTGATAGATGTATTTTATATGAGATGGCATATCAAAGTACTCATACTGAGAGGTGTCTTTTATCACAAATGACGTGTCAGTCTTAGAAAGTGTTACAGTGTCATATAAATTATTTGAATACGATTCTATTCAAAAACTGTCTAAAACATTTCCGAGAAAGAGATTGATGATTTTAAAGATCACGATCATTATAATTTGTTTGGAGCGTATATAGGTCATGTTGTTAACGATGGCACATTGAATTATACAAGAAATAGTAGATTTGTTCGTGAGACATGGTAACACAATAATGGTAAAATAATCTTTCATATTTGTAGATAGTGTCATGTATATTTAATTTGCATTAGTTTTTTATATTCATTATATGATATGGAAAATTGTATTTTGGACTTGACCTTGTCCAAAATCAAGTTCATTTTCTTACCTGACCGAAATTAATTAATTTAGTTTTTAAGCAACATATTTATCTTACTCTCTGAGTCCAGAACATCGGAAATTCCCTATGAAATGCCGGGTCTACCTGTTGTTTCCCACATTTTATATTATAGATATAGTAACAGAATTTCTAATTATAACTAATATTTTATCTTGTAAATATTTGGAATCTTCCAGAATGAAACTTTCCATTAGGTATTAGATTATTGTTTTTTGTTTTCTTAGGTATTTTTTTTTTTTTTTTTTCTTTTTTTAAATTGCTAAATGTGACCTGAGGTCAAGTAGAGGACTATATAATCTTGTTTGTCTAGAAATTATTCATTCGTGCTGTTCTAACTGAACAGAATTAGTTGTATTATTATTGTATCCGGGTTTCATTTTGGGCTAGAATTCATCTATTCAAATCATTTAATTCAAGGTATTCTTCTCTGGAAATACCAATGCTCAAACACAACATTCTTGGAAATCGAGACTTGGATTTATAGTGAAATACATGTAAGGATATATTCTTGGATTGTACTATTGTGACTCAACACAAGACTGTTGGCACATTACTACAACACAGGCCATCACAGGCACATCAACACTTCCAGCGTTGGGGTTATTTTCGAATACCACTAAAGTTTATTCTGAACTTTAATCATTAGGACTTGTGTTATAAATTCTAGGATTATTTGGGATTTAGCCCGCAATACCGAAAGTTCTTTTTACATTTCTCACTTTGTATTCTATTAAATTTTACTAAATTTCTTGGATTTTGCTTTTTTCTATTATTTTAAGAGTACAGAGTCGTAATAACAGGTACAGATTTATGCGTCAAGTTTTTGAGTAATACACAATAAATTTTAATGATGATAAGTGTGTTGAAACAACACATGGTTTGGACAGATGCAATCAAAATGCATGAAAAATGACACAAAATCCGATGAGTGCTTTGTTAACATTGATTGACTTAAGACCACGACTTCAGGAAATTGAAGTTTAACTCTTCGCGCTTCGTTTCGAACATATCCGATGACGACTATCGCTGTTCAAGATGTTATGAATCATTTTAAACTTGAAACATTGGGTAACCTTAGCAACTCTTAGGTCCAGTAGGATGTATTGATAATATGTGACACTTTCGAGAAAATTAGAAATACTATTCCGGTAACTTTTATGTGTTAGCCCAAAATGTATCACCTAAACCGTTAACATACTAAAGTTATTATTTTTTTAAATAAAAACTTGAATCAGTATCAGAGGACGACTTAACATTATAACATATATTTATGCAAAAGCTAATAATGATGTATATGCTGCTGATGAAGATGAGATAAATGAGCATGATAAATCCTCGCCCAAGTCATTCATAATCTATCAAAATGTTGGCAGTTAAAAAAAAACAAAAAAAAAAAAACAAAAAAAAAAAAAACTAGGCCATGTGTCAATAAAGTTGTAAAAGCAATTCTCATGGGCGTGAAATGAATAAATTTAATGGGACAGAGCTTATTGTTCGACACGCTGCAGCGGTTAAAGCCTTGGAAGGAATGGAAATATTGAACAGTGTAAATAGATATTATTATTTCCCAGTAGGAAAATAGGAAAATTCATGTTGTTGACTTAGTGTTCGTTAGTCTGAGGAAAAGTTAGCAAAAAAACACACACCCCCTATAAAAAAAAAACAAAACACCCAGAAAACAAAAAACAACAAAGAATCTATATAAATATTTTGTTTTAGAGCTTGTTCGAATTTGTACTATTAAAAACCCCAAACTAAATGAGATGAACGATTAAACTGGTGCTACAGATATGGATTATCTGTGCATAAGGGTTGAGATAAGCAACTTAATGACGATATCATAGACAAAATACAGAATGATTACACAAGCGATTACACAAGTGATTACATAATTTTTGATTATCTTTAACACATTACTTGTATTTGAACAAGTCATTTTAAACATATACAATATTTAAAGTCATTCAAATAAAGCTTCTTCAGGTGGCTGATGCATCCAGTTTGAAAAAGATGTGCTGAACTGGTATCAGCCAAATTAGATTGTAAACTTCTCTAAACGTTTGAAATTATAGTTGGCGTTAAATACGTTTTTGTTCAGAACTTAAGAAGGAGCGGAACATAGACAAATTTTGCAAACGTACAGAAGCATCTGGAAACAATGAGGGAGTACTGTATATCTAGCCCATTTTGAAACTTTGTACAAAAAATAATGCAACTGTAATAACTCAAAAAACAGGTTCTATATGGTGTGAAAAGACCACCTATAAAAATAAAAGCATCAAAAATAGGAGAAAAAAAGACCTAACGATAAAGTAATTGAAACAGCAGTTGAAACCATGAAGCCATCGTACATAACTGTTGGTGATTCACTTAGTCCATTCATATGACTGAACAATCCGGAAAGACGCAAATATGAAAACAAAATGATAACCCACCAATGGCTAAGATAGTTAATTTGGGGAGTGATAATAGCTTGTTCAGCTACCTTAGGAATGAGCAAGAGCGGAATCAAGAGACTTCATTGCAGCTCATCAAGGAACACAGTCAAAACCTTTCATTTGATAAGAGTTCGAAACATCGTTCCACAAACAAAGTTCCAAAAGGCTACGTCATGCATTAACGTTATCTGTGAATATGGGAAGTGGTTAGAGGATGAGTTAAATCGCTACATAAAGCATATAACGCTTTATGTCGTCTGACGCAAATATCCAATTTACATTTAGCTCCCCTGAGAGGCCGAACGAAAATACTGATGAAATCACTGCCGAGAAAAAAAACACAGACGTTACATTTTCTTTTTCAAGTACATTGCCCTAGTCTCAAAGCTTCAGAAGCTTAAATTTGTACCCTCGGGTTTTGATGTTCTTGAACATGAATATTATAATTTCCTATAGTTTCCTGCTGGAAAAAGAATTGTATTGTAGCAACACCTGATATTTTTATACACAGGCTTTGTCGTTATTTGCAGTATGTAATTATTAGAAATGTTAGTATTTCAATTAGAAACACCCTTTAAGCATTTTTTGAAATGATCCTGTCAATTGTATCCTCGGTCTTGTCCGACCCCCACCCCCCACCCCCGCCAACCAAATAAAACAATGACTCTCTAAGTTAAGATTAGTTGCCTGGTAAAATTGTTGCGCAATTAGTGCGCTATTTACATCATCTAGTTAATTAATAATATTTCTGGCGCCGTTTCAAACTCTACTAGCAATGCTAAGTTTAACTTTACGCAGTGTTTAATAATAATAATAATAATAATAATAATAATATTATTATTATTATTATTATTATTATTATTATTATTAATCCTGATTGAGTAAGGGAACTTACATGCGCAGTTGTTGCATGCCAACAATGCCGTTCTAATGCATACACAGTTTGTGTTTGACTAAGGTGAACAATAATAATTTCAAGGTCAGTCACTATTCGAATAACTCTGAATTTTGACATAATCAATAACGTTCCGTTATATTTTTTAATAGAGTTTAATAGCTGACTAGCTACTGCCTTATGCCAATAGTGGATGCATTTAGTTACAGGCATATTTCTGAAACATGATAAACATTTGAATAGTGAGCGCTAGCTCCACCCATTATTATTCTACTGTCATACGATGTACATTTTTGAGTTACCTCCCTTAGACTGATAACTTATTAAATAGTGGCTACTCGTTGTTATGCACGTCCTACAGGGAAATACAAAATAAAATTTAAACTGTTATGTGAATATGAATATGAATCCAGGCACTAAACTTAGAAAACCGAACCACACACTCAACAGTGACTTCATGTCATGAAACGACTGCAATATAAGAACGCACAAACTCAAAATGAATTTGAAAATTTCAGATAGTTTGGGAATACTTCCAATTCGCCAAAGTCTTCATTGTTTTCGTCATTGGTGATACCATCTTCATAAACTAAACAAATAAACAACAAAACCAACAACTCCTACTTCTACTGCTGCCAGGTCTGTCACAAGTTTTCGCTGGACGAAGCGACACCCCGGGAGAGCGTCGCCTTCGCCCACTCCTTACTTAAAAAGAAAAATCTTCTAAACTCTTGCGCGAACCCTCCCGTATAGCCCGCCCATTACGACGACCCTGACTGCTGCTACTACTACCACTTCTCCTGTTGCTATGGAGGTGGTTGGCGACAACGACTATGATAATGATAGTGACAACACCGACACCGACGGCGATGATGAAAAATATTAATGTTGTCTGTGATCATCGAGTACGGTTATTTTTTCTCGGTTATAAATGTAAACACAAAATCATGCATGGAAAAACACGCAGGAGGAATAGTTTGAAAACTTAAGTTAAAGCAAGAATATAAATCAAGAAAGCTTTTAACAGCATGATACATGTGTTATATTTGTGCTTTGCTTATACTTTAGTATGGCGTTAAAATAAAAAAGATATTGTTTAAATCGCTTATTACAAGTTCGTTTATATCAGACCAGGAGCGTGGCAATGCAGGGGCAGTCCCACAAGTGGATTAATTGCGGGGTGGGTGGATACCAAACTAATATGGAACATCAACATAACTATATCTGGTATCAAAAAAGTGTCATATTTAAACTTGTTCATGACTACAGTCCACACCTAAAGTAACTCAGTTTACTTTGCCTTTTGCAAGGAAACCTGGAATTCGATGAATTAGGCTGAACAGTTGTTAAAGACAAGGCTTGCAAAATAAATCTGAAAACCTAATCTGAAAACAGCCAGTTTAAAAAGACCAGTCAAAGGTAGACTCATAATCATCATCGTTACCATCGTCATATTCATCGTCTTCTTCTTCTGCCTGAATTCTTCATAATGAATTCAACATTCAATTTAATTCTCTCAAGAAAATCTCTAGAACCGGAATCAGTCTGAAAATATACCAGAGATTACTTGTACAGGTAATTACATATATCAGGTGTGTTCATCATGGTTCCCACGCTTTTCTAAAGATAAATTTTCAGGTTATTTCCAGGGTTTTTCCAGGATGAAACTAATTTTTTCAAGGTTCACATATGACCATTACTGAATGGAATTAAAGAACATTTTAGATTATAAAACATGCATTTTCTAAATCTAAAGATGTTTCTCTTTCACGTCTCTCCAAAACATCGAAGTCAGAAAAGATTTTCATGTACAAAACCACAAAATGTATCAGACCAAACAAGTTTGTTCATATTCCTATAAATTGGCATATAAAGTAATTTCAGTTTACAGAATAAAAATTTTAACTTTATTTGCTGACCTGCATTATGTTGCTAAGTGGGAACAACATAATGAACATAAATTATGTTCTGTTTCCTTTCAAACTTTTAATTCTAAAGAATTCTATAGCAATATATATATATATATATATATATATATATATATATATATATATATATATATATATATGCATCTCATAGAAAGTAACATTTCATATTACAGTATGAAAAAAACAATACACACAAATAATTAGAATCTTGACTTATAATGAAAAGAGTTTAACCCTGAATTTATTTGTGCCAATAAAATCCCAAACAAGATTTTTCAAACAACCTAACCTTCTTAAGACCATCTGGTTAAAAATCCATCATTTAAAAAACATTTTCAAAAGGGTTGATTTAAATTTTGACAAAAGACTTTCAAAATTATATACTGTTGTATAAACAAGGACTGAATGTTCTGTAAATCAAGTTGTCTTCTTTTAATTCGTTAAACCAGTCCCCAAACCTGTATTGATACAAGGGCTCGTATCTTTTTTTAATATATAATAAAGGGACGACAATTTTTCATTTCAGCTCTAAGATTCAACAATTTGAACTACAAATTTGGCTTAAAACCAATACCAGTCCGTTTTCTAATCCGACTTTCCCCCGAATATTCCCACCCCATTTTTCATATTTGGACAATTAGGTTGGGGTGTGGGCTCATTGCAACTGCATATCGAAAATTTGGAATTTGCCGCCACCGTGCGGTAGCGACATATAGCGGGCCTAGAAAATTTACACTTAATGTCATATCGACTCACCTGCATGATATCAATAGGAAAATCATTTATTTTCTCAGAAATGGTAGTTTTATAATCGTTATGTCTTTAATCCGCTGATAGGCTAGAAGAAACTAGGGCATAGATGAAACCTGACCCGTAATCGCCATTTTTGTTACTAGTCACATGACTTCACAAATCTCAAACGACAACATCGGAAGTCCAATAGTCACGTAATATCCACAACAAACTCTTTCATAATCTTGTTGTACAGAAATTCAATTATATCAAATGAAAGTCAGATACTTTTTGTAAAAACCAGCAATCTGGCCACTCCGATTTATCAAGAAGAGAGCACGTCAACGAGGTAGTCACGTGGTACAACAACACTCCAGAAGTTGTTCTCGGAATATATAAATATGGAGAATTTTGTGTTCTTTCGTTTATGTATTTTTATTACAACCAGTATACGACTTTCGTTTACTATTTTCTTTATTTTTTTCTCTACAACATTTGAAAATGTGGGTTGTTAATATTGTGTACTCATGCGACTAGCAATGCAAATCGCGAGTGCAAGGTCACATTTCATCAACGACATAGTTTTATCTTGTCTTTCAGCAGATTAAAGACAGAACGATTTTAATACTCATAATTTCGGAGAAAATAAGTAATTTTCATGTCAATTTCATGCATGTATCACTCGATCTAACAACGTTTAAAGTTTTCTAGGCCATCTGGTAAGCGGCTACGCTTTGCCACCACCATGTTGGTCTCTTTTGGTGCTAGACTGGTTTTCATACCTTCTATGTAAGGAAGATACGTATATCGAGCTGACTTTGAAACAAAGGTTTACTGCGAATCTAATCCGTTGAGCGTTTGGATTGACTCAGCATATATGTTTATTGCAAGCACCCACATGATCCATACTGCACTCTCCGAATATTCTGGTTAGAACTAGATGAATTTAACTCACGATCAGTTTAGTTACATCTCAATTACATGATTGTTTTGGGCGTCGAGTGGTGGCGGAAAATTCCCGGGTTTTTCCCGACTTTCATCAATATTTGCGAAATTCAAGGACTTTTCACGGTCGGAAAAAATATTATCATTTCTCCCGACTTTTTCTCGATTTCCCGGTTTCGTGGGAACCCTGGTTCATGGTATTCGCTCTGCAGTAGATCTCAGTTTTATGTTGTTCATGTGTATGTGGAATCACTAGAATCATATACAGATTGTCATTTATTTATTTTATTTTATTTTTTATGAATGAATGAATGCTTTAACCTTAACCGTCATCATGATAGAAGGGTTAGGGTTCGAATCGTACGATTGGACCAGACTGAGTCAGCTCCTGTGGTGTGTCCTCGGCACTAAATAACAAACTTTTCTTGTTCTGCCATAAAGCACCAAACTAAATTAAACTAAACCAAACAATACATACATACATACACACACACACACACACACACACACACACACACACACATGTTTACATACATACATACAATAGTTATTCAAATATCTGGCATTGGTCTTGCATAACTATTTCTATTCAATAAGCACACATCTCAACTCCAACTTCGAGTACACGCTATGGGCATTACTTGACTAAAAAACAAAAGTAGTACTGAACAAACCAGTCATTTTGAGTTTTAATGTCGTATAAAAAAGCTGTGTTATTCAAGTGTGTTTGCGCAAATATGAACTGTCTTCATAACTTAGTGTGAATGTTATAACATTTGGTTTTGCAAATGTACTAAAATGGAATTAAAATAAATTAATGAATACATAAATGAAAGAAAATGAGCAGGTGTCCAGAATACATGGGTGTAATTAATTCGTATGAGATGACAGTGCATTTTCTACATGTTTTTATCTATATTTGCCCTTTAATCGTCTATCTCCTTCCCCAATTTTCTATCTTTCTAACTTTTATTGATCAATACGAAATTCCGAACACATTTTAGCACGTCTTTCGAATTTAAAGGTGTCCTGACCTGACTCTCAGTAGCGTGGGTAACAAGAACGCGGAAGAACTCGCCAGCAAATTGAGTACAACATGCATCATCATGTTCTTCAAGATTCCCTGGGGATTAAGGGGTGTTCTCTATAGTAATGTTTCTATATATTAACAAATAAAACTTTAATTATGTATATAATATTTTTGATGATTGCATAGTTTAATATAGAATATTTGTAACATTTGTCGTTTTTCAAAACTCCAAAATTAATTATAATCCATAATTTGATAGATGAGATTTAATTGGAAGTCAACCCCTATCTCACCGATCTCTGTAAACCACTGCCATCGTGAAACTTGAGTTCGGTCAATAAATAAAACTTCCTAGTTTATCATTCATATATTAATAGAATACTTAGAAACGTGGCTAAAAATAGTTAGGGTAGGTCATCATATTCGGAAGACCAAAGCAGTGGGAAATTAACGAAGTAAAAGTAGACTAAATATTTACCTTTATTCGCTTGCACTTCTATATTTTGGCAATGCTATGAACTAATACATGTGAACCAAAACAATTCGAATTTAAGATCAATATATATTTTCAAGGTCTTTATCTTAAACAATGAATCCTACAAGCTCCTTTCATAAGCTGGTCTCATTGAATTACTTAATCTCCGGGGGTACAACGGCTTTTTTGACAGCACAGTGGGTAGATAAGAAGGTGTCATTCATTCCAACGTGGTCTTTGTTTCAGGTTAAACCACCCAGATATTCCATGGTTGTTCCTGATGATGTAAACTTAAAACAATTAAGACTTGTTGACTATAACGTACGTCATGTAGATTTGGGGGTAGTGGTGAAAATCAAGCATTTGGATTTCTCTGATTTCTTATTTGTAGGCTTAACCATATTCCCCAAATAACCAGAATACCCCTTGTTTACATAACCAAAAGTGGTATATTGGTCTCATTTCAAGCTATATCGTTTAAAGATGCTAACACAGAACAATTATATATTGAAAACGTCCGAGATTTAGGATACATCATAAATCGACATCGGATTCGGACTTTTGGCACACAGCCATCCATTTCTTTTCTCTTCCTTGTCAGAACATAAGATGTGTGTTTAGTTTAGTGGATTTACCCTTTTTATTTACTAGGAACTTTTTATCCAAATACCGAAACAATGGGCACCAAATTTATAACCATGACAATATATCATGAGATTGTAAAACGAACATCCTGTAATTAAAATATTGATGTTGCTCTCAATTATTGCAATTTGAGCCTATCATAAAGCATTACAGGGTGGCAAAGAATTACAAGCATGATAGATAGATAGATAGATAGATAGATAGATAATGGTTAATAGATACAATGACAATAGTTCATTATATGTCTAGTCTTTAAAATCTAAAATTCGTACAAAAGAAACGAAATATCTTTTAACTAACAGTATGCCCTTTCTATTTTTAATGCCGCATATAAAAAGACCCTCATGGAACCAAAATTTTCCTCCACTTTTTGTGTTGTCAATAGAACGCATTATCGTGTTTTATTAAACTTTGCTTGAAAATGTAGCTTAAAAAATGACAGATAAATTGATATACTAAAACAGGACAGGCCGATAAAACACAGTGGTTTAATAAATTCACCACTGAGAGTTATTTTTTGGGCGCATTTTTATCTTTGTACCCTTTCATCGTGCATCCCGCCCTTGTTTCTATTTTTCTAACTGTTACTTATTTATTGATCAAACCAAAATTCCGAACACATTTTATAACGTCTATCGTATTTAAAGGTGACCTGACCTGACCCTCAATAGCGTGGGTTGCGAGAACGAGGAAGATACCTGCAGCAAACTGAGTACAACATGCATCGTCATGTAGCTCAATATTTACCAGGGGATTAAGGGGTACTGTCAATAGTAATGTATCATACACATTGCACATACATTGCAAATAACACTTTGATTCCGTATTTCACATTTTAATTGATCGTATCTTTCAATTAAAACAATTTGTAGGTTATGTCGCTTCTTCAAACTCCAAAATCAGTCGCAATCTATTGTTTTGGAAATGCTTTCTTGCTGATAGTCAACCCCTATCTAGCCGATCTCTGTAAGTCACTGTCGGCGTGACACTGAAGTTCGGTTAATAACTTAAACTTCCTACTTCTATCATTTATTCTAGCAATGAAATACTTAGAAAAGATATCCTAGGTTCAAAATAGGGTGGTTAATCACGGCATGCGCCTGCATACGATTGTTTCCAATGATAGAAGCGATTAGTATGAAAGAAAGACGTCAATCGAGATTAACTGCAAATCTTTTTCTATTTTTAATGACGTATGTGAAAAAATCCATTGTATTCGAATTTATGCACAAGAGTATTGTTAATAGAACACATTATGAAGTGTTATACAATTTGGTTTGCAAATGTAGTAAATGGATTTAACAATAAATAAATAAAATATAGCGTTTCGAAAAAAAACCACAAAAGTCTAATAAATTGACATAATATGCCAGTTCTTATCTCTTGTACTTGTTTATCCTACATTTCACACCAACACTGACCACTCTGGTTGCCTAAGCGGTTAGAGCGTCCGCCTCGGATGCGGGAGGTCGGGGGTTCGAAGAGCGGCTGAGTCATACCAAAGACTTACAACAAATGGTACTAACAGCTGCTTCGCTAGACGCTCAGCATTAAGATGTTAGTGTTAGGACTGGTCGGCCTGCTGTCAGGATAATGTGACTGCGTGGGACATCATGATACATGCCTGGGGCATGATGGCTCAGTGCTAGACATTACTATAAACTGCCACACTGCAGACGTCGTAGCGATATGACTGAAAAATTGTTAAAGCTACGTTTAAAATCCAAACCACACACACACACACACACACACACACACACACACACACATGAGCACGCAACCAGCATTAGGGCGACATATGTCACAGGTCAGCATTAGGGTGACAGAATGACATCATGTTGTGATATGAAACAGTAGCACATATTTGTATATGAATTCATCGAAATAAATTATAATTCCTATTATCAAGCTTCAATATTCATGTTTAAAACTGCAAAATTATTTTTTAAACATAAACACACATTTGTCGCCTTAATACTGCGTCGCCTTAATGCCTACACACAACAGTAATAGTCAAAACCTCCTTATAGCGACAGACTCTTCACTCTGATATTCTGTCTAGTCCAGCATTAAGGCGACAGTGTTTCTAATGTCCCTACTGCCATGCCAAACACAACAGGAAACTAAAATTATATTTTAGGATTATAAGACTCTTAAATATATGCATTTTAAAACTGTATTACATATGTGCATCCACATCCTTATGCCGACATAATCTTCACACACACATCGTGTCTAATCCAGCATTAAGGCGACAGTGTTTCTAAGGGCCCTATAGCCATAATAAAAAATAAAAATAAAGAAATAAAATTATATTTTTAAGGTGATCAAAATCATGAATATATGCCATTTAAAACTGTATTACAACGTCTGCTTATCATTTGCAAACATTTTTATGCTTAACTTTTTTTAATTTTATTTTTCTTTGCCCCCCCCCCCCCTTGCCGAAATATAAGAAAAAGCTTTTATGTGTATGTGTGAGGTACCCAGGCTGGTTCCTCTAGCTAATGGGGGTTGTTCTTCCAACCAAAGACCATTGCCTATGGCGGATTCCCTTCCCCCTGTTGTTCATGTGATCGTCTATGTTCTGTGTTTGCTACATGTATATATGCTATAGTGTTTGTATGCTATAGATAATATTGTAAGGACTGCATTATGTCATATCATTCCCCTGGTTGTATACTTGTTATAACTTGAATATCAATGCACCCTTTTGACCCAGATTGGTTTTTATAGGCTATCACAGTTTGTATGTTTAAAATATTAGTCTGAATATATCTACCTTTTTCACCACAACATTAGTTTTCATTCATTATTTTCCTCACACAATTCTTTATTCTATTTGATAAAATCCTACTCAATATTTTATAATCGACATTTAGAAGAGAGATAGCCCTCAAGTTTTTTAAGGTCTTACCTATATCCCTTCCCCTTGTATAATATCGTGATCATTCCTCCCTCATAGATTTAGAAATATTTCCCTTTCCTAAAAATATGTTATTATATAGTGATTTTAAAACCGGCGTTAATTCTTTTTGGAATTTCTGATAAAATTCCGTGATGATCCCATCCATCCCTGGCGATTTTCCTTTCGCCAGGGATGAAATTGTTTTCTTTATTTTATTACGTATATGTAATTAAATTATTTGTGTGTTAGTTTTAAATTCTTTTTATTTTATTTTTGTTTCATTACATTTTATTGTAATGACAATTTTTTTTTATTGGATTTGACATTTTCTCCGTAAATTCAGTTCAGTTCTTTTAGCCTGATTAGAACGCAAAAGTTTTGCTACATTATATTTTTAGCTGACCTAGTTCCTGAACTTGGTTCTAAATTCGTAAACACTGAGTGAAAATGATTGGTCATTACCAAGTTCATGTTCAGCCCACGTGTTAGCTCTGTTGTAAACAGTTTTTTAAAACTTCATTTCCAGTGTGGGAATCATTGATTCTTAGCTAGGGCAATGCTGGCCTACGTGATAATTGACTTGTAGTAAGTGACCACATGACCCATCACGAGGGTCTGAAACTGCGTCTTTTAGTTGGGTTTAATATTTATATCTCAGTGTTTCTGAGTCAGTTGTAAATTATACCTTCAGGCCGAAAGGTATTCCTGTTGTTGCCATTTGAATTGAGTTTTCTTTTTTTTTTATTTAAAATAATTTATTCACCCTGGAAAATACTCTTCTTCATCGAAATTCTTGGACAAAGACATTTACTAAAAATTATTCGGAATTCTAAAGCCGGAATTATATTCTTGGTGACTCAACAAGGAACTGTTGGCACATCAACACAAACTGGTAATAGAGGATGTCATCGCCTTCCATCTTGGGGCATCATCGAGATTCGAACATGGATTCAATTAGAACTTTTCAGTGATAGGACTTTTATTTTTAAATTCTAGGATTAATTTTTGGATTATATTCACAAACCGTAAGTCCTTTTTCATATTTTTACCTTGTTTTTTTAGGGAAATAAATTATTTTGTTAAATTTACAAAGCTTGTTGGCTTCACTTTTTTCTTTTGTTACTTTCGTACAAGCCTACACGTAACAATGTCCTGGCCTGAGATGAAATCATCACACATGTCTTTGTGTTCTGATGACATCACTTCACATTCAGTAGTAAAGTAAGGTAAGGTTCCTAATCCCAGAGACCCCTACCCCCAAAAAACTTTATACGTTAAAATTTTTGTCAGCATCCTTTTTTAGCTTAAAGTGATGACTTTCATATTTCTGACAAAATATGTTTTGTCCAGGGTAGGAGGTCTCTGGGATTAGGAACAACTCACCTTACTCTACTACTATATGATCCAATGACATTTATTAGCCAAAAAAATAGTGTTTTTAATCTCTAGAAATTTCATATTAAACAATGAAATATTATATATAATGTCCTTGAAAATGACGAACGAATAAGAGGTTGGGCAGATGATGTGATGACATTTATTGACAATATAGTTGATATTTTATTTGATAACGATATTTCTAAACTAAAAGACAAAAAATAAACAGCATGATGACGTTCGGTCTACCATTCCACAAGGTCTGTCAGATAAGCCTAATGAGGTCCTAAGAGTCTCTTTCAGACATATCCTCCGGCGAATTTCTAGATATATGAGACGAAACTTTAGAAACTCAGAGGGCAGTCTATTTTATGTAGGCCTTTTTTTGTGGCCAACGGGACTCTTCATTTTTGTTAAGACATTACTCCCAGCGAATTCCTAAATATCCGAAACGAAAATTTAAGAACTCAGAGGGCTGTCTATTTAAAGGCCTTTATTGTGGCCAGGCACCTAATGAGGTTTATTTTAGTCTAGCGATGTTTTTTTGGAATGGCCCTTGTGTGGGGTACCTCTTTAGTAAGGTCACAAGGTCATGAGCTCACATCATCCTGCAGTTTATTTTTTGGACGGCACAGACGACACAAACACACAACATAAACTAGCGGGGGGCCTTATCTACGTCCAACAAATTTCGTACACTCTCCCACCATGGCAACACCCGGGGGGGGGGGGTGCAAAAGTGCACCCACCATGTGTTTACATGGTGGGAGAGTGTATTTTGTTTGTTGGATATCGAGGATTGCTCCGGACCCCCCACCCCTTTTTAAAAATAGCGAGAGGCAGTCCAGAGCCCTACATTACGATTTCGTCCGTGACGGGAACTGAACTCAGGGCGTCAGTATGAGAATCCAGCATTCTAACACTGAGCTATGAAATTCAGTTATAAGTACATGTTAAAAAAATTATTATATAGTTACCAAACAGCATTACATTTTCTGATTTTGAAAACACGAAATTTTGCATACATTATTTGATTCTGAAAACGTTATTATAAAGAAATCGAGAAATACATGATTTTTGATTTTATATAAATATGTTTGTATAGAAAAACGAAATCCTAATGTTGGCTGAAATACATAGGCTGTATAAGATCGACTGTTGTCAAGGATACTAATTAATAATGACAACGAGTGGGCTGAATGAAATACACAGACGCTATTTATATACATTACTGTGAGAAATAATCAATATTCTTATGAAATGGTTTTTTTACTTAAATGACACTCGCTTACAAGTCGAGGCTAAATTGCAGACAAAAAGATAAAGATCTGCCATATTTTCTGATTTTGAAAACATTATTATAAATAAATCGAGAAAAACATGATTTTGATTTTATATTGTACAGAAAAACGAAATCCTAATGTTGGCTGAATACATAGGCTGTAAGATCGACCGTTGCCAAGGATACTAATCAGTAAGTCAATGAGCTGGCTGAATGACTACATTAAAACAAGAAATAATCAATATTCTGTATGAATGGGTTTTTAGGTAAATGATATACCATATGTACTCGCTTACAAGTCGAGGCTAAACTGCAGACAATAAGATAAAGATCTGCCATAGCATTATGCACCTGCAGATCAGAGTTTATCTTGTTTGTTTTACTGATTACTCCTAGCGAAACTGTGCAGACTAAGATCTTCTGGTGCATTATACGACAGCATATTTAGGTCTTTGCAGTTGGACATAACTTATAAACGAGAATCTACAGTAACTATGTTGTCTATGCAAGAGGAATTGCTAGTCACAATACAGAACTGCTACCAGGATTTATAGGTCTTAAAATTACCATCAGATTTTAGATACATTTCATTAGCCAAAAAAAAAAATAAAAAAAAAAAAATACGAAACAAATGTTGCAGTATATATGCTATGTTCGATAAATACAAAAGATTGTAAACTTAGCTGGAACAGTATTATTTCCCTTTTAAAAACAGATATGGTATACAGAGTTATATTTCTTGACCAATAAATAGTGTCTCAACTGTCGCTATTAAGTACAATGTACTGTCATGATTATACAAATAAAATTTAATTCTACCAGATACTTTACGACGACATTCAAATAGTTCTTTCATTGCTATCTTACTGAGAAGATACTTACTACCTTTTACTAAAACCTTCGACCTATCTAAGTCTATGTTAATTTTAGTATATTGTTGTTGGCTGATCGGATCATAAAAAATTGTCATATTTTAGTGCAAGCTCGTCTCGCAAACTTTCGAGATAATTAAAATATTTGCTATCGTCTGATCTGATAAGGGAGAGTTTACTAAAACAAATACCTGAAATTTCATCGTTAAATTCAAATGATAATTGCTGGTTATTAACTATTATTTTTTAAATTTTGTTTCAAGTTTATGATGATTTGTTCTGATAACATTTGTTTTGATAAAACTGACGCTATTGTTTAGCGCAGCAGCAGAGAGGGTGAACAGACCACTTGTCTGAATCGTCATTTGTCTAAAAAAATAAGGTTCCTACGAAGGCTGAAAATAATGTCGATAACGCTAAACCAAGCCTCTAACTGACCGAGAGTTTCTCTAATTGGGTTAGCTCATCTCGTTACTTTATCTCCAACTCTTTGGGTGTGTTTGGTTTACTCGCCGGGTCACTCAATATTGGTCGTTCACCCTCTCTGCTGCTATAATCAACCAAAGATTTTTTCCAGACCTATACGATATCTAGATCTTGGGTCATGTAAATTTATTGTAATAAATCCGAACGGAACAGCTTGTGCTTTTGAAAAGAGGTTTTTAAACTTAATCATGTCCATATCCCCTGAACACCAAGTATGATAAATATTTTGTAAGGTATAATTATCTACTCCATTAAACACGACTAAAATATTACAGTTATCTCCGATCACTTTTGGAATTTGTGTATATCGCTGAGTAACATAAATCACGTCAGTATTTTTATGTCTACCTCGAGAAAATATTCTAGCTGGATTTGATTGTTTATCTAACATAATATCGTCATATACTACGAGGTTATTAGTAAATCCATCTAGGTCATCTACAGATGGCGCTTCATCAATATCGGTAATAAAATCAACAACATCATTGCCGTCTTCATTTAGCAATTTTGCGTTTTCATTAAAATCTTTAAGTACTTCATAACATCGTTGATCATCTACAGATGGTGCTACTAAATATAATTTATCCCACTTGAGCCATCTCATTATTAGATTAAGTAATAATGTGTTTTGCCTGATCCAGATGGGCCTATTATAATCATTCTGATAGAATTCGGTAGTGCTGGATGGTGCTTTACTGGTTCTTGTTTTAGTGTCGCAGAAAAGTCAATTATATCCATATAATAAATAATATGAGTTTATATTGCGTTCAACGCAGAGTACCCACGTCCACCACTGGATTAACAACAATGACAACAAAAAATAAAAGACGTGCAATTACAGGCAAATGTGTAAAATGTGGCACAAAAAATATAAATCTATTCCTCTTGACTTGTCAGTCAACGGTGGAGATATCGCTGCTTCATTAGGGAAATTACCAGGAGTTCCATGGGCTAAATATCCGGGGGAAAAACACTTACCAGGATATAATTATTGTGGTCCTGGAACTCGACTTGATATCCGACTTGATGATCAAGATCAACCAAGACCTGGAGAGTATCCAATAAATAAGATTGATCAAGCGTGTCATGTTCATGATGTTGCGTATAAAAGCAAAGATTTACAATAACGGCATCTCGCAGATGTGAAATTGATTCATGCGTTAAATTCTATACCTAATAAATCTCTCAGAGAAAAACTCGCTAGTTTTCTAGTAAAAACTGCTATGAAAGGTAAAATATTGCTAGAGGCTGGTAATTAATTATATAATTATTATAATGGAATCCATTTATTATAACCGAAGAGGATATTGGAGGGGCAGAGCAGAGATTACTAAACTTGCTGAAGCAGCAAAAGTCTCACATTGCTGAGTGGTTAGCACGACAGGCAATATGGCAAATTTATCTACCACCACCTAAAAAAATTCAGTATGCACATTTTGATGTCAGCACCCGTAATGAAGTTCATCAAGCAGATATTTTATTTTTACCACATGACACCATTAAAATTGGTAGACGTCAATCACGCACGTACAAATACGCATTGACTGTCGTTGACATTGCAAGTAGATATAAAGAAGCGGAACCATTATCAACAAAGACAGCATCTGAAGTTGCATCTGCGTTTGAGCGAATTTATCAACATGGTGGTCTACGATGGCCACAATTATTACAAGTTGATCCTGGCAAAGAATTTCTTGGTGCAGTATTATCGTTGATGAAGAAACATAACGTTAAAATCAGACGAGGACACACTGAAATTCATCGTGATCAGGCAATCGTTGAACGATTTAATCGAACACTTGCTGAGCGGTTATTTGGATATCAGTATGCAAGGGAAATATCCACTGACTTTAAGTCCGGGGAAAGATCTCGTGAATGGGTTGCAAGGTTACCAAGTGTGATAGCTGCGTTAAATAACGAAATTACTCGTGCAACTTCCATGAAACCTTCTAATGCGATCACAAAAAAATATATACCAATACAACGTGAATCTTCCTCTCAACCAGTATTAGGTAATGTAACTGTAAGATATTTATATGAACCTGGTGAACTTGAAGGTGGTAAAAAAAGAGCAACTGATCATATCTGAAGTGTGACTACACATACAATTTCTAGCGTGGTAAGATCCACTGGTAGACCCCCAATCTACAGACTAGATTCTACGGCTCCTCAACGTGGATTTGTACGTGAACAATTACAAGTAATTCCTGAGGACACACAATTACCACCACGTTCACTTATGTAAACTAGCACCAGGGCGTCCAGCACCCCGACGTCGATTACATTCAAGACAGGTCAGCATCACATTATCACGTGTATGACCAAGATCACTATTAATTGTGTCTACGGTAAATTGTCTTGGATTACTATTCGAATATTGCCACAACATATTACAGTTGCAAATTACACAACGATTATTCTGTCGTTGTTTTAGCGTCATAATAAATTCAGTATCGATATCAAAGTCACGCTTATTTTTTTTTTGTCACATTGCTTATAGCTCGTTAATTTTTTCTTGATGACGACAAAGTCGCTGGTGATTTCTTCAGTTGTCACGTAATCTATGATAACCCTATGTAGCTGAGATATTCTTCTGACTCGAGAAACTGCAAGATAAACTAAATTTGACGATTCGATCCGATCATCGACAATCCAGATATTTGTATCAGAAATAGTTAATCCCTGTGACGAGTGAATCGTTATAGAGTATCCTAACGTCCATGGAGTTTTATCCATGCTTAATGCTCTCTCAACAACATCAACAGCAACCAAAACAATATCATTCAAGACAAGATTTTGTATCCCACCACCAGGAATTTTAACTTCAATGTTCTGTCGTCGAGTGTCTGCTGGACGATAACATAATGGTACAGGTAGATTTGAAAACTTTTCTTTATGTAACAGAAATAATTTCCCTTGCAGTTCATCACGAACTATTTTTCTACTTGCGACTATCAAATCAGCAGGTCTCCATACATTCAAAAAATCATTCATTGTAGTTTCTGGAATTACTTTACCCATTATCTCACATTGTATTTTATCTGGTTGTAGTCTGATTAACCTTTTAAATTCTTTTATCGGTTCATCAATAGCTCTATGGTCATCATTTATTTCTTCATAATAATCTACATTATTCTTCAGCCATTCATGTGGTGACTGTCTAATAAAGGGTGGTGGTTGACCATGATCACCACACATTATTACAGCAGTATTCTTTGTCAATAACCAATCAAGGAATATTTTTAATATTTCTAACGACACCGTGTCTACCTCGTCCCATATAATATACTTAGGTATATATTTCTCACCCATTCGCTCAGGAGTCCATGTGTCTCCACACCATCTGAAGAAACTATGATATGTACATGATTTTACTCCTCGTTCTTTTATTTCTCTGGCGAGTTTATGTGTCGGTGTCAAACCAATTATATCTAAATGGTTGTTCAGGAATAATTTAATCGCACGAGTTGTTCTACCTGAACCACCACATCCGTTAAGATAAACAGTCTTATGTCTAGCTACAGGATCATATACAGATGGTGCTGATGACTTTGATGCTTGATCATTATTTTTGTAATATATTTCCTTAATTTGAACGTCGGCAGATTCAGAATAACTGAATATATTTTCTTGTTTTATTCTCCATGATCCCCATTCACCATTACCATGTAGCGGTTTTAACAAATCCGTATATTTTTTATTTATATAAAGTGAATCCGTAGCAACTCTGACAGCGTAATGAGGAAATCTATTTATCACAGACAGTAGATTTATCGAAACATAGGCTAGCATTGAAGATCTTAAATGAGTAAATTGCGGTGAGTCACCATCAATATAGCTCACAATTGTACCTTGTTTGGTTCCGTCTGATAAATAAGCATTACATCGGTTTATAAATTTGTTTTTTTCCGTTGTATCAGCGATTATAAAATCAAGTTCAGCATCGTCCATAATTAATCTTGTACAGTGTCGTTTATGGTCGTATGATCCTCCTTGTGTAAATTTACCGATTATCTTTCTACCAAGATCTTTTGCAAGTTTCTCATTATTTTCCTCTCTGTATTTATATATTTTAACAATATCATCTTCGTTAAGATCAGGAAATTCTTTCCTGGCATCATTAATATTAAATCTATCCGGTTCTGGTAACCAAACTTGTTTCTGTGGACGATACGATATAATCGCTTCATTTACTTTTGATGATATCAATATTTTATTATCAAGCATATATCGTAATAGCACTATTGGAACCCAACAATTTTCTGAAAAATGTCTTCCAAACCAAGCATAAGTAATCGGATGGAGATTTTCTGTAAACTCGAATGATTCTCTATATGCGAATCCGGTTAAGTCAAAATCTGGTAAAGGTCCGTTTATCGCAACTCTGGTCATCTCATGTGATGGATGTCCGAATCTCTTAAAGTATCTAGAACATTCTCCGTATCCAAGATAACTTCCAGGATAACACGCTACCATATCAACGGAGATAACGTCGTTATACTTGTATTTAGTATTCCATAATCCACCGTGTCCATATTCTATACAACTTTTCTGGATATCTTCAAGAAATTCCAATCGTGTCAGTTTCCATAACTTTTTCTCCTGAGCAAAGTGAGCAGCAACTGATGGAACTGTAAAACAATTATTCAGTAATTGTCTAACTTTGACATCGTTAGAAGTATATTTCAGCGCAAGATGTTCCATTTCTTCATGAAGAGATTCTCTACGATAAATATCTCCACCAGGCTGTACAAACTGATCGTAATAATCATATTCTGAACTTTGAAACAACCAAACAGACACAGTATCACTTTTACTGATATTCCTGATAAAATCGAATATATTACCATCATAAAATTTAACCGTTCTGTCTCGTGGAAATATTGTTACTGCCATAGTCCATGCATGTGCGTTATGATCAATGATATCTATCGAAGCTCCTCTTGATTCATATTTCGATTTATACAAAATCTCTCCGGTTAACGTCTTCACTGTCATTGGAAATTTAAATAGCTTTCCCAGCTCAGCAACATTTTTGATAGATGCTCCAGTATCTTTAACTGCTTCTGCCCATATATTTATTTTTATACGTCGTAAATCTGTTAAACCATTACCACGTATCGCGTTTGTGAAGTGTTCTGTAACTCGTTCAGCTACACAGTTTATTCTTGACTCTGACAGTCTCATCGGTTTGAGATCCCCAACTTCAGGTTTATTGTTCAGCGGATATATTGCATAGACAACCGCAGTTACAGGGTACCTCGTTCATAATATGGTTTGTCAATACCAGTGAGTACTCCGGGTTTGGATTTATTACTCAAGAGAACAATATTATTTCCCGACTGTATGCGGACTGGATCACGCTTGTCACGAATAATCCAAGTATCGTCATCTGTCCTTACAATAAATTTTATTAAAATAAAATATTTTTGAACATCAAGGTGGTTAATAATCATTCTTCCTCGTCTGTCATTCATTATAGTATCGACAATATTTCCGATCCTAATGTTGACCACACATGAGCCGTACCATCGTCACGAAATTCCTTCTTGGCTTCATGGATACATTTAGTTATATCCTTATTTGTTAAAGCTAGGTCTTGCATCGAAACACTAAATTTATATTCTGATAGTCTGTCAAGATCAAATCTAGTTCCCGCCGAGACTGCGGAAGGCTCAGTGGTGGATAATTCCATATTTTAATTAAGACAAATATTTAAATTGAATTTTAGTATATATGTAATGATTCAAACAAAGAATCGATGTATTTGGCTCAAAATTGGATATACTTCTCCTTGTAACAGAGCATGCGTGAATGAATTCTGCAGCTACCATATGCAAAGCGTTAAAAATGGTAGTCTAGGACCAAAACCGTGTGTGCAATGTGGTGTTGGAGTCAGAGGAAAAACTCAGTTATGTGTAAAATGCGGTGGTAAAAAATACAGAGAATTAAAATGATATTATGACAAAAAAAATAATACTTTGACATTGTCAGGTAAATCTCCTATAAAAACCGCAGAAGATTATCTGGCCAGATTTCAAAACAATGATTTAAACAAATAATATTATATATATAAATGGAGCAAAACGAATTTGTGGCACATCCAATCATTAAAAATTACGAAGCGTCTCGAGATGGTGTAATCAGGCACTGTCGATTAAAAAAACCAGTCGGTAGTGTTAATAATACTGGTTATCTTAAATTCAATACCAGTGGAAATAAAAGTTATTTATCACATAAATTCATCTATGAATGTTATTTTGGATTGATTAAAAACGGATTTGTAATTGATCACATCAATGGTAATAAACTTGATAACTCCTTAAATAATTTACAAATTGTTACACAAAGTCAGAATTGCAAGTTTGGAAAAAATGGCGTTAATAATCATTGTAAGAACGCAAGAGTTATTAGGTCTGTAAATACAGAGACAGGCCAAGAAATAATATTTAATTCGATAAATACAGCTGCTAAATATTTCGGTATTAACCCTGCTTCAGTAAAACATGTAGCAGATAATATACAAAGATCTACATTTTCAATAAAATATGATCAGCTGATTACGTTTCAGTATATCCCTATTGTGTCAAGATAACTCTATCCTCTGTAGGTGGATGAATGTGATACTTAAAATAAAAACAAAAAAATAATCTGATTCAGAATAAATAAACATTTTTTTACTGTATATAGTTCGACTCTGTCAATTTTGCCAAGGGTTTTGTTTAGCCATCACCACAGTCAAGGGTCCACCTTCACTGTCGCTGCTCTCAGTGTCACTTTTGACAGAATCAAATGACATAATCTTTCTCAACTGCATTACACTGTTACTCACAATCTTTTTTCTTTCGTACTCGTGAGACAATTCGAATCTAATCTTTTCGATTGAACGTGCAAGAGGTGCAAATAGCTTTACCTGTTTGTCATTTACCATTGCCAAGGATTCTAACATAGATTGATAAATTAATTTCATGAATCTATAATCAGATGGTAATGTATATTTATTATCGAATTTTCGTTGTAATGATTCAAAATCACACATAATTTTCTGAGGATCAAGATTATCAGATATCTTTATTCCTTCACGTTGTAATTTTTTAATAGCAGAGATAATATCGTTAATATTTTCGTAGTTCATTATATAAATTAAATCCGTATAACAAAACAAAAATATCAAAAATAATCAGTAGCATCGTAAGCGGTTACCCCTTCATTGCGTGTGGTTCCTTTGAGGGGTCCTTTGCATGATGATGTCTCTCTTATGACCGTTATTGGCACCCCACAAAGTTTTCTTTTTGGCAACATTCTTTCTGAATGTTTCTTTATGGGATACTCTTCAATGAGGTAGAGAGCTCACGCATGCTACTGATTATTTTAGGGAGCTTGCATAGACACATCCCCCAGCGAATCACTAAACGAAACGAAACTTTAGAGATTCAGAGGACTGTCTAGGCATTGCGAATTCAATACCCCCTCCCCACCAAATCAAACCCCGGGGTAAGTGCAAAACGCACTCACCACGTTGTTTAACGTGATAAGGGGGTATTAAATTCGTTGGAGCTGCGCTTCGCTCCCCAATTTTATATATAAAATGGCATCGTTCCGAATACTGTCGACACTCGTCAGCCAGGAATCGAACCACGGCCGTCAGTATCATAGTCCCAACGATATAACACTGAGCCATTTTTCCGATTCAGACATATAGACGTTTTAAAATTATTATGTAGTTAACCCAACACTGAATAAGCAGGCAAATTACGTACGACCAATATACTGAATAAAATCACAATTATTGTAGAACTGTAGCGTAGATTTACTTCAATTTCCACACGCAATTCATAAAATAATCGCACATTACATTTTCTGTATAGGTTATCCGTTCGTTAAGTTAAACTACATGTATACAGGTGTGTTTATGAGAGCTAAAAATAACTCTGATTTGTAATTACGCACTTGCATAAACCGACGTGATTTAAAGTCATCAGAGTCAAAAGGTGCATAAAGATCCTTTTCTATTACAAATTACTGCTCCAGTGACAGCTAATTGCTAACGGAAAACAAATAAATCGTTAAATAATTAAAGAAAACAAGATATCTTCGTGGTCTTATGAACTGACGTAGCGGCGGAGGGGATAATTGCTTAATTTACTCTACAGAGAGTACCGAGTTATCTCGCTTTATTATATGTGTTGTTGCCTCAACATAGGAATTGATTATATATTCAGATTTTAATGATTTTGAGTACTGTTTAACCCATCAGATTGAAGAAATCTAGCAAAATTTATTAATTTGATGGCGTATTTACGCGACCAAATGAAAAATCTATTAAAATTTAATAATTTGATGGGGTATTTACCCATCAGATTATGAAAAATCAGTAAAAAAATTAATATATTATTTCAGAATTAGATTATTTTTATAATTTACTCAGATGCTCTACGATAACGTTCTATGAGCGTACATGTAGATTAATATTCAGTCATTCTTGTCTTAAATTAAGAATATGTCCTGTCTGGTCAGTAAGCTTGAAATTTATCCTTGATAATAGCGGATTATGTATACGTAGATAAACTGGATTAATTGGCTCAGATACAATTAACCCCCCAGGTTCGCTTGAGGACTGAATGAATATAATATATATCCTTGTTGAGCTTGAGTGGATTTTTCAAGATCTACTTAATAGCTACCATCAGTTACGTCACATACTAGATTGACTGCGATTGTTGATGTTATATTAACAATACCAGGTGAGATATGACGGCCTCCACTGTGTGGATCATTATTATATTTAAGAATGGTTGGTGTAGGTATTAATTTCTCCATGAATCACATATTCTTTTAAAATGTTCATCAATAAGATCAATAACTGATTTCTTTAGCTCTTCAGAGTTAAATCCCGAAATTACAAATGTTGGTAGCTGTTCTTCTGTAATTCCATAATGTTTAAGAAATAATGTTTTAAATAATTTATTCAGTGTAACACGTTGAATTGGGTCGTCTTCATTAACTATATGACCTAATACGTATTTATCTGTTGCTGGATTTATTAAATGTTTTTCTCTGTTAACAATAACATTATTCATAAATTCTAAGTCTGAAGCAACTTGATTCAAATGTTGTATTGTTTCAATTATCTGATTTTTTAAATCATCGTTGTAGGAAATGTTAATGCTTGAAAATAAATTTCGTAGATTATTAAATACACGTTCATGCTCAGATTTAATCGGATTAGCGTATGAATTAATTAATTCAACATCAAGTATTTCTATTATATTTTTTTTACCATAAATGGTTTTTGTAAAATAGGGTTCAATTTTATTAATAAATCTTTCTTCTCTTACCCATGGATAATCATTTTTTCGATATTATGGAAGTTTTATAAATATTCTCTTATCTGTGATGAAATCAGATCGTTGTGGTTCTGGTGGTTCTTGATAAACTGGTGGAATATCTGGCCAACCTAACACAAATCTAATCGAACTTTGATAAATATCTACAGAATAATCAGGAGAATTTATTTCAATCGCTGCTGATAATGTTGGTTCATAAGCAGTAATTGCTATTTTTGATTCTTTTCATGTAATAGATTTAATTCTGCGTTGAAACTCATCGTTGATCTGTTCTATGGTTTCTATGGGTTTCCAAGGTCTATAATTTTATTTCGATTCATGATAATGTGACCCGTGAATGAATCACCAGCTTTCTTGATATAATCGTTGACTGACTTACCGGAATCTTGTATTTTACCTTGATCAGTAAAAGTAACGATATTATTAACAACCGCGGTAGGAATTCGTATGAGTACATCTGGCAGTTGTATATTGCTTGTCTTTAATCGTCCTTGCTTATCCTGGAAAAAAACGACTTCATTTTGATCCACACTTGTAATATTTAATAAATCATCGATTTCATTTCTGAGCTGGTCAAGAGTTGCATATTTAGATAAATCAGCTTGCTGCTGAGCTTTACCACGAGAAGATCTTCCGTAAATATCTACCATTATATTTACTAATGTCTGTTTAAATGTGATAACGTAATATATTCATACACGACTTTATGAGGTGGTTTTGTTGATTTTGATACAGCATCAAGTACAGCGAGTACTTCACGACTACATATTGGCGGATCAGTTAATGTTTGTGTTGGTAATGTTGAATACCAGATTGGAGTACTTTGCATGCTGCTAACATATTCTAAAATTCTTTTGGTGGTGCTAGTCCATATGAATTAAAATAAATAACTCCACGTGGATCAATTGCGTATCTAATCCAATGAGTGCCACGACCAGAGTTTTTATCGAGATTAATAATACCAGTTTCAATATTGTTTGGTTTCTTTGGTAATTGATCACGCATAAAAACACCTCTGAAGTTTTTATTTTTAATTTTTTAGCAGCATCAAGTAAATCAAAATTGGACATGGGCAGAATCAATGAACTGTCCCAGGAAGTCTTAGACCCTTTCCGTACCATGAATATGGGGTCCCTGGCAATCTTAGACCCCTTCCCTTTTTTTTTGTAAGATTTTATTCACTGACCCGTTGCTTTCTTTAATGCCATTCCGGCAGCGGTTCCAACAGCGCCTAATGCAGCGGCTTTTGCAACAGCTAGGGCTGCAGCGGCTATTAATGCTGGTATAGCTGCAAGAAGTGGAAATATACCACCCGTCTTAGCGATGTCTTTAATGGCGCCCGCAGAAAGATTAAGTTTTATACCTTTATTTGATTTTTTGGCTTCATTGAAGTTTCTGAACTGACGCTTGGTCAACGATAATTTATTTGCACCACTCATCTGTTCTCTTTTTAGCGATATTTTTAATCCACGGTTATTTTTTGATGCTGATTGTAGTTTTTTAATCTGACCAGGAGTCAGACTGACATTAACCTGATTATATGACATTATAATATTATGAGCGATCTAATTACATGTTTTCTACTGGAGCATCAACGACTCTCATTCGTCCACCAACACCTTCAAGTAACATTGATTTATCGCTGAGTATAACAGCGATTGCCCTATAACCACCAGCGGGCAGTCGAGCTACACGAGCTCGAAAGTGTATATCAACGACAGATTGTCTGAACAAATCTAAGTGTTCTAATGAAAAGTAATATATTGGATACAGTGTTGTAAAATCACGCTGAGATATCTGTAACCCAGAATCAACATTCTGATCACGTCCCATAAATGTCATCAATCGGTGATATGCACGTGCAACATGATTATTTTCAAAATTTAGCAACACTTCTTCGGAAGGTTCTTGATGTCCATTTATCCTCAAAGAAACTTCACTAACTCCAAGCGTATCAAACACCATTGGATTTCGTTCTTGTGAGTCTACTCTGGCATTTTCCTGCAACGCGAAAATATCTGCCGTGGTGCTGACACCCCCTGCTGTGATGCTATCTGCCATGTAAATAAACCAGCAACAGCACCTTGAATACTATCTGTGGTCATAGTCAACCATGACAACATTGATTTACCACCACTGTCCATAAAAGAAAGTAACCGCTGTTCTTCGGTAATCGATGGAATCATCGTTGGCGGGTAAGAAATACCTACTTGTATCTTGAACTTGAAGTTCAATTCTTCCACGCTGATCTGGAATTCGTGCGTCATAAGAATAATATTGATAATCACACACAGACTCATCCTTAAGAACCGGTGCGTCCATGTCAAATGCGGGATCAGATATGCGTTTGAACATCTTTATTATATTTGCTATCTTCTAACACGAAGACCACTTCAGGAAGTGAAACCACTTCCTGCTATCAGACTAGCGGTTATATTTTTTTTCTTTTTCTGACATTGGTACACTAGCCAACTCTGCTAGTTTTTGATTAGCAGCTTGATTATTATTTTACTAATATTTGCAGGCATCACTTCAGTATTAGGTAATTTTACTGGTTGAGGTTTTCGTCGTATTAATCGTGCTAGTCTATCTTTGATTGCTGAAAATGCTTTACTACCAACATCACCAACAACACCAATACCTTTTTCACGAACAACATCAATAGCTTTCATTTCCAGTTGCTTTGCAATCGGTATTGCTTTTGGGGCTATCCTTCTAAATAGACCCTGAACAACATCACCTAGTCCATCTCCGTAGGTCGTTTTGTATACTGGTAATCGTGAATTTATTACTCTGACCATGGTTGGTCCACGTTGAGTATTATATACGATCATTCTATTATAGTAACCGTATCTAATTATATTTAATCACTGTGGTAGTCATCGGCGATTTCATTAATGAGGGATCGATACACATTAATATCCATGATACCGCCTGTAAATAATCGTTTACAAATATCAGCTGCTTCATTAATTATTTCTGGAGAATTATTACCAGCTAGTTTTCCTCCAAGGAGGATTTCTAGTCGTTCAACATCGGAGAGAACGTTGTTTGGACAATTAATAAAACCGCTTCCTTGATCAGTAAGGCCACTTCCAGTTGCGCTGCCAGAAGAGGTGTCTGACGAAACTTTTCTTACTCCTTTTTCCCTTTCTTCTATTTCTGCTTTCAATGCTTCTCTTTTTACTCTTTTATATTCTATTTCAATTATTTTCATTTCATTTTTTATTCTTTTTATTTCTTGTTCTTCTAATTCTTTTTTTGATTTTTCATACTCTCTTAATTTTTCTCCCATTTCCTTCGTTTTCCTCATTATTTCTCTTTCTTCTTCTGAAGGTATAACTGGAGTTGGGTAGGATCTTCTTTTATATAATTCCTCTCCTCTTTCTAGTTCTATTGATGTTTTAATCAATGATTGTTTTTCAAGTAATTCTTTACATTCTTTTAGTAATTCAGTAATAGGCGTAACCGGTTTTTCTGGCGGTGTAGGAGTCATTTCTCTATGTGGTGGTGATGGTGATAATGGTGGTGGTAAATCCAATGTTGTTTGAGGAGCTGGTTGTACTCCTTTTGTATATTTTCGTTTTGGTCTTGCTGCTTCTTCCTGCTTTGCTTTTTTTCTTTCTTGTCTTTCTTGTTTTTTCTGTTCTTCACCTTGTTTTTTTTTTCTTGTCTTCTTGATTGGATTAAATCATTAATTTAATCAACATAATTTTGATATAATGAATCATCAGCTTTAGCTTTTTCAACATTCATATATATGCGATATAATGCTTTTTGCCATTGTTCACGAGTTTTAATATCATCAGCGTGTTCAGGTTTCATTAATTTTTTTCTTTGACCAAAACCATTCACAGCAAAAGCGGCTAATTGTTTTGTGTTTTTAATATTATTCTTAATTACTTTAACAGTATCTTCATTAAATTTATTTAACAGTTCAGCATCACTTATTGCAGTAATCTTTTGTTTAGGGGCTGGTGCTTCAGAGCCTTCAGGTTGAGCAGCAGCAGCTATATCAGCTGGAAGTCCCCGTAAAATCCTTTTTGTCTGTTTTGTTCTTTCTGCTATTTTTGTAGTTGCTTCAGCAGTTTTTTCTAAAGCAGGAAGAAGACCTTTAGTGGTTTCTGTAATAGGTTTAAATAATTGTTTTGTATCCTCTTCAAATTCAACTTGAGATTCCTGACGTGATTGTAGTTGTTGCTTAACAGAATCACGAACGGGTAAATATTTTTTAATTGCCTCTAATCGCTCTCGAGCTAATTTAGCTGAGTGTGGTTCTTCAATCATTATTGATAATATTTATAATGGCTGTTTAATTTACAGCAGCAGAGAGGGTGAACGACCAATATTGAGTGACCCGGCGAGTAAACCAAACACACCCAAAGAGTTGGAGATAAAGTAACGAGATAAGCTAACCCAATTAGAGAAACTCTCGGTCAGTTAGAGGCTTGGTTTAGCGTTATCGACATTATTTTCAGCCTTCGTAGGAACCTTATGTTTTAGACAAATAACGATTCAGACAAGTGGTCTGTTCACCCTCTCTGCTGCTAGCGCTGCTTTAAAATCGTCAAAATTCATCATCTTTTCCGCATATCCTCGAGGAATACCTTTTGCTTTTTTTGTAAGTTTATTGCCATCTAATATGACAGCATACATTTTTCTCTTTAGTCCAACAAATTCCCTAACTGGCAAAAGCATAAATTGATCTTTCATTTTTCCAATAACTTTCTTATGCGAATTATCTTGAAATCCACTACATGCTGGATAATCTGATAAATCGAACAGATTTTTATTATCGTAAATATTCTGATAGACATCTTCACATTTAATATTATAAACTAGCGAGTCTCTATCAGTAAATAGCAACTCCGAATCTGGCTACCGCTTTTTGGTAAAATTATAGTGAAAATCGTACATCAGCCACTTTGACATATCAAGTACAGCTGCACCAACATAAATCGGTTTATTTAACTTTAAATTTGTCTTTCGTCGTTGTATTGCAACAAGATTTTCATTAAATATTTTCATACTAACAAAACCATCATCGTTAACTAATTTAATTCTGCGATTTATGTCATTAACAATTTCTATCGAGACTCTTTTTCGAATATTTTCCTTGGTCTTACCGAACACCGAGTTATTCATTAACTTGAACAAGTTTTTCTCAAATTCGGTTTTAGCCACAGCACGACGTTTGGTATTTAAGTCAATATAATTTGCCATCCACCTCGACTGATTAAACTTTAGCACGCGATGGACTTTTCTCAGAATTAGTCCAGCATCTACTGCTTGTTTTAAATTTTTGTAATGCATAACGCAATTTTTTTTTATTTAACAAATTTGAAACTAACTTATTAACAATCGAATTTTTTGCTGTTGTCGTTGCTCGTTGTTCAGGCGATAATAAACTATAATTAATCATCATAGACTCTGAACAAAACGGGTAGTCGTTATGTAGATCATGTAACAAACTAGGATGATCTAGATCAACTTCAACAAAGTATGAAATATCGGAAAAATTATTATTAATTTTTCTAGGTAAATCTTTTCCAGTTTCTTTAAGAAATTGATCTGGTGTTATCCAATGAAACCCACGGCAGGGAATTGGCTCTGACATCTCATATCCATACAAATTCACACAATCTATATAAATAATATGATTGGATGTAGGGTTTTTATCATAATTTTTCAGATATTTGTTATTAGCTACTGCATATTTTTTTGTTATAACGCTAATTCCGCCTCTGATACCTTTTTTAATATAGTTAAACATATCGACATCTGTTAAGAGATCCAGTTCTATCTTACTTGTTTTTAGGAGAGTGTCCCAAGACAATCCTGCAGCAGAATAATACCAACAGGGGTCTAGTCCATAATTTTTATGACTAACTTGACGAAAACTCTCAAAAACATCTGCTAGTATAATACATCTGTTTTCAAATATAAATCGTGATAATCACCAAATGTTTTACAACTAAATTTATTCCAAATATCTTGTGCATATTTGTATTCGTCATCTGTGATATTTTCATTTTTGAGTTGCGAGTAAAATTTATCTTTATCGGGAAGAGAAGTTTCATCAGATCTGCTCCAATCGTCGAGATACTCGTAAGGAAAGATACCTTTTTTTGTCAGATCTATATAGTTTTCACCAAAGCAACTTTTTAAGTTAGCGAAATTGCTACAATCTTTTACAAGCTCATCTAATGATGCTGCCATAAATTGCAGACTGTCAATAAAACGTAATTTACCGAGCGTCACTGACATATACTTTTCAAAATTATTTGGAATACATTTTATTACGTTATTTAATTTTAGTTTAGCTTTAATATTTTCATCACCAAAAGCTTCTACAATGATATGACTGTCATAGCTACGAAAGTTATGTAAAACTACAGGAATAAAATCTGGAGCATGAAATTTTAAATTACAGCTGTTATGAGCTGCTCCACGATATTGGCCGGTCAAATGACAATGATCTCGTACCTTATCACGGACTCCGTTGGAGTCTACCAACAACTTTTCACAAACATGACAATTAACTGCCTCATGAAAATCGAGTTGTTGTTTAGACGTTATTTTCATGGGAGCTGTTTTAAATAATCTGTTAGAAATTTTATTAACTTCGTCTATTAAATTTTTAAATAGCCATACGGAAGGATTTTGACCTCTGTATAACTTTATCGGAGTTGAAAATTTATCGTTAGCGCAGCAAACTACTTTATAAGCTACTCCGAAAGGAATATGCTGTTGTATTTTTCTAGTACTTGATTTATTCGGATTATTTTCTGCTCCAACCACAGGGATGAATAGACACTCGAAATCAGCGTAAATAACAAAAGGAATATTTAGTTTATGATCATAATTTTTAAATTTTAATATTTTTTCTTTTTCGCTAGGTATAGTTATTCTTTGAACGTTGACACAGTATTTGAAATGCTCTTGCAGTATTCCATCGCTAGAAAAACCATGCAAACATCTATAACAGAAATATTTTTTATTTTAATTTTTCTATACTGTCTGCCAACTAGGCCGTTAAAGTTTTTTATCCAACAATAATGTCCCTGATAAAATAATAAATTTATTGTATTTTGTGTAGCATTTTCTGAGATATATCTCGGGTAAACGTTTTCTAGCTCATCTAGTCCGAAAACATTTACTGAGATACTGTTTTGTTTTTCAACTTTGATATATGATTTTCTGCTACTGGAAAAGTTATTCCTAAAAAATTTAGTTCGTCTTTGTATGGCAAATACTTTTCAATTCTGCCGGGGTAATCACACTGAGGATGTTTTGCAGAAAGAATAGACCATTGAAAACATTTGTCATCATTGTTTTTGACATTTATACAGCATCTTTTGTTTTTAATTTTTTTAGGGAGATCGACGTACAATCTACCGCGAAGTACGTTCTATTTTGCTGTGTGAAATAAAACTTCTTTTATCATTTCAAATTTCCAACCTGATCCTGATGCAGTAAATTCTTCTAATTTTTCGTTTATTTCTTGATGTATTTCATCGGCGACCATGGCATCGTCTGTTCCAGTTAATATTTTTCTCGATTTAGCCGTTAAATATGGTTCCGAAATTTCGCTGTCAAAACTTTTTGTTTCAAAAATTATATCAAATACATCTTCAAATGCATGTAACTTTGATAAAATCGTATGATATTGTACTATAAGTTTGATACTTTTATGAGCCGCAAGTTCTTGAGCTATAACTGGTTGCAAAAGATGAAATAAACTTGTGGAGCTAAAATTTGCTAAAATATTTTGATCATCAAGTTTGTAACTATTATAATAACCTGCAAATGCTGAAGCAATTTTTGTTCTGTTTTGATAATGTTCTTTTTAGCAATATCTCGCAATTTTAACATTATATATAGTAATATTTTATATTTAATTGAATTTTTTTAATTAGAGATATAAAAAACCTTATAAGTATAATGACAGAAATTTTGGGATATCTGAGATTGACTGCAGAAGAGCAAAAAATTTATCATGTACACCCAAAGTACAATTTATATGCAGCAAATACGTTAGGTTCTGTTATTAATATAGAATCTAAAAAATCTGTTGGCATATCAACACTAGCTGGTGTATTAATTTCAGTAAAAGGCGATGATACAGAAAGAATGGAAATGTTTAGAAAAGATTTTATTTATACTTTGTTTTGTGACGATATTCCAGAAGGACAACGAGTTTATCGAGTAAATAGCGCAATTGCTGATGATAATATTGAAAATTTATCATTACAAAATGAATTTCAACTTCATCCAGTATTTGATTTATATGAAGCTAATGATAAGGGAATTATTAGACATATAAGAACAAAAAAAGTCGTTGGAAATTTAAAAAGAAATGGATATCTTGATGTTAATGTACGTGGAACTAAAACTGATTTTGTTGTTTATAGAGCACATCGTTTTGTGTTTGAAACTTTTAACGGACTAATACCTAATAGTTTAGTTGCTGATCATAAAAATGGTATTAAAACAGATAATCGTTTGGAAAATTTAGATTTAGTTAGGCCAAAAGAAAACAAGACGTAGAGCTGGTTCTGATGGTTCTAATTTTTAAAATCTAAAAAGATCAGTTATTTCAATAAATCTAGAAACTGGAGAAGAAATGAAATTTAAATCATTGACATCTGCGGCAAAATATCATAAAATTCATTCAAGTGCAGTAAAATTTGTAGCTGATAATGTAACTAGATCAGCAACGTCAATGTTGACATTTGACAGATTTAGTTTTAAATACGATAACTAATGATATTTTCTATATCATTTCGAGTAAGACAATTATGACTAAATTCCATAATATCGTCGCGATTAAATCGTAATGTCATTATTTTATTTGTATTAAGTTTCATTTTTCCTGCTGCTGTGAATAAAAATTTGTCAGAATCACCTAATGTTATCATAACATCAACAAAATAAAAACTGTTTCCCAACAAACAAGTTCGAATTGCCTCAGATAATTCTTTGTGATTTAATATATTAACTCCTTGATGATATTTTATTTCTCCGCACATCTTATTATTTATTAATTAGACAAAAGATATATTATAATAATGAACTTAATTGAGAGACTGGCTGAACTATATTCAGGAAATTTTGTTTCAGTTTCAAATTTTACATTGGAAAATATTACTAATGACAGATTTGCTGGTTATACTGAAAATGACATTTTGCATAACTATGACGATGAAGAAGATGATGTTGTTGTTCGTAAAAAAAAATTTAAGCAGACCAACAACTGGACGATATGATGTTAAGTACCATATTGCTATAAAAATAATAAAATTTAATTTTACTATCACAGAGCATCAAATATTTTGGCAACTTATAAAACCTTTTCTAGACGTAAAAGTAACTGGACAACAATGAAATATAAAATACGATTTTATTTTTGTTAAAATATTTAATTTAATGCCAGTCGATGACGCAAGAAAATTACATTTAATTTCTCTGTGTAAACCAGTAAAATGTAAATCCGTGCTAATAAAATACGAAGAAATTTATAATAATATTATTCCATCGACTTAGTTGGTACCCAGCTATTAAATGTATCGCCATACCCTTGCCATTTAACTAAACTTTTGTTCCCGCGCTTTTTAATAACTTTTTCAATAACAAATATATCTTGTTCTGTTTTCTGAAGTTCTTGCTCGTAAAAACTGCCAGTTATAGGTTCACCTAATAAATCTTTCAACGAGTATGTAACTGGTATTGTTAAAAGTACTTTATCAACAACAAATACTTCTTCACTCCAGTTATGAGTATATCCTTTTTCAAATGTTTGTTTCGTCAGAGAAATTCTAACTTTATCACCAACTTTAAATTTATGTCTGCGGTACATATTTTCGTTTGCTAATATTGGATTTGCAATCGCGTAGTTTGGCGACATTTTACTTTTGCCTAGCGAAATGGATCTGTGTTTCATGTTATTATACTCTTCAACACTTTTTTGTAAATTGTAAATATATTTACTAGTATTTTTAGCTGTCAAATATTTGTGGATTTTTGCGTTGAGCGTGCGATTAAATCTTTCAACGATGACGCTTTTTCCCTCATTTCCTGTAACATATTGTTTAATGTTATTTTGCTCTAAAAACTGTTCAAATTTTTTATTAAAAAACCCCGCTCCGTAATCAGTCCAGATTCTATTTGGTTTTCTTTCTGTGTTAACAATAATTTGTTTTTATGCATCAGTCATCGATGTCCCTGTTTTATCCGAAACGGGTATACTAAAGGCGTATTTACTAAAAACATCTACAACATTAAAAAGATATCTCTTTGGAGCGCCATCGGCGCCAACGTTAAATTGAGCTAGATTTGAGACATCAACTAAATCTATCGCCCAGATATCATCAACGGCATTAGCAGCAGAGAGGGTGAACAGACCATTTTGCTTTAGACATTATTTATGAAAAAATAAGCCTTTCTACGAAAAGGAAATCTTAAGGTCAGCGACGTTAAACCACAACCTCTAACTGACCGTGAGATTTCTTAGGGTTAGATTATCTCGTTACTTTATCTCTGACTCTTTGGGTTTTTTAATGGTGTGTTTATTTTACTAGCTGGTCACTCAACGTTGGTCGTTCTCCCTCTCTGCTGCTGTAAATTAAACAGCCATTATATATATTATCAATAATGATTGGAGAACCACACTCAGCTACATTAGCTCGAGAGCGACTAGAGGCAATCAAAAAATATTTACCCGTCCGTGAATTAGTTAAACAACAGCTACAAGCTCGTCAGGAGTCTCAGGTGGAATTTGCAGAAGGTGCAGAACAATTATTTAAACCGACTGTCGAACCAACAAATAAATTGTTACAGCAACTGAGGCAACACAAAGAGCTCTTGAAGCATTACCTGTTGATATTGCTGGCCGTATTCAAGCACCTCAACCACAACCACAGCCACAACCACAACCACAACCACAACAACCTAAACTAAGAACTAAGATAATAGATAAATTTACGCCTGAAGGTATTGCTGCTATCAGAGATAAAAAAAAAGTAATTGATATTGCCGCGTTTGGATGTTATGAAAGACAAAAATATGTAAAACCAGAACATGTTAAATCTCTAAGCTCTGCCAATTGGATTAAGGATGTATATCGCATCCATACTGGTATTCCAGAAATTAGATATGATGAAGATATTAATTTTAATAGATTTGATAAGGATGTACACAGACATATAGAAATCGAAAGAGTTAAACATTTTAAATTACAGAAACCAGTAAAAACACTTGGAGAACAAGTTCAACAATTTCCACAATCACTTCGTGATTATCCACAACCACAATTACCATCACCACAACGATCACCACAATTACTATCACCACTACCATCACCACAACGATCACCACGATTACTACCACCACTACCACAACAATTTGAACCATCACCACAACGACTACAAAATCTACAACAACTAAAACAACAACGACAAGAAATAATGATGAAACGATTGAAATCACCACAACAACCAGTTAGAACAACAGAGGAAGAATATCAAGATCCTGGTGCAACTGGAAGTGGTTTCGGAAGTGGCTTTATTACTTGTCCCAATAACGTCCTTGCTGATGTTGATCGACTAGAAATTCTCATTGGAGGAAAACGAGCTGGCAATAATTCCCCAGAAATCATTAATGAAGCAGCTGATATTTGTAAACGATTATTTACAGGTGGTATGGATATTAATGTGTAACGGTCCCTCATTAATGAAATCGCCGATGATTATTACAGTGACTGAGTATGTAATTAGATGCAATTAGTGATAAAATCACCTAATAATAATATGATCATATACAATACTCATAGACCAACCATGGTTAGGGCAATAAATTCACGATTACCAGTATACAAAACGACCTACGGAGATGGACTAGGTGATGTTGTTCAAGGTCTATTTAGAGGGATAGCCCCAAAAGCAATACCGCTTGCAAAGCAACTAGCAAAGCATTCTCAGCAATCAAGGATAGACTAGCGCGATTAATACGCAGACCGCAAGCGGTCCGACCTCAACTAGTGAAACTGGCCAGCACTGAAGTGATGCCCGCAAATGTCAGTAAAATAATAAATCAAGCTGCTAATCAGAAACTAGCAGAGTTGGCTACCAACACTAATTTTGAGTTAGAAAAAGAACAAAATATAACCGCTAGTCTGGTAGCAGGAAGCGGTCTTCGTGTTAGACGAAGACGATAATAAGAAATATGTTCAAGCGTATATCTGATCCCGCGTTTGACATGGATGCACCAGCTTTAAAAGATGAATCTGTGCGCGATTATCAATATTATTCTTATGACGCACGAGAGCCAAATCAGCGTGTACAAATTGAGCTGCAAGTTCAGGATACAAGCAGATACTTCTTACCCACTGAAGCATTTATCGAGGTTGAAGGTGAAATTTTGCGAGCTGATAATACTCCATACGACGCTGATGTTGGTGTTGCTTTTGTTAACAACGGTGTTATGGCTTTATTCAAAAGCGCCATATACATGATTGATGGAAAAATTATTGAAGCAATCTATAATGATGTTGATGTTGCCACGACGATACTTGGTCTTGCGCGATATAGTGATGATTACTCAAGATCAGCTGGTCCATCAATGATGTTTGTTAAGGATACTTCTAATTCTCCAGAGTATCAACAATATGAACTAAGACGACCAAGAAATTTTGCCAACAACGCTGATGCTGATGTGTGGCCGGTGGTCCATGGTGCTGATCCAGATTTTAACTTAGGATTTAGATCACGTCGAGCAATGTTAAGCGGTGCAAGGAGAGCATTTTCATATGCAATTCCATTATCACATATCTTTGGTTTTTGTAGAAATGTCAGAGAAGTCATTTTCGGAGCCAAACACACAGTTGTACTTGTAAATAAAGGTACCGACGATGATGCAATATGGAGACCCGCTGATACTGATGCTGGTAAAGTAAATTTAACAAAACTTTCTTTATGGATGCCACTAATGACTCCAACAATACCTGAAGAAGAACATTTACTTTCTTTTATGAGTCAAGGTGGGAAATCGATGTTATCATGGTTGACAATGACCACAGATGCAGTGCAGAGTACAATTAATGGTTTATTTACTTGACAAATAGCATCACAGCAAGGTATTTCTGCACCAAGACATATATTTATTGCGCTTCAAAATGCTGCACGAGTAGACTCACAAAATCTAAGCACAATGATATTTGATCAACTCGGTGTTTCTGAGGTTTCTTTAAGGATAAACGGACATCAAGAACCTTCTGAAGAAGTGTTGCTAAATTTCGGTCAAAATCATGTTGCGCGTGCATATCATCGATCAATGACATTCATGGGGCGTGATCAGAATATCGATTCTGGTTTGCAAATATCACAGTTAGATTTTACAACATTATATCCGATTTATTACTTTTCGCTGGAACATTTAGATTTAACCAGACAGTCCGTCGTTGACATATATTTTCGAGATCGCGTAAACAGAGATGCTGTAGCTATTCCTGATTACAGAGCTGTCGCTGTTACACTTAGCGATAAATCAAGGTTACTTGAAGGTGTTGGTGGACGAATGAGAGTTATTGATCCCCAATAGAAAACATATAATTAGATCGCTCATAATAATTATAAATGTCACATCTAGTTAATGTCAGTCTGACTCTTGGTCAGATTAAAAAGCTACAGTCACCATAAAAAAATAATTGTGCGGCAAAAATATCACTAAAGCGAGAACAAATCGCGAGTGGTCCGAATAAGCTATCATTATCGGAACGCCAGCTTAAGCATTTCAATGAAGCAAAAAAATTAAACAAAGGTATAAAACGTAATCTTTCTGCGAGTGTCATTAAAGACATCGTTAAACGGGTGGTATATTTCAACTTCTTGCCGCGTTACCAGCAATAATAGCCGCTGCAGCCCCAGCTGTTGCAAAAGCAGCTGCATTAGGCGCTGTTGGAACCGCTGCTGGAATGGCGTTAAAGAAAGCTTCGGGTCAAGGAATTATGCACGCAGAAAACTTAAAAAAAAAGATGACGGGCAAAACAACGCGGAAGACGTCTAAGAGCACCAAACGTTCCACAGCCGGGCCATCTAAGATTATCAGGCCCAGTATACGGTCGCTGTCTAAGACTTCCAGGGACCCCATATTCATGGCACTGAAAAGGTCTAAGACTACCCCGGTAACTTCGTCATCGAATTCGATGATTTTCCCTATGTCCAATTTTGATTTACTTAATGCTGCTAAGCAACTGAATATAAAAAAAAAAACTTTTGAGTGATCAATTACCTACCGTTGCAATGCAACATGAAACTGGTATTATTAATCTCGATAAAAACTCTGGCCCAGGCACTAATTGGGTGGCGTATGCAATTGATCCACGTGGAATTATTTATTTTGATTCGTATGGGTTGGCACCACCAAAAGAATTTTTAAAATATATAAGTACTGCTATGCAAAGTAAGAATTCGATGCGTTCTAAAATCTGGTATTCAACATTGCCAACACAAAAAATAACGGATCCGCCGATATGTGGTCGAGAAGTACTCGCTGTACTTGATGCTGTATCAAAATCAACAACACCACCTCATAAAGTCGTGCATGAATATACCACGTTGTCACACTTAAACAGATATCAGTAAATATAATGGTAGATATTTATGGAAGATCTTCTCGCAAAGCTCAGCAGCAAGTCGATTTATCTTAATATGCAACTCTTGATCAGCTCAGAAATGAAATCGATGATTTATTAAATATCACAACTGTGGATCAAAATGAAGTCGTTGTTTTTCAGGATAAACAAGAACGATTAAAAACGAGTAATATACAACTGTTAGATGTTATTATACGAATTCCCACCGCGGTTATTAATAATATCGTTACTTTTTCTGATCAAGGTAAAAAACAAGATTCCGGTAAGTCAGTTAACGATTTTATCAAGCGAGCTGGTGATTCATTCACGGGTGCCATTATTATGAATCGAATTAAAATTATAGACCTTGGAAACCCAGCCGCAGATGCAGATGCAGCAACAAAAAATACGTCGATGATCAAGAATCTAAGGACGTATTAATCAACGGTGGTATAATGCGTGCATTTCTCAGCATGAATAATAATGGTATTAATAATCGTAGAACACCAGAATCAGATTTCGACGCTGCAACGAAGAAATATGTAGACGATAAGGAAATCCCTATGACAATTTCGTTAGCTACAATCAATAATGAAATGACTACACTCAATACTAATTTTATTAATCACGTACAAACTTTCTTAAATTTTCGTAGAAACATAAACAGATCTATTAATGATTTTTTTGGAACTCCACCAACTGTTGATATCAAACTCTCCGACATTAACACGAAACTCAACGACATTATTAACGGATTACCTAGTATTGTTCAAAAAACTAATCTGATTAAAATTACACACGGACAAATTAAAAATATCGTGTACACAGTAGCATCAGGATCATCAACATGGACACCGCGCGATAACACTCTCGAACATACAGCAGAAGTAACTGGGTTATACAGGCTCTCTGTGTACGGTTTGGAAATTACTGCGGCCACTTCATCATCACCGAATATACATTATAATCCTCTATTGATGATGCTAACCAAGGACATCAAAGAAACGTTCACGTTGACATCAACGGAAATGCCCCCGAGACGTTACTGGTGGTGCCTGGAATTCGTAGCTGAAACTGTTTAATTACTTAATTAAATGACGTTGTCATTGTATAATGAATCGAGTGACTGAGTCACTTATCGACGTTCAACGTCACAGATACGCTCAATTATGCAAGTGTCAAACCAAACGAAAAAATATCATCGACGATTATACGGTAAAAGTAAAAAAGTATCGCAGACGTATGGTTGTCATTGATATAATTGTTTACTCAATTTCCGCTGTTGTTGCTGGAACCGGATTATTATTACCAACAATAACAATGACAGCACCTGCAGTTGTAACAATTGTCGTTTCAACTTCAACGATTATCGCAGGCATTCTTAGTATTATCTCTAAGAAGATATCTACGTGTACAAATGATAGATTACACGAGTATATAATAAAACTACACACAGCAACAACATCTTATTCTAAACTATCATCGTATCTTTCTGCGTACCTCAGCGATGGTAAAATATCTGATGAGGAGTTCGCAACGATAATGAAAACCTACGATGAAGCATTTAGAATGGAACGCAACGCGTTCTCTAGCGATTCTAGTGATAAAGTAACTCGTGATAAGAATGAAGGTTGAATTCCCGAGATTGCGTTCTATTAAAATAATAATTAAATAACTGAGTATTTTAAATAATGTCGGCGTTAGAACTATTACAACAGATCGTCACTAATACAATGCATACAAAACCTACTACGATATCATTAAGTTCGACCAATCCTGAATTTAGCGTTAACTTTCCAACTGCAATTCCAACAAGTGAAATAGCATTAGCACAATTACGAGTTTATAATAGCTGGCCAAATATCAGGTCAAAATCGTTTGGTGGACTACCAGCAAACAATTCACTTGTATTTGCGAACAAGAATAAACCTGATGGAACTCCTGATTGGCAAGTTGTTGGAATTTCAACGGGCAGTTATCAAATAGAACAGATTAATGATGAGTTCCAACGCAGAATTAAATCTATCACAGGAAAAGAATCCAAAATAGCAATCACTGTTTACGGACCAACATTATCAGCGGCGATTGAAATAAATTCCCCTGATTATGTTGTAGATATTTATCAAAGTTCCATCAGATCTGTGTTAGGATGGCCTGATGTTCCTCCAGACCAAAAATCAAATGGAATTCCAGAACCAACCAAAAATGAATTTAAAACAAGCGAAAAAAGATTCATTAAAACTCCAGAATATCGAAGTAAAAATGAATGGCGTTTTTTAAGATTTGAATTTGATCCAAACAACGATGCCATATTCTTTAGTGATTTTGACGGTCAAAGGATCCCCAATCTGACTAGATCAGCATTTAATGTCATCAAAGACGCCAGGACGAAGACTGATAGAGAGATTGTTGATGAAAAATATTTTAAAGAACTTTTAAATGTTCTTAAGCCTGAATACGATAAAAAAACTTAATGATTTAAGAAGTTTATTTATTTCATTATCTCAACATCATGACGATGGTGTAAAAAATCAGATAATCGAAACAATAAAACATTTAAATGGGATCTTATTTGATTTATATATCGCCAATCGAAGTATTATAAACGCTGCGACTAAAGTCAATGGAAATATTTTATCAGATAAAAAACTTAAGCAATTACTTCTTGATCATTACAAAATAACAGAAAAAGATTTACAAACATTTATAATGCCAGATTTAAATAACGCTGAAATAAAAAAGCAACTCAACGATGTCATTGATGAATATTTCCCTAAAGTATTTGCAGCGTGGATAAAAATAGCCCCACCACCGGTTATTCTTAAACAAAATAATGATCCATACGGTGGAGGCCGTCATATCTCACCTGGTATTTTTGATATAACATCAACGATCGCAGTCAATCTCGTATGTGGTGTAATTGATGGCAGTTATCAAGTAGATCTTTCAAAAAGTAGCGCTGCTGAGCAAGGTTATATATAATATTCATTTAGTCCTCAAGCGCCACCCGGGTGGTTAATTGTATCTGAACCAATTAACCCGGTTTATCTACGTGTACATAATCCGTTATTATCAAGGATACATTTCAAAATTACAGACCAAATAGGACGTATTTTGGATTTAAAGAATGAAGTTTTGAGTATCAATCTGTATGTGAGATCATAGAGCGTTATATCGCAAAAAAAAAAAAATAATAAAAAAAAAAAAAATCCGAATCTAACTCGGATCAGAATAATTTTTGTTTACTGCGGTAAATCGTAATTATCAGAATAAAATATTATTATAAGTAAATAACCTGCATACTTTTACCAGGGATTTTGTTTAGTCATTATCACATTAACTCCACCTTCACTTTCATTTTCACAATGCTCTCTTACCTGTCTGATACGAAGGTTCACAATCTTTTTTTGTTCGTATTCATGAGATAATTCTAACTTAATTTTGTCAATAGCGTCTCAGAGAGGTACAAACAGTTTTACCTGATTATCTGTAACTGTTCCCTAAGGACTGTTTCAAGATGATTATATACACATGATTATGATTATTATGATTATGATTATGATTATATCTTAATTACGGACAGCACTTTAACCCCATGTGATCCCCTAGGTTGTCAAAGAACATCCTAGCAGGATCAGAGGACACATACAAACTTAATTCTAAGAACTTATCCTAGGACAGCACAGTTTAACCCCATGTGATCCCCTAGGTTGTCAAAGAACATCCTAGCAGGATCAGAGGTCACATATAAACTTAATTCTAAGAACTTATCCTAGGACAGCACAGTACATGTAGACTTAATTCTAAGAACTTATCCTAGGACAACACAGTTACATATAAACTTAATTCTAAGAACTTATCCTAGGACAGCACAGTACATATAAACTTATCTTAAAGACAATACTACGGGCCTTCTCTACGTTCGATATAAATTTTTGCACACTCCCCCATCATAATCACCCAGGGAGTGCAAAATTGCACCCACCAAGTGACATGGTGGAAGAGTGTGCAAATTTTCTATTGAAACAATAGACGGGGCTGGCTGCGCCCCAATAAATATTAAATTTTGGCATAATATCGCCTTTCGCCCGACAGTATGCCGGTCACGAGAATCGAACCACGGACCTCGAGCATAAAAATCCAGCGCGTTAGCAATCGGCCACCGGACTTCAGTATGTTTATATAATGAAAATATTATTATATAGTTAAAGCGTAGTATACAGAATAAAATCAGAATTTATTGTAAATGTATTGTGGATTTCTTAATAAAATCAGAATTGTAAATGTATTGTGGATTTCTTAATAAAATCAGAATTTATTTTCAGTTTCCAAATGCTTAAACTGCATTACACAAAACCCACAGCTAAAAGTCTGCATTAATCAGACGTTGCCAAGGATACTAAAATAATCGATAAGTTGGACAAACACGCAATGCCATTCATTTCTAAAAATAACCTCATATATACAATTCACTGGTGAGATATATATTAGCCGATATAACACAGATAATATGTGACTCAGGTTACCTTATTCTTTGTTTTATAATAGTAAAATTAGCTACAATGGGCTTCTTGGAAATATTAGTGTGCTATGGGACATTTAAACTGTATAAGTCTCTATTAAATACATGTATTTTAGACAAATGGATTTTGCTGTTTCTTGATTACAACAACATCCTGGAGGAAAATTTGCGTGCGGACTGTACACACAATTACATATCATTTTTATGAACGACATTTATGAGAAAGGAGGATAAATCGATACTTACTTATAGGGTTGGACTCTTCAGCCACTTGATAAGGTGCAAAAGCAATGTGGGTTCTGACCAAAACTCACAATATCATTAGTACAACAAGTACGACAACTGCAATATTTACTATTATGCTTGACGGAGTTGTCTCGCTTAATCATCTGATACCATAGGAACATTACATCAATAAAAAAAAAAAAAAAAACATCTACATAAAACATGAAACTATGAAAGCAAAATGAGACGATACTGGTTCATGAAGAAGGTTCTGGTAGACTAACATACTGGAATCTGATTTTTTGTAGAAATCTTTTGGAAAAAGCAGATCTCCTGATATTATCTGCCACGTATTTTACTGAAGGTGATGCTATGTTAAAGTATTTACCAGCAGAATTAATTGATTTAAACACAATTTCTTCGCCATCTGTATTTACGGATTTAACAGCCCTTGCGTATCGTGCGCCGCCAGTATTTCCCGACTTACAAGTTTGACTTTGTGCAACAATTTGTAAGTTATTAAGCGAGTTATCAAGCTTATCACCACTGATGTGATCTATTACAAGTCCATCTTTAATGACCCCAAAATAACACTCGAACACGAACCTATGTGATAAATAATGTGTATTTCTATTGGTATTAAATCTAAGATAACCAGTATTTTAACATTACCGACTGGTTTCTTTAATCTACAGTTCCTAATTACACCATCACGAGATGCGTCATAATTGGTGATGATTGGATGCTTTACAAATTCATTTTGCTCCATTTATATACTAATATTATTTGTTTAAATCATTATTTTGAAAATCTAGCGAGATAATCTTCCTGGTTTTTATAGAAGATTCAGAAAATGTATTTTTTTTTATCGTAATATCGTTTCAGCTCTCTGCATTTTTTACCACCACATTGCACACACAGTTGAGTTTTTCCTCTGACTCCAACACCACACCGCACACACGGTTTTGGTCCTAAACTACCTTGTCTAACACATTGCATGTGAAAGCCGCAGAATTCGTTTACGCATGCTTTGTTACAAAGAGAAGTATATCCGATCATAAGCCAATGGCATCGATTCTTTGTTTGAAACATATACAAGAGATTAAAATTCAATTAAATATGCATTTGTCCTAATTATAATAATGCAGGAATTATCCGCGATTGAACATTCTGGGGCCAGATTTGATCTTGACAGACTGCCGAAACACAAACTTAGTTTTTCGATGCAAGATCTAGCTTTAACGAATAAAGATATAACAAAACGTTTCCGTGAAGCCAAAAAGGAATTTCGCGACGATGGTGCGGCTCATGTGTGGTTGACATTCAGAATTGAAAATACTGTTAATGTGATGAATGACAAAAGAGGAAGAGAAATTATTGACTACCTTGTTCAGAAATATTTTATTTTAATAAAATTTATTGTAAAGACAGACGATGACACTTGGATTATTCGTGACAAACGTGATTCTGTCCATAAGTCATGAAATAATATTGTTCTTAGTAAAAATTCCAGACCAGGAATACTTACTGGCATTGACAAACTTTATTACGAACGTACATACCCTGTGACTGCGGTTGTATACGCGGTATATCCGTTAAATAATAAACCTAACGTTAGGGATCTCAAACCCATGAAACTGTCAAGAATAAATTGCGTAGCTGAACGGGTTACAGAACAGTTCACAAACGCGATACGCGGAAACGGTTTAAAGGATTTACGACGTAAAAAAATAAACACGTGGGCAGAAACAGTTAAAGATACCGGAGCGTCCATCAGCGACGTTGCTGAGCTGGGAAAGAAATTTAAATTCCCAATAACAGTGAAGACGTTAACCGGAGAGATTTTGTACAAACCAAATATAAATCAATAGGAGCTTCGATAGATATTATTGATCATAACGCACATGCATGGACTGTGGCAGTAACGGTATTTCCACGAGATAGAACGGTTAAATTTTATAACGGTCATGTATTCGATGCTATCAGAAATATCAGTAAAATTGACCCTGTATCTGTTTGGCTGTTTCAGAGTTCGGAATATGATTATCATGATCAGTTTGTACGGTCTAATGGTGATATTTATCGTACAGAATTTCTCCACGAAGAAATGAAAAATCTTGCATTAAAATATACCTCTGATGATATTAAGGTTGAACAATTACTTAATAACTGTTTTACCGTTCCATCAATTGCTGCTCACTACGCTTAGGAGAAAAATTCATGGAAACCGACACGATTGGAATTTCTTGAAGATGTCCAACACAGTTGTGTGGAAAATGGACTCGGTGGATTGTGGAATACTAAATACGATTATAATGACGTTATCTCAGTTGATATGGTAGCGTGTTATCCTGGAAGTTTTCTTGGATACGGAGAATGTTCTGAATACTTTAAGAGATTTGGTCATCCGACACATGAGATGACCAGAGTTGCGATAAACGGACCTTTACCTTTTGACTTAACTGGATATGCTTGTGTAGAGTCGTTCGAGTTTTACGGGGATCTCCATCCGATTGTTTATGCTTGGTTTGGAAGACATTTTTCAGAGCGACGTTGGGCTCCAATAGTATTAATAAAGTATATGCTTGATGCTGAAATTTTAATGTCGTTGAGCGTGAGTGAAGCAATTATATCATACCGCGTGCAGAAACAAGTCTGGTTGCCAGAACCGGATGTATTTAATGATGCTAGAAGATATTTTCCTAATCCTGAAGATGATATTGTTAAAATTACTATTAGTATGCGTGAATGCAGGAGAGAAAGTGATGAGAAATTTGCAAAAGATCTCGGCAAAAAAATAATCGGTAAATTTACGCAAGGAGGATCATATGACGATAAACGAGCGTGTACAAGATTAATCATGGACGATGCTGAACTCGATTTTATAATTGCTGATACAACGGAGAAAAACACATTTATAAGTCGAAGTAATGCTTATTTATCAGACGGAACTAAATTAGGTACAATTGTGAGCTATACTGATGGCGAGTCACCGCAGTTTACTCATTTAAGATCTTCGATGCTAGCGTATGTTTCGATAAATTTATTATCGATGATAAACAGATTTCCTCGTTATGCAGTCAGAGTCGCGACAGATTCATTTTATATAAACAAAACATATGCGGATTCGTTAAAACAATTGCGTATTAACGATCATGCCTCATGGGGCGAATGGAGAATAAAGCGTGAGGATATAATTAGTTATTCTGAATCTGCCGATGTTGGAATTGCGAAAACATATTACAAGAATAATCAAATACCAGGGATGTCATCGGCACCATCTGTATGTGATCCTGTAGCTAGACATAAAATCGTTTATCTTAATGGGTGTGGTGGTTCAGGTAAAACAACACGCGCGATTGAATTATTTAATAATTGTTCTGATATGATTGTTTTGACACCGACAAGTAAACTCGCCAGGGAAATAAAAGAACGAGGAGTAAAATCGTGTACATATCATAGTTTCTTTAGATGGTGAGGAGACGCATGGACTCCATCGCGGATGGGTGAGAAATACATTCCTAAAATTATTATCTGGGACGAGACATGCACGGTGTCGCTAGAGGTATTAAAAATATTTCTTGATTGGCTGTTATTGAAGAATACTGCTGTGATAATGTGTGGCGATCATGGTCAACCACCACCTTTCATTGGATCGTCTCCACATGAGTGGCTGAAAACATTTGAAGATTATTGCGAAGAAATAACTGATGACCATAGAGCTATTGATAAATCACTAAAGAGTTTAAAAAGTTAATAAGACTACAGCCAGATAAAATACAGTGTGAAATAATGCTTAAAGTAATTCCAGAAACTTCTATGAATAATTTTTGGACTTTATGGAGACCTGCTGATTTGATAGTTGCAAGTAGAAAAATAGTTCACGATACACTTCAACAACAATTATTTACGTTACATACGAAAAAATTTCAAACCTAAGTGTACCTTTGTGTCATCGCCCAGCAGATACTCGACGACAGAATGTTGATGTTGAGATTCCTGGTGGTGGAAAACAAAATCTTGTGTTAAATGATATTGGTTTAGTTGTTGTTGATGTTGTTGAGAGAGCGTTAAGCATGGATAAATCGCCGTGGACGTTAGGATACGCTATAACGATTCACTCGTCACAGGGATTAACTATTATCGATACAAGTATTTGGATTGTCGATGATCGTATTGAGTGGTCAAATTTAGTTTATCTAGCAGTGTCTCGAGGCAGAAGAATATCTCAACTGGGCCGGGTTATCATGGATTGCGTAATAACCGAAGAAATGCCTGACAGCTTTGTCGATATCAATAAAAAATTAGCGAGTTATAAGCAACGTGACAAAAAAATAATCGCGATTTTAATATTGATGCTGAATTTATTATGACACTAAAAACACAACAGAATAATCATTGTGCAAGTTGTAACTGTAATATGCTGTGGCAGTACTCGAGTAATAATCCAAGACAATTTACCGTTGATAGAATTAATAGTAGTCTTGGTCACACACGCAAAAATGTGATGCTGAGCTGTCTTGAATGTAATTGACGTCGGGACGCTGGACACCCTGGTGCAAGTTTATAAAAGTGAACGCGGTGGTAATTGTGTATCTATAGGAATTATTTGCAATTGTTCGCGTACAAATCCACGCTGAGGAGCAGTTGAATCTAATCTGTAGATTGCGGGTCTACCTGTGGACCTTACCACGCTAGAAATTTTGTATGTGGTCACACTCCAGATAGGATCAGTTGCTCTTTTTCTACCTCCTTCAAGTTCACCAGGTTCATATAAATATCTTACGGTAATATTACCTAGTACTGGTTGAGAGGAAGATTTACGTTGTATTGGTATATAGTGTTTTAGTGATCGCATTAGAAGGTTTCATAGAAGTTGCACGAGTCACTTCGTTGTTCAACGCAGCTATCACACTCGGTAACCTTGCAACCCATTCACGAGATCTGTCCATGGACTTAAAGCCAACAGATATTTCCTTTGCCTATTGGTATCCAAATAACCGCTCAGCAAGCGTTCGATTAAATCATTCAACGATTGCCTGATCACGATGAATTTCTGTGTGTCCTCGTCTGATTTTAACGTTATGTAGCTTCATCAGCGATGATACTGCACCAAGAAATTCTTTGCCAGGATCAACGTGTAGCAGTTGTGGCCATCGTAGACCACCACGTTGATAAATGCGTTCAAACGCAGATGCGACTTCAGTCGCTGTTTTAGTTGATAATGGTTCTGCTTCTTTATATCTACTCGCAACGTCAACGACGGTGAACGCGTATCTGTATGTGTATTGACGTCTACCAATTTTAATGGCATCGTGTGGTAAAAACAAAATATCTGCTTGATGAACTTCGTTAGGGGTACTAACATCAAAATGTGCATACTGAATTTTTTTAGGGGGTGGTAGATAGATTTGCCATATTGCCTGTCGTGCTAACCACGCTGCAGCGACATCACGTGAAACTTTTGCTGCTTCAGCAAGTTTACTAATCGCTGCTTTACATCTCCAGTATCCTCTTGGGCTATAATAAACAGATTCCATTATTATGATAATAATCAGTTGATTAATTACCAGCCCCTAACATTATTTTACCTTTCATACCAGCTTTCACCAGAAAAGCAGCTAATCTTTCTCGAAATGATTTATCTTTTACATTATTTATGGCATGAATTAATTTTATATCGGCGAGATGTCGTTGTTGTAAGTCTTTATTTTTATACGCGACATCATGAATGTGACACGCTTGATCAATTGCGTTTATTGGATACTCTCCAGGTTTTGGTTGGTCTTGGTTATCGAGTCGGATATCGGGACGAATTCCAGGACCACAATAATTTATCCAGGTAAATGTTTTTCACCAGCATACTTTGCCCATGGAACTCCTGGTAATTTACCTAACGAAGCAGCGATATCTCCACCTGTCTTTAATGAAATAAATTTGCTTTTTTTTGTACCACATTTCACACACCTGCCTGTAAGTGTTCGCCTGTTATTTTTTGTTATTATTGTCGTTAATCCAGTGGTGGACGTATGCGGTCTACATCGAACACAATATAAATTCATATTATTATTATATGGATATAATTGACTTCTCAGCGACACGAAAACAAGAGCCAGTCAAGAATCATCCAGCACTACCAAATTCTATCAGAGCAATTATACTTGGCCCATCTGGGTGTGGTAAAACGCAATTATTACTTAATCTGATAATGCGATGGCTCAAGTGGGATAAATTATATTTAGTAGCACCATCTATAGATAGTCAACGATGTTACGAAGTACTTAAAGATTTTAATGAAAACGCAAAGTCGCAGATGTGTCCTGATAATGAGCTATTGATTTTTTTACCGATATAGATGAAACTCCATCAATAGATGATCTTGATGGATGTATCAATAATCTCGTAGTATACGATGATATAATGCTGGATAAACAATCCAATCCAGCTCGGATATTTTCGCGAGGCCGTTACAAAAATACAGACGTTATTTATTTAACTCAAAAATATACGCAAATTCCTAAAGTAATCAGAGATAATTGCAATATCTTAATTGTGTTCAATGGAGTAGATAATTATACTTTACAAAATATTTATTATACGTGGTGTTCAGGGGACATGGATATTATTAAGTTTAGAAACTTCTTTTCAAAAGCAGAAGCTATTCCGTTCGGATTTATAACAATAAATTTACATGACCCAAGATCTAGATATCGTATAGGTCTGGATAAAATCTTTGGCTAATTACAGCAACAGAAAGGGTGAACGACCAACGTTGAGTGACCAGCTAGTAAAATAAACACACCATAAAAAACCCAAAGAGTCAGAGATAAAGTAACGAGATAATCTAACCCTAAGAAATCTCCCGGTCAGTTAGAGGTTGTGATTTAACGTTGCTGACCTTAAGATTTCCTTTTCGTAGAAAGGCTTTTTTTTTTCATAAATAATGTCTCAAGCAAAATGGTCTGTTCACCCTCTCTGCTGCTGCATTTGCGACAAATTTACGTCGCGGAAACTTTTTTTTTTTAAGCTTATGTAGCTCAGACGCTAGCGTCTCTGAGGCAAGATCATCATATAATTATTTTTTACCGAGTCCGAGTTTATATTTTGCTCCAATAAAACCCTGAACCAGCCTTCGATCAACACGTTCTCGCATATTTACAGGTTTCATATCAGGAAGTTCGTCTAACATTACTTTATCGCAGCTGTGTTTATTTTGTTCGTTGTCTGGAAGTTCAATGTCTCTGTAGCAGATATCACGGCGCATTGCTATTGCATCAATTTGATTGTAAGGCTCTTGTCCTGGCAGCGGATTATCGTTTTCGTCGAGTTGTTTATCAAGAGGATTATAAGATCCACTTTATTTATGGCCTGGCAATGTCCAACCGCCTTTTGGTTTCGGCAATTTGCCAATTAATTTATGTATATCTATACCTGTTCCAAGTATTTCTCTGTTGTTGCGTTTCTGACAATATGCAACAATTTTATTTTGCTCGAGGCATAAATCTCTATCACAATCGCACTCGCATGTCATTATTTATTTTATAACTGACAAAGTTTTCAGATTTGTAATAATATTGTTTCAGTCGTCTACTAAAATAATTTCTGGATAACCCGCTCCGGACAACTTTGTTTTTGGTAAAAACATACTTTTTATTTTTCCACAGATTGCACAAATACTTTTCAGCATTATTCTATTATTTTTTGTTTTTTCTGTTTTTTCATCTTTATTTTCTGTTTTAGTTTTACACTTAAGACAATATGTTGACATTGTATATCAGCGAGTTTAGATAAACTTAATTGCAATCTCATCTAAGCGTGAGAAGGTTGTTTGTCAAATTGCAAAATAAACTTTAAAAAATCTGGATTTTCGGTCATCTGTTTAATGAACATTACGCAATAATATCCACAAGCAGGAGTTCCAACTGGTTGAATTTGTTCAGACGAATAATTTATTATTTTCGCAAGAGACTTCGTCTCTGGAGATTTTTTCTCTTGAATTCTACTCATATAATTTTTTACTGCATCACCTGGTGGAATTCCGAACGAGTCACAATAATTGTTATCAAAAACAGCTACCAAATGTGTACCAGATCCGTCATTGAAATCTTGTATATTTATAACACACGAACCTGGAGACGCTAGCGATGGAATCGCTGTAAGTTCATCTTTAGAATAAACTCCACTGAAATTTTCTACTGTTTTTAATTTATCAAGGATATCAAAATTACTTAACGCAGACTTCATCTCTTTGTTCCTGGCAACATTAGTCCACGTCCTACTCCTAACAGATTTGGCAATAGACTTCCCGCTAATCCTGCTAGTAATGGAGCTATTGAAAGAAATTCCCCTTTTCGCCTCGGTCGTGTCTTTTTTTTCATCGTTGTCTTCTTTTCGTCGTTGTCTTTCTTTTTGCTGTTTTTCGTCTGGGCATTATATTTATCAGTCACATAAAATTAAGCTTGCAATATTGGCAATTTTGTTACCATCGACATTCATACGAAACATTAAACTAAAAAGTTAAACGAAAATTTTCTTTATTCCATGACCTTCAACTGCCTTTCTCGTTGCGCCAGATACTGCTCCAGACGCTGCTGCTAATCCTAGTGTACCTAACACTGGCAAAATTTTATGTATTAACGTTCTGGCCATTACAGATAGTGCCGGACCGAAGAAACCACTTTGTTTTGACATTGCAGTTATTTGTGCAGCACTTAAATTTAAAACAAAAGGTTTTTTGCGATCGTATTTATTTACTTGTTTTTTGGTTAACATTAATTTTTTTAGAGTACCCAAAACACCGGTGTTAGGGTTGACCTTTAATGAAACTTGTCTTTTCTTTGCAACAGCAGCTGCTAATTTTTTAACTTGACCATCAGTCAAATATATTTCTTTTATAATATATTTTGTCATCTTATATTAAAGTTACAGATTAAAGTTTTTCAAACTTGGACTGACATTTTACCTCCAACAAAATCAATCGTACTAGTTCTGTCGCTGATCACTAACGCATATACATACAACTGCGCTGCTGGAACTGCTCTTAATGTCCAAGTAATTTCAATATCAGTAGTTGAAATTACATCTCTTTCATTTTGTTTACTAACATCAAAATAAAATATCGGATAAAGTGTACGAAGTTCCTCTACTGATATCTGAGATCCGTCTCCAACATCTTGATATTTTTGCAATGCGTCGAGCAGGTACATGTAAGGTCGAGTAATATTTTTATTAGCGTCATCTGCAAAGTAACATTCTATTCCTCGCTCCGGGTATTGCTTTGAATTTATTCTAGCATATATTCGTCTAACATCAGCATTATCAAATATCGCATTATTTTGTTGTTGGTTATTACGTCGCGCTTGCTGCTAAAATACAACAAATAATTGCCGTGGCTTTTGTTCAGTCGACGTTGTTGTGACTCGCCATGTGTAGTCTGTGGTATTTGGAACTGCTGTTTGATATATTTTATGTTGCTGAAAATGAATTTTCTTTGTGCGGTTTTTAAGAACATCACCTAATTCGAACGATTTCAAAACTGTCGGCGTTATTCGTGGCATCCACAGCGCAAGTTTGTTTATGATAAATTGTACATCAGCTCCACCTAACCTAAACAGGCAGTCGTTTTGTCCTGATCGATCTAAAAAAAGCATATGTTTAACTCCACGAAATACTTTATTGTAATCGCGACAAAAAACAAACATTTTACTTAGTGGCAGCATCATTGTAATTTGACGTGATTCTGCTGCGAGTTTCCTTCTTTTAGAATAACCCTCATTGTAACGTACACTTTTAAAACCTACTATATTTCCGTTAACTATAGCTAACATTGCAGCTCCATCAGCTGCTGCTCCTGGTGGTGCTATACCAAGGTTATTACAAGCTGTAGCAAGTGAGACTCTTGTAGCGTCTGCATTAGCGTCTGCAGCTGGTGCGGCTATACCAAGAGAACCAGCATAAACAATAAGAAAATCTCTCACATTTGCAGCACTTCCAGCAGCATCAGCTCCAGCTACAACTGCTGTCCTTGGAATAAATTCTACAGATGCCGCATTTCCAACTCCGGTATCTTTAAACCACATCATATTAGCTGCAGTTGATTTGGAGTAATCATCAGAAAACAACATAGTATTTAAGATTGTACTTGCAAATTGTAAGTGACTTGAAATATCCTCGACAGTTTGATTGGCCAGCTGATATCGGGCACTTTTAAATAAACACCAACCATCATATATAAGAGATATTTCTGCGTTAGCTGCAATTGCGGCAGGTGGAACAGCTACTGTCGTAATCTGGCCACGAACTTCCAACATTGCTTTATGAGGAAGTAGAAATACGTCATCATCTGGAGCTAAATGTTCTTTCGCCAGCCTTATTAGGTTCGTTAGAATTTTCATCGAGATATTCAATATATTCAAATTCTGTTACTGTGTCGTCTGTGTCATAAGTTTCTGCTAAATCGAGATAATTTTTAACAGACATTTTTCTTATTTATTAGGTTATACAAAATTTTGTCAACCTATTGTGGCGCTGTTGCTTTAGATATTAATTTTTGTATAATTTGTTCTCCTCGCGGTGATAAAAGTTTTTTTTTTTTTGTTGTTATCATTGCGCGTTGAGTTTCTTTTGTTGGTGCGATTTCTGAAATAGCTTGTTTGATTGTTGGTCTTTTTATTTTATCACCTATTTTTTGTCCAACAGCAGTTCCAGCTGCAGATGCAGCTCCAGTTGCAAAAACTTTTGATGCGTCAAGTGCAATTGGTGCAACTTTATGAGCTATTCCTGGTGCATTTTCTATAATTTTAGCAAATATATTTCCCAAAACTTCTCCTACTATTTTTCTTCGATAAACTTTTTTCTGTTTCATTATATCTGAGGCTGTATAATTGTATTACCAAATCTTTCGCATTACTAAACTCTTTTAGCTTTTCTGATAAAATATGTTTACTATTGTTCGCGTAAGTGTAAATAATAAGTAACAATTTCATTGTTAAAATCCAGTTGTCGTCCAGACTGATCTGCAAATTGCATATTTACTTCTATTATTTGATTTTCAACGTTTAACGGATAATAAATAACTTGACGTGGACTAATTTGCATAAGAGAACCTGGCGGAACGTCTGGTGAAAAACTGTATATCGTTTGTCCTTTACTACCTTTAGCTGAATAAGATCCAGATGCGATAGAACAATTTACCAATATTGCGTTTACATCAGTTATATTCACTGGAAATTTACCGTCATATGTAACAACATTTTCAGCAACAGCAGAATATATCAAATAATCAAATCCTATCAGTGGTGCGATACTTTTTGGTCTGTCTAGATAAACAAATATATCTTTTGATATCATTCTAGCGCGTAACGTATTATAATTTGGCGTAAGCTCAAAATTATCAGCTTTACCTCCATTTTTTGTTATAAGTTCTTTTATTATTTTATTTAGATCAGTGACATTATAAGCTCCTTGTGGAATGTTAAATGTTTTCCATGTCATAAATGGACGATCTGTACTAGGAGTAGTAAATTCAAATTCATCATTTACTCCAGTTCTTACATTAGCCATAGAATTCCAACAAGTGCAGGAAATTAGTCCAATTTCATACTGTTTTTCACGATCTAGTTCTATTTGCGGAAAATACTTTACATAAAAATTTGCGCTATCTTTATCAGATTGGCTAGAGTCTAGTAATAATGTTGCTGACATTTATTATTATATTTTTATAAAATTAAATCGCGATGTAAAGTTTCGTATTCGTCAGATGTTAATAAATTTTCCGATCTCAAATTATCAAGTATGTCAATAATTTCATTGTCAATTTCAGCACCAACATTTCCAGCTTCTTTTGATGATATGAATAACATTAATCTGCCAATCATTTCAGTAACTGATGAAAATATTCTAACTCCTTTTCCAGATGTTTTTCTTTTCTATATTCATTTACTCGCTTTTTATCTTCATCAAGAGCTTTCCTTCTAAAATTCTAACCGGTACCAAAAGGTTTTGTTCTATTTTTAAGTGCTGTTATTGAAATGAGTTCAGCAATAATACCATTTATTATTCTATTGTAATGTGGATTCATTTCTTCCTCTTCTGTAGCTTCGTTTAATTCATTATTAGCAACAGGACCGTCTTTTATTTTAGGATTTAAAATATTAAAATGTTCGTTCTATCTATCTTGTTCCCACTTTGATATATTATCAAGATCTTTTATATCATTTTTCTCTAAAAATTTATCATATTCATCCTTTGTTATCTCATTATTTGCCATTTTTCTATACCATTGTCTTTGATCTTCAACTCCCATAAACTTTACCGTCAACTCTCCGACTCTTTCTTGCTCCTTTTCAACATCCTCTACTTTTTTTGATAAATTTGTTAAAATATTTTCAATCTCCCATGTGGTTAAGCGTGCTAATCTTTGTTGAAGCGCTAGTGGATCATTTATTAGCTGATCTATTTCAGCTTGTCTTGCAACAGGATCAGCTATATTTGCTGCAAGTGCCTCGGCTAATCTTCTTTTTTCTTCTTCAGATCTTTCAATAATTTTTCCAGCAGCCGCTTCTTGTTGTTCTTTGATTAATCCTAGTAAACCTTTCTCTTGCATTTTTTTAAGTTCTTCTTCTGGTAGTGGTTTAGTTTCAGGTTGTTTTCCAAGTAAAGCCTCAGTAACTGGTTTGAGAGCGGCTGCTGTTGTTTCTGCTGCAACCACTTGGCCATGTCGTGCTTGTTGGATCATCTGCCTAAGTTCAGCTTTAGATTTAACAAGTTTTTTTTAGATTTTCTATATGTTTTCTGTACTTTGCTTGTCTTTCCATTAATTATATACTATTTTCTATAAAAAATATTGTAGATATTTTTCAATACAACAGCGAAACATTTTACACGTATCATTTGTTAATTTATCAAACAAAAAAAGTCATATTTATTTGCCGTCGCTTTATGATATAATTCAATCAATTTATCTTTTGTTACATCACCACATTGTTCGTTCGCGATATTTCTTACATCGACATTGTCAAGTCCTGGAAATAATATAAAACAACCAGTATTTCGCCTAATAAAGCTGCCAATATTATAAAAACCTTGGGCGAGATAAATAGAGTTACATTTCTTATTACGTGATAATGAAAAATATGATCTTATTTTATTCATTTCCTCGTTGTTTAGCGGAATACCATCAAAAACAACTATCTTGTGTTCGGACGAATCAAGTTGATTAACTGGAACAAGTTCTTCTGGTTGTTTGATAATACAAAAATCTTCACCAGCCTCAAGATCATCACGAAGTTTGTCATTATAATTGTTAAGTAGCTCGTACTTATCCTGTTGTGGATTAATTGTGTAAATATAAACGCGATCGTAGTTAAAATTATCTCCGAGAAGTAAATTCATAAGCAAGTTTGTTTTTCCCGATCCAGTTCTTCCAACAATAAGATAATGACAATCTGGAAGTTCGTTTTCATGTTTATGTTTCACCAACCGCTCTGTATCAAAGTTTAATATCGACGATTTTGCCATTATTGTTATACAATTTTATGTTATATTAAAAAATTGTCAGACAATAAATAAATAATGAGCTATTACACAAAATTTGGAACATTAGTAAGAGATTCATCAGCTGTAAGTACAACAATAACAGACGGTAAGGTTGATTTATCAGGTTACCTGAAAAAATCCGGCGACACAATGACAGGAAACTTGTTTATGTCAAATCAACGAGTACAAGATTTAGAAACAGATTATCCGCCAATAAATGTCGTTAATACACAAGCTGTTAGTTATGCACAACTTAAATTAGTCGACAATAATAAACTAGATGAATCTGGTGGAATTTTAAGCGGTAACTTAGATATGTCAGGAAAAAAATTATAAATTTAGAGACCGGGTATCCACCAGTAAACTTAAATCAAACTCAAGCGGTAAGTTATTTACAGTTGAAGTATGTTGATGATAACAAACTTGATAAAATAGGTGGGACAGTTACAGGTAATATCAACATGTCAGGAAATATTTTTATAAATTTAGAGACTGTATATCCGCCTGAAAACTTAAATCAAACACAAGCTGTAAGTTATGCACAACTAAAATCTGTTGGCGATAATAAGCTTAACAAAGCCGGTGATACAATGACAGGTGATCTGTCCATGTTAAATTCAAAAATAACTGGACTACCAGTAACCTCACCATCTGATAACACTGATGCTATTAGTTATGCTCAATTAAAAGAAGAACTTAACCCATATTTTAAGAAATCCGGTGGACCGATGTCAGGGAATATAAACATGAAAGCCAACAAGATAATGACGACTTACGCTCCAGTGAACCCTAACGATCTGAGAAATAAAGCGTATGTTGACAGTCTGTTTAGTAGTGTAAAACGAACCAAAAATAATGTTGGGTATAATCCAACACTTTACAATGCAACTGACAACCGAGTCGGGTTTGAGGCAAGCGCATTTTCATATTATCCTGAAAATTATCCTTAGTACGCTTTTTCTGATAGACACGAGTGGACGACTAATGGAGAAGTCGAAAATTTTTGGATCAAAATTAAATGTCCCACTGCAGTTGTTATTTGGCAATTTCATTTGCGAGGTCGATTAAACTCTAGTGTTGGTCGAATTTAGAATTGGAAACTGGAAGGATCAAATGACGATATCAACTGGACAACATTGTATAGCACAACAGACACGTATATTACGACAACACAATATTTTACGATTCCGACTGAAAACACTGTTAACAAGTACTTGTATTTTCGAGTTTATGTTTTTACTGCTGAACGTCCGTTTCCAGGACTGACAGCATTTCAGATATATACACTTGATGATCAAATTTAATCTAATGCTATAAAATAATGTCAGAACCACAAATTATAACTATTGCAAAAGAAATTTATGATAATATTCTTAACCCCAAGAAAGATGTTGAAACCGTTAATGACATAACAAAAATGTTACAAAGTTTGAAAAAACTTGGCATCGAATCATTAGACAATTGAACATTGCCAGAAAATTCTGCTAATTTTATTCGCGTTATGCATATGCGAGGACCACAACTGAAAAAAGCAATAGAAAACTTTGACATTATAAGCAGATACTGTCATCCTGATGATTGCCTAGAAGAACAAAAACAAGTTGAAATTATACTTAAAAAAATATTGCTCGAGCTTGATTGGTATAACATAGATTTGCTAATAAAATCAGACTTAATAAAAGCACGAGTTTATAGTGGAAGAACATTGGAAGAAAGACGAATAAACGAAAATTATACTCGTCTTGACAAACTAGCGGAAACCAAGAAAATAAGAATAAAAAGAAACAAAAATGTATATGATAGTTTTTCAAAACGACATATTTTTAAAAATCTCGGTATGTACTACAATGACAAAAAAAACCTTGGTTAAAATCGTTACTATGACGTCAGACGCAGAGTTAATTATTAAAGTGTACGCAAACGCAATTTTGCCAATGATACGTAAAAAAGACCCAGAATTTGATCCGATTATTGTTAACAAGTCTCTAAAGATAATCAAAACTTTAGACGATGAAATTAGTAATTTTAGTGATGATGAGCGAGAAAAGTTTTTTTAATTAGTCGATCAAACAAAGTTGGAAGTAAAGTCTGATTCTTATTATAATATAAGTGAAGAAGACGATATTCCATTCCCATCATTACAGTACTCTAGACAATTGTCACTACGAAATTATTACAACGAAATTAAAATAATACTCACAAAACCATATGAAAAATTAATGTTAAAAGTAGCTTCTGCTGTTGGTCTTCTTACAATTGAACTAGATAAGCTTAAAAAATTAATGTTAGCAAATTTCGTAGTCGCATATACAATTATCAGACAACATCTTGTTCTCAAAAATTTCACGTTAGATCAGTTGAGCTTAGTATTAGGGTATATTGATGAAACAGAAATCGATTACAGTAATTTGGTAAATAAAACAGATTTGTGTGAGAGTGAAGTAGGAAATAGTTTTGATTCTTACGCTTGGTTAAAGAAACAATATGTACTAACAGATGAACGATATAAGGATACTTCGTCAAATGTTTATGACAAATACAGAATTTTTATAGCTGATCCTGATTCTCTTAGTCTTTCTGTCTTATTGTCGCTTGATTCTATGACCATTTCCGAAACTTTGTCTGTTTTCTCCCAGTATATATTTTCTGAGTCCGTCAGATTTTCTTTCTGTCCGTCTCTTTAACCCGTTTGCGTTTGTTTTCCGTCAGTGTCCAATTTCCCTTTTTTTTCTTTTATAACTTAGAATGGCAATTTTTTTTATGGGAATCACTGTTTGGGTTTTTTTTTGGTTTTTTTTTTGTGACTCCCTTCTGAGATGGGGTTGGGGTCAGCCACTTGCATGGATTCTCCCGAGTTCAACATTTTTCTATTTCCCATCCTTCTTCTCCTTCTGAGGAAGAGCTCCTTTCTTGGTTGCCTTTCTCTATAAAACCCCTCAATCCTTCATATTCCTTTTCCCTTAATATTTTATTACTCAATTTTCATTGCCCCGCCTCTTCCCACGTTTTCCTTTTCTTCAGTGTTATTTCTTTATTAACTATTTTATGGTCTGATATTTTACACTCCGTTAGTGTAAAACCTTTTATGTACCCCAAAACCTACTGGCTTGGTCTACACCATATGCATACGTAATTTCTTTCCTTAAAATGTTTAATCTTCTATATGCATCAAATAGTTTGTGGGTTTTTTTTGTTTGTTTTTTTTTAAATCTTTTATATTCTCTCTAAGTAATTTATCGTTTGGTGTTAAATATGTTTTCCTATGTACATCGTCTTCCACCCAGTTAAAATCCTCTCTCATGATAAAATTCTTAATTGTAATGGCCTGTAAATATGTACTTAAGTTTTCTATGAAAAAAATAACCTTTTCTTAATTCTTTGTGCAAGAAAGTAAACGTTGACGAAATGCCAGTCTTTAATTTGTATATGGATTAAACGTACTTAAACCAATCTCTACATGTAGTTGCTCTCATGATATACCTTTGTTTCGAATTATTGTTGCTACCCTACCCCTAATATCTTCTTGATTATCTTTAGTGATTAAAATTACATCCATTTTTTTCCCTCCGTTTTTGCTTTTATTTCCTTTGTTATACTATTGTGCGTTTCTTGTATCATTATTATTTCATAGTCTTTAGTGTCCTCTATTAATTTACCCAATTTTTAATTGTTAACACCGTTTATATTAATGATTGTAATCCGGAAGTTTGTTCCTATATTTTTACTCCCAATTTAGTTGGTCTGCCGGTTATGTCTTGCTTATTCTTTTTTATTTTTTATTTATTTCTTATTTTGTTAATTCAAATTACAATTGTTAGCACATTAGTTATTAAAGTGCTATATATGACTCTGGCCACTTTCGGCCAGGGCATCTTGTTACGATGTTTAATTTGATTCGTCAGTCTCCATGTTTGTTTTCTCCGTTGTATCCGTCACTAATTTTCCTGATTCTCTTAGTCTTTCTGTCTTATTGTCGCTTGATTCTATGTCCATTTCCGAAACGTTGTCTGTTTTCTCCCAGTATATATTTTCTGAGTCCGTCAGATTTTCTTCCTGTCCGTCTCTTTAACCCGTTTGCGTTTGTTTTCCGTCAGTGTCCAATTTCCCTTTTTTTTCTTTTATAACTTAGAATGGCAATTATTTTTATGGGAATCACTGTTTGGGGTTTTTTTGGGGGGTTTTTTTGTGACTCCCTTCTGAGATGGGGTTGGGGTCAGCCACTTGCATGGATTCTCCCGAGTTCAACATTTTTCTATTTCCCATCCTTCTTCTCCTTCTGAGGAAGAGCTCCTTTCCTTTTCCATCAGTTTCTGCAATGAATAATATTATTGTTAGTTAATATGTGTTTCTCGCCTTGTTCTAATGTGACAACTCGGGTTTTGTTGGCTCTTTCTTTTTTGTTGGGGGGGGGGGGGGCTTTTTCCTTTTCAAATCATCCCACTCCAATTCTCTGCCGGAACTGGAGTCTTTCTCCGCTGCATCTGAAGTTGCGGATCTGTCTATGCTGGGAAGTTGGATATTATAAGTCTGCCCACCACGAGGGATGGTTGGGCTAGCTACTTCGACTGTAGATGTTTCTATGGTATTTCTTGATGGGGCCTGTGTAAAACTTTCCTGACTGCCCTCTGTGTATTTCCCCGTATCTTGTTGTTTGTTTACTTGGGTATTTATGCACTGTGCTACCAATTAGTCTATTTCTGCGTTTGTAGGCCCCATCGCCCCTTCAATTTGTACTTCTTCCTCAACTCTTTCTACCACGTTGATGAGGTTATTATATATCTGATTAGCGTAAGTACTCTGGGCTGAGGGATTTGCATTCTTTAGGGACATGCCCCGTCTGCTTAGACCTGGGGCACAGCTAGTCATTCTCGCAGCCCCTGTACCAGGTTTTAAGAGAAATTCCATCACACAGAAAAACGGGGATCTTGGCTGCATCCTCTTTTACTAGAGTACGTACTTATACATCAGTCTTAACAGTCTGATAACCCCACACTGTTGCCATCCGACTCTTTCTAACCTTGATTTTGAGCTTTTTTTTTCTAATTTATTTTCTATCTCTCCATTTTCAATTTCAAAGGGGATGCCTGATACGTAGATATCTGTTACCTTGGCCTCAAGTCTTGGACTTTCGGAGCTGCTTCTGATATATTGGTCACTTGGAATTCACTTCTAGTTCTGAAATGTTTAAAATAGGTTAATCGTACTTTTGGGGGTATAAATAAACTTATTCTTATGTGTGCAGGTGGTTAGTAAAGGGTCTTTACCAATTAATCCTAGTGGACTTGCTGGAAGGTTGCTTACTTCTCGCCATGGCTAAAATGTTTTAATACTTCCCTCCTTGAGAATTAGTGTTACAGACAGCCATGCAGACGGAGTACAGAAGATGCAATATCATTTTCAAGCCATAATGAATGATTTAACTCCTTCTAAAACGGTGTAGCCATATTAGTTTTTGGACTCAGTAGATGAAATTAATCCCTCTCCCATTCCACATACTGAAGTGTCCTCAGTAAGAAATTTTCTTGAAATGCGCTAATAACATACATGTTTTATCGGGTGGATGAATGTATTTTAGTGAAATACATCCATTATTCACTCAAAGCAAGCACATGTTTATTTTTAGTTTATGTTCTAAACATTGGCTAGCAATATTTATCATAGGCTGAAGTAATACATTTCTTGCTGTATCCCGACACGACTTCTAATGATACATTGTTGGTATTAAATGACAAAGTGTCGATCTTGCATCCAATTTGTCTGCTGTGACAGCCATCTTGAAACTATGTTATAACTGAAGAATGTCAGAGATAGTTGCAACACTAAGCAATTAAAAGAAAGGAGATGGTTTTATCTTTGATAACTGGGGAGAAACTAAGTTGGCCAGTAGAACACCATTTTCTTTAGAGTGACTTCTGTTTTTGTTATAGTCAAAGAAAGAAATATCAATTTCAAGTTTACGATGCAATTAAATTACAATTTTTCAAATATCAATATCGGTACACCTGTGCCGCGTATCAATACGATTCACGATACACAAGGTACGAAACGATATATTATCGATACACATGAATTTGATGGTCTTATCATTTTTAGGATGTCTGAGAATGTTTGATGGTGCCCTTGTACGTGATTTACTGATTGTGTTCCAGTATGCATATTACAGACATATACTAAGCATCTTATTTTTTTCATGCCGTTCTCATCCATGACATGACAACCAAAACGCTTTCAAACAGACTACGTCTGAATTGTCAATGATTTTTAATGAACATTTTAGGCTCTTTAAGGGTGATCCATTTGATCAAAAGGAGGACTTACTTTATCCACCAGACTAAGGTATATTGATCCAATAAATATATCCACTTCTTAATTTCATTTTGTGTTCATCCTTATTTATTCACTTTGTCTAAACTCGGATAGGGATATATAGTTTTTCAGCGCTTGATCTCATAGGGATAAATTGTTTTGCGAAAAGAATTTAAAATTGCATTGGACATTGAAACTGTCTGTAGTTTAATTGGGCTTGGAATTCTGCCTTTTCTACATTTGCTGATCTGAAGATGAACCACGCTGGGAATCAGCCATTTTGGTTTTCTAGATAGCTTGTATTTTAAAAGCGCTTTAAGGATGACCGGTTGAATCAAAATTATATACTGCGCCAAGAACATTTTCACATATGCGACATTCAGTTAATATGCAGGAGTTATCGCCCTATACTGCTTTCCAAGTGCGTGAATTCGTGAAACGTTTGCGCGATCCGTACGCACTGGCGTCATCTCCGTAAACATTAAGTACTTTATAGAACAATTAATGCTCACTTTTGCTCAAAGTTTCTCTGTTCCTTTGCCTTAAGTTCCTGTTTTGTCTCGCGGCGAATAAGCTACATTAATTTCTGATTGGTGGCTAGTGTTTACCTGCATCGGAAGAAACAATTCATTATAACATGTTGCTTTCAGACTCGACAAAAGTAGAAAAGATACAAACAAGCAAAGAAATTTCGTGTGTAAATGGTTAACAAAATAATGTGTGACTTTGATTTTTTTAACGTAACTTTAACATATCGCTGTCTGTGGTGTGGCACTTTATAGTGATGTCTAGCACTGGGGCATCATGCTACAGACATGTAGCATGATGTCCCACCAAGTCACATTATCCTGACAACAGGCCGACCAGTCATAACACTAATCTTTTAATGCTGAGCGCCTAGCGAGGCAGCTATTAGTACCATTTTTTCAGTCTTTGGTATGACTCGGCTGGGGTTCGAACCCGCGACCTCCCGCATCGGAGGCGAACGACCTAACCACTAGACCACCAGATAGGTCAACAAAATAATAAGTAAAGTACTTGATTGTACACGTGGAACACATTTGGACTCTTTCTTTTATGCTTTCCTTTATACCTAGATACAATAATTAGCATGGAATTGGCGCTGGAGGGGGACAATATTACGAAGCATGTCATTTTGCGCTAATATGTATAAGGCAGACAATTTGCAATGGTTGTTTTCTCGCTTTTACTAAAACGCATTAGTGCATGTTCCTTCAACAGCTATTTCAGACGATTTCTCAATTTAAAGATTAACTTGGTAAATGACTAATGCTTACTGACGACAGCTGAAGATTAAAATAAGTTCCATACGGTTAAGTATCGTTTTATATCGATTTCGACCTCTTGGATCGATATGTGTATCGGCACAGCAAAAGTATTGATGCATCGATATATCTGTGAATCGCGCCACATCAAGTTACAAGCATAACTAAACTAGCCAGTGACCATAGCGGACTAGACAACCTGAGCAGATGGGAAGAAATGCCTCTCCATCAGGGCGTTTTCTCCTCGGTAACTGTAAATATACCGTAGCAAAGAGCAATTATCCTTATTTTATAATATAAGGGCAACTTAGTCAATTCATATTATATTAATATTTAACTTCTATTCAGAATGATCCGTTGCTGTCAAATATTCCAACTCACTATTTAACTGTCAAGCATATATATATATATATATATATATATATATATATACCATATATATATATATATATATATTTATACCACATACATTAAAAAATAACATGCATTTAAAGTGTTGGTATAAAGCAATTTGATATACCAATACTATTGGTATATCAAATTGTGATCCGCCCATTGCGCAATAATACGCATGCATAAACATTCTCACGAGCGTCTTCAGTTGATTCTATATCAATGATCAATTTCCACATATTAGTCACTAGTGACGTATGAAAAATAACGATGAAAAGTATTAATAATTCCCGTTTATAAATTAATTCAATATGGTACCCATTTTCATCACAATCCTTTCTACTTTCTGTTCTCCCCTCCACTCTCATGCATAACGGACAAACTGCGCAGAAATGTGGAATGAGAGAGAAAAGGAATTTGGACTGGATTAAAACCTTGAAATAGAAATTACACCAAGTAACCTTCAAGAACATGGTTCGTCCTAACGATACGTGTGCACTTTCCTTGGGATTTATCTACAGTGTTTATCAATGGTACAATGTTGCAAACCAATAAATTCCTCTGTTACGTGGTACACATACTGTCATATACTTAATGTTATGGGGGGGGTTGTTGTTGTTTGATTTTTCTTAAACATACCATAATGTTCTAAAAAATCGATTATTATTATTTAAATATGAAAATGTCCAAAGGCCTGCCCCCCCCCCCCTCTCTCTCTCTCTCTCTCTCTCTCTCTCTCTCTCTCTCGACCATAATAGCAAGATACTGGCTAAAATCTATAAATTGACAAACGTAGAAGATTCTATTTTGTGTCATCCCACGATATCCCTGGACTTATGAATGATGGTAAAAGTTAAGTCAAACCGACGAGAGAGAGAGAGAGAGAGAGAGAGAGGTTATGGTCGGTTGTACTGTTACTAAAGCAGAATAATGACTTAGATCAACTGTAAATATTTTAAAATATTTTAATTACCTCTTGCTGGTTCGTCAGTTGGCTTAGTTTCTATTCCACATTAATTTCCATGCGCCGGTATGTGAATGGCGTTCATGTGAATGGCGTAGTTATCCCAGTGTAAATAGTGCTCTACTGTACTTTTATCATTAAAACCATCTTTCATGTTTAAATCATAAGTGTGTATTATACTGATATAATTAATGTGGAGAAAAATAGAAACCAAGAAAAGAAACAATCAACTTATCAATATGCAGAGGTGATTGTAAATAGCCATTAAATGCATAGAACTACATTTTGTAGCGGACCCACTCGGGGATATGAGGAGTTCATTCACTAGGTCAATACACAGCTGCATGTAGTAAATCTGAACTCCGTTCAAACGGCAAATATATGTATTTGTATGTGATATAAATAAAATATATGTACAGTATGTACGCTGTATCAATGATATACCACTCGTTGTATAAATTTTTCATTGAAAGGAAACTCAGCAAGCTTCGTTTCCTTTTAATGAAAAATTTATACATCTCGTGGTATATCATTGATACAGCTTAATACTATACATATATTCTCTCTCTCTCTCTCTCTCTCTCTCTCTCTCTCTCTATATATATATATATATATATATATATATATATATACCATCGACAATCATATAGGCATGAAATACAATTAGAACTCAATTGTCGAGGTCACTACATTGTAATGGAAATGTTATCCAATGAAGCGAATTTATGTTATTATGATAATGCCGATAAACTTGTTCCGAATGAGCTATTTACATTTGTTCTCATTTATATTGATAGAAACCATTGGCAAAGCCCAATCTATCGATTTATTGGAGTTCTCTAATGGAATTATGGCAGGAACGTTTATTCAGCGAATCACCTGACTTAAAAAATGTTAACTATAAGAAGAAAAAGAAAACGCCCACCATTTGATTCACAATTACACGAATATATCAAAATAGCTAAAGAGGAATTTTGACTCGATGGTGCAGCTCTTGTTTGGACAACGTTCCGTATAGATAACGGTGTTATTTTCATTGATGTTAAATTGAATAACCAGCGGGTCCAGATAATTATTGATCGTCTGGTCGGTGATAAAAAGTATTTATTTAGAATTAAATGTATTATCGAACACGACAGTGGGGATGTCCCAACATGGATTATCCGGGATAAACTAGACCCTGTTAAACAATCATGTGGACAGCGTGTTGTTACGGTAGACAAAAATTCTGCACCTGGAGCGCTGACTGGTATTGACTGTCCGTATTATGTGCGAGCACATCCTGTAACTGATGTTGTTTATGCACTGTATCCACTAAATGAGCCGGATATTAATGCTCTTCAACTGATGCGAACTGGCATCTTAAATTGCGTGGCTCAGCAGGTCACAAAACATTTTATGAACGCCCGACGAGGAAATGGATTAACAATCAGGAATCGAAAAAATAAACGAATGGGCAGACAGTTTTAAAGCAAATGGAGCTAAAATAGTAGACGTCGCCGCGTTGGAAAAGCGATTAAAGTTTTCGATGGTAGTAAAAACAATAACCGACGAGGTTATACATAATTCTGACAACTATTAAACAAGGGGCACCCACGTATAAATGGCGGCAAGTGTAACAACATTTCCACCGAGGAAAACTGCCACATTTTACTACGGTAATATTTTTGAGGAAATTGATAATATTAGTAAGCACGATCTTGTATCAGTCTGTCTCTTTCAGAGTGATCCTGGATCCGTTGTCGACCATCAGATGGATCCACCATCGGAATTCGGATTCAATTATCGGTTTGATCAGTTGTTTCTATCGTGAGGTAAACTTTATCGCAAAGAATTTCCCCATGATGAGATAAAACAAGTATCGCTAAAATACACCATCGTCGATTCACAAATCGAAATAGATGAATTGCTGAATATTGTTTAAAAATCTCGTCTGTGGTTGCTCGTATCGCCCAGCAAAACAATTCATGGCGTCGAACACCAAAGGAATTTCTCGATGATGTATCGCGTTCATGTGTTGAATTTGGATATGATGTAATTTCAGTTGATATGGTGGATTGGTACCCTATTAGTTTTCTTGGAGTGGGTGAATGTGAGCTGTATTTCTCACGATTTGGTCATCTTGCACACGAAATGATGAGAGTTGCAATAAACGGTCCTCTGCGAGAGGATTTCCATGGAAATACCTTTGATCTAACTGGATTTGCCGAGACTGTATTATGGCAGCAAACATTCATCTGGATATTGTTGTTTAGTTTGGTCATCATTTTAATAAACCAAATACTTAGATAAATCTCATAGACTGTTGTGCAAAAATGAACGTGAGATATATGCTTGACATGGGGATATTGACATCGTTGACAGTGAGTACGGCAATAATTTCATACAGGACACAAAAAGTCTGGCTGCCAGAGGATGACGATACATCGTTTGAGAAAGATATGACGACCACGATGTGTTTAAACATCGCGATTTGCAAGGCCACTTCCGGTTGCTTCTTCGGATGGCGATTCGTAATGCATGGCGGATGCATCATTCTGCATGACGGAGAACATGAACTGAAACAACTGATGGAGCTTTTTACTCAGCGCTGCATCGCCTTCCTTGTATATCTCTGCTGGGATTCAGTCTGAGTCAGGAGACATGCCGCTAGAGAGCAGATTATTGCTTTCTGGGTTCTCCATCAGGGCGGGTCATTCAGTGGTTCATTGACTGGCACTTGGGGCTGACAGTCAGTGGCTTCATCATTGATCGATGTTGGACTGTTCAGGACACAGTTGAAGTGTTCAGCCCACCTTTGCAGAATATTCTCTTTGTCAGTGATCAGCGTGTTCCCATCTGCACTAATAAGAGGACATGATCCTGATAATGGCGGCACTAGACAAGTAAATGTTTATATGACTCCACGTAATGATGAGGAGAAAAATTAGAATTAGATTAAGTAGCAATTAATCAATTCTAGAGTATCGGAGATAAGAATTTTACAGTGAAATTAACATTAGAAAATTAGTAGTATTATAACATGTCTGGTTTGCCCAAGATATACTGCAATTTTAGTAATAGCTGCTATTGTTGATGGTCAGCGGGGCAGGTAATCGTCTATTTTGATGTCATAGCAACTATTCTGAGGACCAGTGGCTATGAATTTTCAATAAACGTTTGGACGATAAGAAGGGGATTGATCATCGGAAACTGTTTAGAGTGGATGATAATCTGTTATCCGATTTAAATTGAATATGGCAGATTAAGTGTCCCATGGTCTAGGCTTCCTATATTACTTTATTACGTATCAGAAAGCAGCAACGGTTGATATTTCCATACAGGCTGCATTATGTTCCACGTGAGGGCAATGTTTCACATATAAAACAAGCTGCATTAAGTATCGCGTAGCAACAAGTTTTGACTTGTCAGACAGCAGTTAAGAGATAGAGGTTCGGAAAAAAAAATATGAAAATATATATCTTTGAAGCTATTTATGTAAAGAAATATTCGTGGCGCTTTTTCGTGAAACTTTGTTGTGAAGATTTTGTTCATGATTAGTTGTAATACTACTACTAATAATGCTAATAATGGATATATATATATATATATATATATATATATATATATATATATATATATATATATATATATATATATATATATATACACACACACACACACATAACATATGTCATGCCTCGTGACGAAAAGGATTGTAATCGATGTATGATTTTCGCTCGCTGTTCTGCCTACCATTGTCCTATACTTATATACAACCGCCATCAAGCCCATAGTCCTGGTGATAGATGTTACCCGATTGATAATAATTGTAATGCAATGGCTTCAAGGAAGTTTTGCAAATCCTACAGTAATTATCAAATGAGTAAAGTGAAAAGTAAAATAAAAACAAAACAAATATCATATGATGGTCAACTCGACAGAGATTTAGCAGGAAAGTAGATGCGTAGGCAGTAGAAACATTCAATGCAAAATAGTTGTATTGTGAAAAAATGGACATTTATTTTTTGTTCAAATATCCGATTGACATTTTAGTATCAAATGCTGATCTTTCTCTTCTTTCAATAGCAACTGCTTTTTGAGAAGTTATACAACTACTACATAAATGAATTATACATTTCCTTTTTCTTAACATAAGAGTACTTTCAACTTAATCTTGTACAGAGTAATAAACCACTTGAAACGGGGCTGTTATAACTGAAATCAAGTTCGTTACTTATTCCTTATTCCTTATTCCCGATTCAGTAAGGAATAAGTAACCAGTTACTTATTCCCGATTCAAATATTTTCATATACATTTGAATACTTATTCCTTATTCACACCGAGTTTTATTTTATTTATTCATTATTCCAAGTTCAGTATATAATTGGTTACCACTCAGTTAATGCAGACGAAAGCTCTTTAGCATGCATTGGTTTAATTCTAACCTGATTGGAGAAATACGAGTGTTATATAAACTGAATATAGACAGATCACGGACTATATGTAGGAATGGTTTAGGATATTGATAGGAATACATGTGTAGTAATTTGATATAGGATTAATTAGTTGTGTTAGGCATTTGAGTCGTGTCTTGTGATGCATGGCGTTAAGGATTAGTATTCGGGTTTGAAAAGCTTACTAATGACTCAAGTAAATGGGGAAACCACTAAAAACCATACAAGTGTGAAATTGGAGATTTCTCTTGTGTGGTCGTCATGTAGTTAGAGGAGAATTATGTGGAGTATTTACGAGTTTAAGAAGCCTTCAGTTGACTTTGAAAAACGCAGCTGTGTGTGCAATGTGGTAGTTAAAAATACAGAGAGCTGAAACGATATTGTGACACAAAAAATAATACCGATGGCGTCGAATCTCCCATAAAAACGCCGAGGACTATCTCGCCAAATTTTCACCCCAACAATAAATAATAATTTAGACAAATATTATTATATAAATGGAGCAAAATGAATTTATGAAGCATCCCATCATTGAAGATTACGAGGCATCTCGTGATGGTGTAATCAGGAACTATTGTTTAAAAAACCAGTCGGTACTGTTACTAATACTGGTTATCTCATGTTCAGTGCCAGTGGAAAAAAACCCAACATTATTACTCACATAAATTCATCTACGAATGTTTTCATGGATTGATCAAAGACGGACTTGTGACATCAATGGCAGGAAATTTGATAATTCTTTATGTAACTTACAAGCTCTTGCACAGTCAGAATTCTGTACAAGGGGGTACTGGGAAGTATAGTAAATTTCCCAGGGTTGTTAAATCTGTGAACGCTGAGACTGGGAAAGAAAGAATATTTCAATCAATGAATGCAGCTGGAAAATATTTTGATATTCACGCGCGTTCGGTATAATATGTCGCAAATAATATAACCAAATCGGCGTTTTCAAAACAATTTAACCAAAAAATAACATTTCACTATCTCCTTATTGCATTAGATGATGAAGGGAGATAACTCTGCCAAGGAACGATTTCTCAGCTAGAGTAATTAAGTAGTTGCCCCGCTTGCAAGTGCGTAATATTATATGACTGTCGCTATTATTTATTTTTACTGCACACAAATCCAGGTAAGTTATTTTCAGCTGTTACAGATAAGACTACCGGAGTATATAATATGGGCCTACATGTACTTTAATCTCCCTGCAGAAAATGTATGTGCGATTATCGAATGCAGATATTTTATACGATATATTTTATGAAATGTGTTTGGAAATTGAAATAAATCCACGCTGCAGTTTACAATAATTGTGATTTATATTCAGTATATTGATCACGTGTAGGTTGCCTGGTTATCCAGCATAAGGAACTTCATAACAATTTCTGAAACATATATTTGTAAGAATGAGTCCGAGGCGCAGTATTACAGTGGAGAATTCTCATGTCCGAGGTCTAGAGTTCAAAAGTCCGTGACCGATACATTGTCGACGGTGGGCGGTATGGTGCCAGTGTTTCCTAATATAGTGGGGGGGGGCACCGCCCCAGGGGATTTCATGTACACGCCTCACCACTTCAAACAACCTGGTGGGTGATATTTTTCACTCATCCGTGTTTGATTGGGGGGTGTACATGAAACTGGTGCCTCCAAAATAAACAGTAGCGTGATGTAGCTCTCAATCTCACTGAAGGGTACCCCACACAAGGACATTCAGAAAGAATGTCGCCAGAAAGAAAATCATGAAGTGTGCCCCCATACACAAACAATAAGAAAGGCATCAATGAAGGGACCCTAATCAGAATGATTACTAGCAAATGAAGGGACACCGTGGAATGATAACCGCTCATCATTGCTACTTATAAATATTATATTTATTTCTGATTTAAAATATTTTTATTTTTTATTTTTGTTCTGACTCTGATTCAGATTTATTTTTATTCTGATTTATTTTTATATTATTATTCTAATTCTAATTTATTTTTATTCAGATTTATTTTTATTTTAAACAAATATTTATTATATAATGAATTCGAAAATGTTAATGCAATTATTTCTGAGATTAAAAAATTAAATGATGAGGATATATAATTATTTGAACAATTGGACGCCATAGGAACGGAAATATGATGGGAGATATGCACTAGCAGCCGAGTATAGATTCATTAAGTTACTTGGACAGGCCGTAAAGCAATCTCTATGTCGATGATGAAGATATTCGAAAATTCGTTTCACTCGCAAACGCGATTGAGAAAGTTACATCAGAGTTATCACGCGAATACGAAACAAATAAGATTGTGAATTCATGTGTGCGACAGCTGAAAAAACTTATGTGCAGTGACCTTGTTATGTGCAGCGACGATGTCGCTGACGAAAGTCAAGAAGGATTATGAAAGTGGCTCAGATTCAAATTATAATATTTATAATATTTATTTCAGATTAATATTATGATATTGATGATATTATGTTATTTATTTTTATTTTGATACAGATTCAGATTATACTATCTATTTTTATTCTGATGATAATATTTATACAGAATCATATACTATTTATTGTATGATTTATCAAGACAGATTTGTGTTATTTTGAGTGCCATAGATTTTCAGAGTTTAGTCTAATTTTCAGTCCAAAAAAATAAAATTTCATTATAATATTTACTCTGATCCTGATTCTGTTTCAGATTATAATATTTATTCTGATTCTGATTCAGATTGTAATATTTTTTTATTCTGATTCTGATTCAGGTTGTAATTTTTTTTATTCTGATTCTGATTCAGATTATAATATTTTTTTTTTTCATTCTGACAAAAGTAGCTACGATCTCACATGCAAACTTATCGTCAAAACTTCATGTTGTAGATCAAGTAAGTGTCCGGCCTGGTCAGTAAGTTTAAAATGTATCCGTGATAATAGCGGATTATGACATCGCAGATAAACCGGATTAACAGGTACTGACACAATTAAAATCCACGAGGTACTTCGGGGGTAAATGAATATAAGATATATCCTTGCTGTGCTTGTATGGACCCGTTCTTACTGTATGAAAGGTGTAAAGAAACTTCTTCGAGCCAATTTCGAGAAATTCGCAATAGGAGAAAAATGGTCAAGTACAACACATGCCGTCAGAAGATGACATCATACCTAATCAGTTAGGCCATTGCATACCATCTTAGGAGTTTTGACATGGACCAGTCTTTAATGTTTTATCTCTAGGAGTAGATCCATCCACGATGGAGGTCCTGACGAATTTTGTCAAGGTGGAAACGACCAAATAAGTGGTGTCTGATGGTTATCGGGTATGAAAACCACGCAAATGTTAGATTGTATCACTAGTTTGTACTGATTGTTCTCCAGTTTAGAGGATTTTTATTTCAACGTCTCTCAGACATTATCTAGTTAGGGACCCGTTCTAACTGTAATCAAGGTTTGAATAAATTCGTAGAGCCAATTCGAGAAACTAGCGGCTAGATAAAGGAAGTCGAGCAGAACACATGCTGTAAGATTATATCTTACGTTGACATTTGGGCCATTACGTAACCTTTTCAGTGAGTTTTGATATGGAACCTTCTTTGATATTTTACTTCTAGGGGATAGCGACCACCAACGACGGATGTTCTGATGTATTTCGTTGAGAGGAAACAGCGTAATAAAGGAAACCCTATACGGGCCGTGTATGAAATACAAATGTTAATAGATTGTATTACTAGTTTGTACTAAGTGTACTCCAACTTAGATGATTTTGATTTCAATGTCTCTTTGTCTGTATTTAAACGGGTTCCAGTTCCAACAGTAGGAAAAGTTTTAAGAAAATTCAAATAGCCGATTTTGAGAAATTTTCGGCTAATTAGGGGAAGTCGAGGACAACGCTTGCCGTCAGAAAATGAGATCATACATATATTGTTGGGTCATTACGTCCCCTCTTAAGAGTTTTGACATGGACCTTTCTTTGATATTTGATATCTAGGGGATAGAGTCCATCCACGAAGAGAATTCGTCACGAGATAGGAACGAAATAAGGGCCGAACGGTAAGTACCGGGTATGAAAAACACGCAAATGTGAATTGATTGTATCACTAGTTTGTACTGATTGTGCTCCAACTTAGAGGATTTTGATATCAACGTCTCTTGGACAGTATTAAATTAACGACCCGTTCTAACAGTTAGAAAATTTTGAAGAAAATTCGTGGAGCCGATTTCAAGAAATTACCGGCTACATAAAAGAAGTTGAGCAGAACACATTCCTTAAGATTATATCGTACGTTTACTATTGGGCCATTACGTCACCTCATTGTACTGTTTTGACATAGACCCTTCTTTGATATTCTATATGTAAGGGAGAGAGTTCACCTACGAAGGATATGTTGACGTTTTTCGTCAAGAGAAAACAGCGAAATAAATGGCGCCTTATGTCCCGGGTATGGAAAACACGCAAATATTAATAGATGGTATCTATGGTTTTTACTAATTGTACTCCATCTCAGAGGACTTTGATTTTAACATCTCCTGGACAGCGTCTAATTAATGATCCGTTCTAAAAGTAGTAAAAATTAGAAGAAATTTCTTAGAGCCAATTTCGAGAAATTCGCGACTAGATGAAGCAGGTCAAGTACAACGCACGCCGTAAGATGATATCTGACGTTTTCATTTGGGCTTTTACTTCCCGTCTTAAGAGCTTTGACATGGGCCCGAGCAGCAGGCAGGGTGAACCCTACAAATTAGTTTCGAGCAAGGTTTTCATAAAATAAAGGTTCCTACAGGGGCTGAAAAAATAATGTCAATAACGCTAACCCAAACCTCCTAACTTTTATTATTACCATATAGTTTGAAAAAACGGATAATAAATCGTTTGGGTTAGCTCATTTTTGTTATTTTATTTTTGACTTTTTTGTTTTTATTTTTATAATGCGTTTAGTTTACTCGCGGGTCACTCAATTTTTGTCGTTCACCCTGCCTGCTGCTGTAAATTAAACAGCCAGTATAAATAACATTATTAATAATGAATATTGGAGAACCACATTCAGCTAGATTAGCTCGAGAGCGATTAGAGGCACTTAGAAAATATTTACCTCTTCGTGATGCTGTCAAGCAACAACTACAATCGCGTCAGGAATCTCAAGTCGAATTTGAAGAGGATACAAAACAATTATTTAAACCTATTACAGAGACAACTAAACCTCTTCTTCCTGTTTTAGAGAAAACCGCTGAAGCAACTGGAAAAATAGCAGAAAGAACAAAACAGACAAAAAGAATTTTACGTGGACATCCAGCTGAAATTGCTGCTGCTCAACCAATACAACAAATACCTGTAGTCGCTGAAGCACCAGCCCCTAAACAAAAAAGTACTGCAATGAGTAGTAATGCTGAACTTATAGATAAATTTGATGAAATTACTATTAAAACAATTAATGAAATTAAAGATCCACAACAATTAGCTGATTTTGCTGTGAAAACTTTCGGTCGAAGAGATAAATTAATGAAACCTGAATACGCTAAATATATTAAAACCCGCGAACAGTGGCGAAAAGTATTATATCGCATACGTATGAATGTTGAACAAACTAAAACTAGTGATCCATTATATCAAAATTATATTGATTATATTGATTATTATGTCGAATTAGAAAAGAAAGAAGCAAAACAACTTGGAGAGCAGAGAAAACAAGAGAAGGAAGAAAGAAGAAAAGCAAAAGAGGAAGAAGCAAACCAACTTAACGAACAGAAAGAACAAGAGAAAGAAGAAAAAAGAAAAGCAAAACAGGAAGAAGCAGCAAGACCAAAACGAAAATATATAAAAAGAACACAAGCTCCTCCTCCTCCTGAAACATTGGAATTACCAACACCATTACCACCACCACAAAAACAGGATCCACAATTATTATTATCACCGTCTATGTTAAAATCACCAGAAGAAGCACCGCCTCCTTCATCACTTCCAGTCAAGGAAGAAATTCTGCTCGATATACAACTTTCAGAAAAAAGACTAAAAAATTATGAAAAAGAATTAATGTCTGTTAAGGAGAATATAGATAGACAAAAAAAAATATATGGATCCTAGGTTGAAAACTGCTAAATCAGAATTTGTTAAAAACGAAATAATTAGAAATTATACTCGTGAGCTTAGGTTTCTTGAAGAAGAAAAATTAAATAATGAAAAATGGATAGATTTTACAAATGAACAACTAAAAGAATTAAAAAATAAATTAAGCGAAATAGAATCAGTAGAGAAAGAAGGAAAAGGTTTCTCTACCGGAGGTGATTTTACTCTATGTCCAAATAACGTCCTTGCTGATGTTGAACGTCTCGAAATCCTCATCGGAGGAAAACGAGCCGGAAATAATTCTCCAGAAATAATTAATGAAGCGGCTGATATTTGCAGACGGTTATTTACAGGCGGTATCATGGACGTTGATGTTTATCAGTCTCTTATTAACGAAATTGCCGATGACTACTACAGTGACTGAGTACGTAATTAAATACAATTACTATAATAAAATGATTGTACATAGTATTCAACGTGGACCAACCATGGTCAGGGTAATAAATTCACGATTACCAGTATACAAAACAACCTACGGAGATGGACTAGGTGATGTTGTTCAGGGTCTATTTAAAAGGATAGCCCCAAAAGCAATACCGATCGCAAAGCAACTGGGAATGAAAGCTATTGATGTTGTTCGTGAAAAAGGTATTGGTGCTATGGGTAATCTCGCTGGTAAAGCATTTTCAGCGATCAAAGATAGACTAGCACGATTAATACGACGAAAACCTCAACCACCGGTAAAATTACCTAGTACTGAAGTAATGCCTGCAAATGTCAGTAAAATAATAAATCAAGTTGCTAATCAAAAAACTAGCAGAGTTGGCTGATGTACCAATGTCAGAAAAAGAAAAAAATATAACCGCTAGTCTGATAGCAGGAAGTGGTCTTCGTTTTAGACGATAATAATTATAATAAAGATGTTCAAGCGCATATCTGATCCAGCATTTTACATGGACGCACCAGTACTCAAAGATGAGTCTGTGCGTGATTATCAATATTATTCTTACGACGCTCGAATTCCAGATCAGCGTGGACGAATTGAACTACAGGTTCAGGATACAAGTAGGTATTTCTTACCCGCTGAGGCTTTTATTGAAGTGGAAGGTGAGATTTTAAATAACGCCGCTCCTGCAGCACCAGTAGCATATGGAGACGATGCTAGTGTCGGTTTTGTTAATAATGGTATTATGGCGTTATTTGATAGCGCAACGTACATGATTGACGGAAAAAATATTGAATCAATTCAGAAAGACGTTGACGCTGCAACGACAATACTTGGCCTTGCAAGATACAGCGATGATTATTCAAGATCAGCTGGTCCATCTATGATGTTTGTAAAAGATACTTCTGATTCTCCAGAGTATCGACAATATGAAATAGGACGACCAAGAAATTTTGCTAGAAACGCCGATGCGGATGTACAAAGTATGATTATTAATGTAGATCCAGATTTTAACTTAGGATTTAGATCACGTCGAGCAATGTTGCGTGGTGGAAGAAGAGCATTTTCATGTGCCATTCCACTATCACATATCTTTGGATTTTGTAGAAATGTCAGAAAAGGTCATTTTCGGAGCTAAGAACACAGTTGTACTTGTACGAAAAGCAACTGACAATGATGCAATATGGCGACCCGCTGGTGATGCTGGTAAAGTAATTCTTACAAAACTTTCATTATGGATGCCAGTAATGACTCCATCAATATCTGAAGAAGAACGTCTACTCTCTTTTATGAATCAAGGTGGTAAATCAGCGTTGTCATGGTTAACAATGACCACAGATGCTATCCAGAGTAATATTAATGGTTTATTTACATGGCAAATAGCTTCTCAGCAAGGTGTTTCTGCACCACGACATACATTTATTGTATTTCAAGATGCTGCACGGGTGGATAATCAAACACGTAGTATTATGATATTTGATCATCTTAATGTTTCCGAGGTTTCTTTAAGGATAAATGGACATCAAGAACCATCCGAGGATATATTACTGAATTTCGATCAAAATCATGTAGCACGTGCATATCATCGATTAATGACGTTCATGGGCCGTGATCAAAATATTGATACTGGTTTACAAATATCACAATTGGATTTTACAACCCTATATCCGATTTATTACTTTTCGCTCGAACATTTAGATTTAACCAGACAGTCAGTAGTCGAGATACATTTTCGAGCTCGTGTGACAAGAGGAGTTATTGCCAATTACAGAGCAATTGCTGTCATACTCAGCGATAAATCAATGTTACTTGAAGGTGTTGGTGGACGAATGCGAGTAGTTGATGCTCCAGTAGAAAATATGTAACACATAATTAGATCGTTTATGAATATTTTAATGTCGTATAATCACGTTAATGTTAGTCTGACTCCTGGTCAGATTAAAAGGATACAATCAGCATCAAAAAATGACGGTGGATTAAAACTATTGCTAAGGAAAGAGCAGATGAGCGGCTCAAATAAATTATCTCTTACAGAACGTCAGCTCAGGCATTTCAATGAAGCCAAAAAATCAAATAAAGGTATAAAACTTAATCTTTCTGCGGGTGCCATTAAAGACATCGTTAAGACGGGTGGTATATTTCCACTTCTTGCTGCTATACCAGCATTAATTGCCGCTGCAGCCCCAGCTGTTGCAAAAGCAGCTGCATTAGGCGCTGTTGGAACCGCTGCTGGAATGGCATTAAAGAAAGCAACCGGACAGGGAATCAAAAAAAAAAAAGGGAAAGGGTCTAAGATTACCAGGGACTCCACATTCATGGTACGGAAAAGGCCTAAGATTACCAGGGACAGTTTATTAACATCTCCTATGTCCAATTTTGATTTACTAGATGCTGCTAAAAAGTTAAAAATAAAAAATTTCAGAGGTGTTTTTATGCGTGATCAATTACCAAAACAAACAAACAATATTGAAACCGGTATTATTAATCTCGATAAAAACTCTGGTCCGGGCACACATTGAGTTGGATATGCAATTGATCCACGTGGAATTATTTATTTTGATTCATATGGACTAGCTCCACCAAAAGAATTCTTAAAGTATGTTAGCGGCGATCAAAGTACTCCAATATGGTATTCAACGCTACCAACACAAACATTAACTGATCCACCAATATGTGGTCGAGAAGTACTTAATGTACTTGATGCTGTATCAAAATCAACAAAATCACCTCACAAAGTTGTATATGAATATACTACGTTGTCACATTTAAACAGACATTATTAAATATAATGGTAGATATTTACGGAAGATCTTCTCGTGGTAAAGCTCAGCAGCAAGCTGATTTATCTAAATACGCAACTCTCGATCAGCTCAGAAATGAGATTGATGATTTATTTAACATAACCAGTGTGGATCAAAATGAAGTAGTTGTTTTCCAGCATAAGGAAGGACAGTTAAAAACTAGTAATATACAACTGCCAGATGTACTTATGCGAGTTCCTAATGCTGTTGTTAATAATATAGTTACTTTTACTGATCAGGGTAAAATACAAGATTCCGGTACGTCAGTCAGCGATTATATTAAGAAAGCTGGTGATTTGTTCACGGGTGACATTATTATGAATCAAAATAAAATTATAGACCTTGGAAACCCAGTCACAGATACAGACGCTGCAACAAAGAAATATGTCGACGATCAAGAATCTAAGTACGTATTAGTCAACGGCGGTATAATGCGTGCATTTCTTAATATGAATAATAACGGCATTAACAATCTTAGAACACCAGAATCTGATTTTGATGCTGCGACGAAGAAATACGTCGATGATAAAGAAATTCCTCTAACAAAAATTGATGACGAAATGACTACACTCAGTAATACTTTTTCCAGACATGTAGAAACGTTCTTAAATTTTCGTAGAAATGTAAACAAAACCATTAAAGATTTTTTGGGGGAACAACCAACCGTTGACATAAAACTAGCCGACGTTAACATGAAACTCAATGATATTGTCAGTGGAATACCTAATATTGTTCAAAAAACTAATCTGATTAAAATTCCACACGGACAAATTAAAAATATCGTATATACAGTAGCATCAGGATCATCAACATGGACACCGCAAAATAACACACTCGAACATACCGCAGAAGTAACTGGGTTATACAGGTTATCTATATACGGTTTGGAAATTACTGCGGCAACTTCATTATCACCGAATGTATATTATAATCCTCTATTAGTGATGCTAACCAAGAATATCAAAGAAATCTCTACGTTAATATCAACGGAAATACCTCCGAGACGTTACTGGTGGTGCCTAGAATTCGTAGCTGAAAGATAATTAAATGACGTTGTTAGTATAATGGATCACCCTCAGTCTCGCATCGACGTTCAACGTTACAGATGCAATCAGGTATGTGAGCGTCTGACTAAACTAAATAATTTTATCGATTATTATAACACGAAAATAAAAAAATACAAAAAACGTATAGTTGTTATTGATGTAGTTGTTTACTCGGTTTCTGCTGTTATTGCTGGAACAGGATTATTATTATCAACATTGACGATGACAGCACCTACTGTTATAACCATCATTGTTTCAGTATCAACGACTATTGCTGGTGTTCTCGGTATTATAGCTAAAAAGATAGATACTTGTACAAATGCTAAATTGCACGATTATATGATTAAATTACATACAGTGGCAGAGACATGCTCTAAACTATCTTTGTATATTTCTTCGTGTGTTAGTGATGGTGAAATATCCGATACTGAATTCGCGATGATGATGAAAACCTATGATGATGCGTTTAAGGTGATCGTTAATGATTTTAACGAATTAAATAGCAACGATGATAATAATGACAGACAGGGAGTTACTTCAGCAGATCGTCACTAATACTACTCCGTCAAAAACTACTATGATATCGTTAAGTTCGACCAATCCGGAATTTAGTGTCAATTTTCCAACCGCAATTCCTGCAAAGGAAATAGCATTAGCACAATTGCGAGTTTATTATAGCTGGCCAAATATTATATCAAAACCATTTGGTGGACTACAGCCAAATAATTCAATAGTATTCGCCAATAAGAATAAGCCTGATGGAACTCCTGATTGACAAGTAGTTGCTATTCCAACGGGCAGTTATCAAATAGAACAGATTAATGATGAGTTCCAACGCAGAATTAAATCTATTACGGGAAAAGAATCAAATATAGCAATTACTGTTTACGAACCAACACTATCTGCGGGTATTGAAATAAATTCCCCTGATTATTCTGTAGATATTTATCAAAGTTCGATTAGATCAGTATTAGGATGGCCTGAAGATCCACCGGTTTATCAAGGACTACCAGAACCACAACGATCTGATTTCGTCATAGATGTTGAAAAATTTATAAAACTTCCAGAATATCGAAAAACTTATCCGTTTATAGAGATTCCGGATGATTATCGTGGTTATGCACAGTATAATCATTTTATAGATTTTGTTCGGGGTAAAGGTACAACAAGAATAGCAACAATTAATGTTGAAGAAATTAACTCAAAATCAAGACCAATTAAATCTGAACATGGACGTGTACTTAATGATCTAAGAAATGTATTTTCCAGCATCAGCACTTCCTACAACGATGACTTAAAAAATCAAATAATTGAAACAATACAACATTTGAATCAGGTTGCATCAGACTTAGAATATGTAAATAAGGCTATCGTTGACAGACAAAAAAACATTAAACGTACCGACAGATAGATTTCTTAATACTTACATAGTTAATGAAGATGATCCTATTCAGCGTGTAAGCTATAAACGTTTATTTAAAACAGTGTTTCTTAAATATTATGGAATCACAGAAGAACAGCTACCAACATATGTAATTCCGGGATTTAACTCTGAAGAGCTAAAGAAATCAGTTAATGATCTGATTGATGAACATTTTAAAAGAATATGTGATTCATGGAAAAAATTAATACCTACACCAACTATTCTTAATAATAATAATGATCCACATGGTGGAGGCCGCCATATCTCACCTGGTATTGTTAATATAACATCTACGATCGCGGTCAATCTAGTATGTGACGTAATTGATGACAGCTATCAAGTAGATCTTTCAAAGTCTAACTAGGCCCAACAAGGGTATATACTATATACATTTACACCTCAAGTACCGCCCGGGTGGTTAATTGTATCTGAGCCAATTAATCCAATTTATCTACGTGTACATAGTCCATTATTGTCAAGAATAAATTTCAAACTTACTGACCAGACAGGATACATTTTGGATCTAAGACAAGAATCACTTAATATTAATTTGTGTATACGCTCGTAGAACGTCTGAGTAAATAATCAGGGGGAAAAAAATAATCAGATTCTGAAATAATCTGATGGGTAGTTTACTAATAAAATCTGAATAATAATCAATTCCTATGATTAAAGCAATTGTATATATAATAAAGCGAGATAATTCCTCTATCTCTATCCGCGGAGTAAATTAAACGATTATTTCCCCTTATGTACTACGTCGTTACCTGTACAAACCCAGTTGTACATACGTGTATCGAACGAAGCGGATTAGTCCGTCTGTCTGTTAATCATTACAGGCTTGTTAAAAACCAACCTGTTTGATATAATCCTGCCCTATAATGTGAACAGTGTTGTATTTTGATAGCAATTTTAAAACCTTAAAACGAAAAGTATATGTGTATAAAGGCCGTACTGGAACAGGATGTACTTTATCGATTTTGTGTGGGCTTGGCTGACGTATGACTCAGACTGGCATGTATATTATCTGTGTCTGTAATTTAAATTATTTCGTTTATATATACGAGTGGTAATATATTTTAATCGTTTTATATGTACGAGTGGTGAATATATTTTAATAAAATCATAAATTTCTTGATTTATTTAGAAAATGTAATACTCTCACGTGTTAGTTATAACTATATAGTAATTTCTCGAACATATATATTCAACCGAATGTCATTGCTCAGTGCAAGAATATTTGGATTCTGGTGCTGAAGGTCTGTCGTTCGATTCCCATGGCCGCGGGGGTGGGTATATGGTCCAAGGGTTGCCAATTTTATTAAGATTGGGGGGCACCGCCCCGAGGTTTCATGAACCCCTCACCACGTTACGCCACGTGGTGAGTGCATTTTGCACTTACCCCGGGGTTTGATTTGGTGGGGGGTTATATGAAACCGCAATGACTAGATACCCCCTAAAATAATCAGTAGCATGCCTGAACTCTCTACATCATTTGAAAGACCCCCACAAGGAAACATTCAGAAAGAATGCTAGCCAATAGAAACAGACCATGGGGTGCCAATAACGGTCATAAGAAAGACATGATCATGCAAAAAAAGGACTCCATGAAAGACACAAAGGCTATCAGGGGGCCAAGTGACGGGTAACCGCTTAGGATGCTACTGATTATTTTTGATATTTTTAGGCCAAACATTAAGGTCAAAAGTCAAAGTTGAAAACTTGAATGTCAATTATTTTTTATTTTAAAGAAATATTTACATATATATATATATATAATGAACCAAGAAAACATTAGTGATATTATTTCTGCTATTAAAAAATTAAAACATAACGGAATAAATCTCTCTGATAATCTTGATCCTAAGAAAATATTATGAGATTATGAAATATTAAAACAAAGAAAATTTGAAAATAAATACACATTACCATCCAATTATATATTCGTAAAATTAATCTATCAGTCTATGTTAGAATCCTTGGCAATGGTAAATGAAAAACAGGCAAAGTTATTTGCGCCTCTTGCACGTTCGATCGAAAATATCAGATCCGAACTATCTCGTGAATACGAGAAAAAGAAGATTGTGGATAATCGTGTAATGCAATTAAGAAAGATTATGTTATTTGATTCTGTCAAAAATGAAAGTGACACAGAGAGCGACGGTGAAGGTACCCATGGCAAAATATAGTCAAACTATATACAGTAAAAAAATATTTATTTATTAAGAGTACAGAGTTAGATATATTCAAATATTACCCACTGATCATATTTTATTGAATATGCAGATTTAGTAATATTATCTGCAACATTTTGTATAGATTGTGGGTGTATGCTAAAATGTTTTGCAGCTGTACTAATTGAGGGAAAAGTTATTTCTTGGTCTGTTTCTGTATTTACGGATTTAATAGATCTTCTTGCAAACTTTTTACATTTTCCAGTATTTCCACGTGCAGAATTATGACTTTGTGTAATAGCTTGCAGGTTAGATAACCGATTATTTTTGGGATCTCGATCAATATGATCAACTACAAGTCCATTTTTAACGACTCCAAAATAACTTTCGAATATGAATTTATGTGAGTAATAATGTTTATTTCTACCGGTATTAAATGTAAAATAACCTTTATTATTAAGATTACCAACCGGTTTCTTTAATCTACAGTGTCTGATTACACCATCTCGGGATGCTTCATAATTTGTATATACTGGATGTTTAACAAATTCGTGTTTCTCATAGTACTCAATTTTCAATTTTCTTATAATATCATTGTCGATCATTTCATCATAAGTCTAATTTGTCTGAGTCATTTTATATAATAATATTATTTGTCTAAATCATTGTTTTGAAATCTAACCAGATAATATTCTACGGTTTGTATAGGAGATTTACCTGACAATGTCAAAGTATTATTTTTTTTGTCATAATATCGTTTTAGTTCTCTGTATTTTTTTCCGCCACATTTTAAACACAATTGAGTTTTTCCTCTGACTCCAACACCGCATTGCACACATGGTATTGGTCCTGTACTTCCATTTTTGATACTTTGCGCATGATTTCCGCAGTATTTGTTCACGCACGATTTATTACAAGGAGAAGTATATCCAATTTTAAGCCAAGCACATTTGTTCTTTGTTTCAAGCATTATATATACTAAAATTTTAATTTAAATATTTGTCTTAATTATATGAACGAATTATCGGCAATTGAACCTAAAAGAGCTAGATTTGATCTTGACAGACTATCAGAATATAAATTTAGTACTTTGATGCAAGATCTGGCATTAACGGATGAGGATGTAACCGAACGTATCCGTGAAGCCATGAATGAATTTCGTAATAGTGGTGCTGCTCATGTATGGTCAACATTCAGAGTTGGAAATGTTACTAATATGATGAATGACAAACGAGGAAAAGCAATTATTAATCACCTTGATGATCAAAAATATTTTATTTTAATAAAATTTATTGTAAATACAGAAGAAGATACTTGGATTATTCGTGACAAGCGTGATCCAGTCCGCATACAGTCAGGAAATAATATTGTTCTTTTGAGTAATAAATCTAAACCCGGAATACTAACCGGTGTTGACAAATTATATTATGAACGTGCATATCCAGTTACTGCAGTTGTATATGTAATATATCCGCTGAATAAAAAACCTGACGTCGGGTATCTTAAGCCGATGAGACTGTCAGAGTCAAGAATAAACTGTGTAGCTGAACGAGTTACAGAACATTTCATAAACGCGATACGTTGTAATGGTTTAACAGATTTAAGACGTAAAAAAATAAATACGTGGGCAGAATCAGTTAAAGATACTGGAGCATCTATCAGAGATGTTGCTGATCTAGAAAAGAAATTAAGATTTCCAATAACAGTGAAGACGTTAACCGGAGAGATTTTATATAAATCAAAATACATAAAAAATGGAGCTATAATAGATATTATTGATCATAATTCGCATGCGTGGACCTCAGCAGTAACAATATTTCCACGAGATAGAACGGTTAAATTTTATGATGGTCATATATTTGATTTTATCAAAAATATCAGTAAAAGTGACCCTGTATCTGTTTGGTTATTTCAAAGTTCAGAATATGATTATTACGATCAGTTTGTACGACCTAATGGTGATATTTACCGTACAGAATCTCTTAATGTAGAAATGGAACATCTTGCGCTGAAATATACTCCTGACGTTGTCAAAGTTAGACAATTATTAAATAATTGTTTTACAGTTCCATCTGTAGCGGCTCATTTCGCTCAGGAAGAAAAATTTATGGAAACCAACACGATCGGAATTTCTTGAAGATATCCATAAAAGCTGCGTAGAATATGGACACGGAGGATTGTGGAATACTAAATATAAGTATAATGACGTTATATCCGTTGATATGGTAGCATGTTATCCTGGAAGTTTTCTTGGATACGGAGAATGTTCTGAATACTTTCAAAGATTCGGACATCCATCACACGAGATGACCAGGGTTGCGATAAACGGACATTTACCAGAATTTGACTTAACCGGATTTGCTCATGTAGAATCATTTGAGTTTACAGAAAATCTCCATCCGATTACTTATGCTTGGTTTGGAAGACATTTTTCAGAAAAATGTTGGGTTCCAATAGTACTATTGCGACATATGCTTGATGCTGGAATTTTAATATCTTTACAGGTGAGTGAGGCAATTATATCATATCGGTTACAAAAGCAAGTTTGGTTACCAGAACCAAATAGATTTAATATTGATGATGCCAGGAAAGAATTTCCTAATCTTAATGAAGATGACATTATTAAAATTACCAATAATATACGTAAATGCAGGGACGAGCACGATGAAAAACTTGCAAAAGATCTTGGTAGAAAGATAATTGGTAAATTTACTCAAGAAGGAGCATATGATCATAAAAGACACTGTACAAGATTGATTATGGACGATGCTGAACTCGATTTTATAATCGCTGATACAACGGAAAAAAAAACACATTTATAAATCGGAGTAATGCTTATTTGTCAGACGGAACCAAACTAGGTACAATTGTGAGTTATCTTGATGGTGACTCACTGCAATTTACTCATTTAAGGTCATCTATGTTGGCATATGTTTCTATAAATCTACTAATAATAAAATAATAATCAAATATCAAAGTCATCAGCACCATCTGTATATGATCCTGTGGCTAGACATAAGACTGTTTATCTTAACGGATGCGGTGGTTCAGGTAAAACAACGCGTGTGATTAAATTATTCATGAATAATAATTCAGATATAATTGTTTTGACACCGACACATAAACTCGCCTGAGAGATAAAAGAGCGAGGAGTAAAATCATGTACATATCATAGTTTCTTCAGATGGTGTGGAGACACATGGACTCCCGAACGAATGGGTGAGAAATATATACCTAAATATATTATATGGGACGAGGTAGACACGGTGTTGTTAGAAATATTAAAAACATTTCTTGATTGGTTATTGACAAAGAATACTGCTGTAATAATGTGTGGTGATCATGGTCAACCACCACCCTTTGTTGGTCAGTCTCCACATGAATGGCTGAAGAATAACGTAGATTATTATGAGGAAATAAATGATGACCATAGAGCTATTGATGAACCGCTGAAGGAATTTAAAAGGTTAATCAGACTACAGCCGGATAAAATACAATGTGAAATAATGCGAGGAGTAATTCCAGAGACTTCTATGAATGATTTTCTGAGTTTATGGAATCCCGCTGATTTAATAGTTGCAAGTAGAAAGATAGTTCGTGATGAACTACAGGATAAATTATTTCTGTTACATAAAGAAACGTTTCAGATCTACCTGCACCATTATGTTATCGCCCAGCAGATACTCAACGACAGAATATTGATGTTGAAATTCCTGGTGGTGGAATACAGAATCTTGTCTTGAATGATATTGTTTTAGTCGATATTAATGTTGTTGAGAATGCGCTGAGTATGAATAAATCACCGTGGACGTTAGGATACGCTATAACTATTCACTCGTCGTTAACTATTTCTGATACAAATATCTGGATTATAGATGATCGGATCGAATGGTCAAATTTAGTCTATCTCGCAGTTTCTAGAGTCAGAAGAATATATCAACTACATAGGGTTATTATGAATTTTACAGAAAATAATTATCAAACTGTTAATAATGACGTAATAAGAAAAAACTATCTGGTTATAAGCAATGTGACAAAAAAATAATCGTGACTTTGATATTGATACTGAATTTATTAAAACACTAAAACAACGACAGAATAATCATTGTGCAAGCTGTAACTGTAATATGTTATGGCAATATTCGAATAATAATCCAAGACAATTTACCGTAGACAGAATTAATAGTGATCTTGGTCATACACGTGATAATGTGATGCTGACCTGTCTTGAATGTAATCGACGTAGAGGTTCTTGTTATGTAATTGTATGTGGTGGTAATTGTGTGTCTTTAGGAATTACTTGTAATTGCTCACGCACAAATCCACGTTGAGGAGCAGTAGAATCCAGTCTGTAGATTGGAGGTCTACCAGTGGATCTAACCACACTAGAAATTGTATGTGTAGTCACACTCCATATAGGATCGGTTGCTCTTTTTTTACCGCCCTCAAGTTCCCCAGGCTCATATAAATATCTTACAGTTACATTACCTAATACTGGTTGAGGTTGTTGTCTGTCATTGCTACGGGGTATATATTTTTTTGTAATCGCATTAGAAGGTTTCATGGAAGTTGAACGAGTAATTTCGTTATTTAACGCAGCTATCACACTTGGTAACCTTGCAACCCATTCACGAGATCGCTCACCGGACTTAAAGTCAGTAGATATTTCCTTTGCATATTGGTATCCAAATAACCGCTCAGCAAGTGTTCGATTAAATCGTTCAACGATTGCCTGATCACTATGAATTTCAGTGTGTCCTCGTCTGATTTTAACATTATGTTTTTTCATCAACGATAATACTGCACCAAGAAATTCTTTGCCAGGATCAACTTGTAATAACTGTGACCATCGCAAAGGTCCTCGCTGATAAATTCGTTCAAACGCAGATGCAACTTCAGATGCTGTCTTTGTTGATAATGGTTCCGCTTCTTTATATCTACTTGCAACGTCAACGACAGTTAATGCGTATTTGTATGTGCGTGATTGACGTCTACCAATTTTAATGGTATCGTGTGGTAAAAATAAAATATCCGCTTGATGAACCTCATTAGGGACGCTGACATCAAAATGTGCATACTGAATTTTTTAGGTGGTTTTAGATAAATTTGCCATATTGCCTGTCGTGCTAACCACGCTGCAGCAACAGGACGTGAAACTTTTGCTGCTTCAGCAAGTTTAGTAACCGCTAATCTGCCTATCCAATATCCTCTTGGGCTATAATAAACAGACTCCATTATAATAGTTATATAATTAATTACCAGCCCCTAACATTATTTTACTTTTCATGGCAGATTTTACTAGAAAACTAGTGAGTTTTTCTCTGACAGATTTATTAGGTATAGAATTTAATGCACGAATCAATTTTACATCTGCGAGATGCCGTTGTTGTAAATCTTTACCTTTATACGCAACGTCATGAACATGACACGCTTGATCAATCTTATTTATTGGATACTCTCCCGATCTTGGTTGATCTAGATCATCAAGTCGGATATCAAGTCGAGTTCCAGGGCCACAATAATTATATCCAGGAAGATGTTTCTCACCGGGGTATTTAGTCCATGGAGTTCCTGGTAATTTTCCTAATAAAGCGGCAATATCTCCACCTGTCTTTGTTTTGACAAATTTGTATTTCTTCGTGCCACATTTAACGCATTTGCCTGTCAGAGCACGTCGTTTATTTTTCGTTGTTATTGTAGTTAATTCAGCAGTGGGTGTAGTATTTTTACACCGAACACAATATAGACTCATATTATTTACTATATGGATATAATTGACTTTTCGGCGACACGAAAACAGGAACCAGTAAAACATCGTCCAGCATTACCAAATTCGATAAGGATGATTATAATAGGTCCATCTGGATCAGGTAAAACACAACTATTATTAAATTTAATAATGCGATGGTTGAAATGGAGTAAACTGTATTTAGTAGCACCATCCGTAGATGATCAACACTGTTACGAAGTACTCAAGGATTTTAATGAAAATGCAAAATTGCTGAATGAAAACGGTAATGATGTTGTTGACTTTATTACCGATATTGATGAGGCCCCATCTGTAGATGACCTAGATGGATTTATTAATAATTTAGTGGTGCACGATGACGTTATGCTGGACAGACAATCAAATCCAGCTAGAATATTTTCTCGAGGTAGACATAAAAACACGGACGTGACTTATGTTACACAAAGATATACACAAATACCTAAAGTGATCAGAGACAACTGCAATATTTTAGTCGTGTTTAATGGAGTAGATAATTATACTTTACAGAATATTTATTATACTTGGTGTTCAGGGGATATGGACATGATTAAGTTCAAAAACTTTTTTGCTCAAGCACAAGCTGTTCCGTTTGGATTTATTACAATAAATTTACATGATCCAAGATCCAGATATCGTATAGGTCTAGATAAAATCTTTGGTTAATTATAGCAGCAGGCAGGGTGAACGACAAAAATTGAGTGATCCGCGAGTAAACAAAACGCATTATAAAAATAAAAACAAAAAAGTCAAAAATAAAATAACAAAAATGAGCTAACCTAAACGATTTATTATCCGTTTTTCAAACTATATGGCAATAATAAAAGTTAGGAGGTTCGGTTTAGCGTTATTGACATTATTTTTTCAGCCCCTGTAGGAGCCTTTATTTTATGAAAACCTTGCTCGATACCAATTTGTAGGGTTCACCCTGCCTGCTGCTGCCCATTATTTGATATGTTATCTCTAGGGGATAGAGTCCATCCACGATGGAAGTCCTGACGAATTTCATCGAGAGGAAACATGGAAATAAAATGCGTCCTATGGGTACTGGGTATGAAAAAAACCCTCTCAAATTGTAATATATTTATATCAATAGTTTGTACCAATTGAGTTTCTACTCAGAGGATTTTGATTTCAACGCCTCTTTGACATTATCTAGTTAGGGACCCGTTCTTACAGTTCGAAAAATTTGAAGAAAATTAGTCGAATCCATTTCGAGAAATTCGCGGCTAGATGGAAGAAGTCGGGGACAACACATACCATAAGAAGATTATGTCTTAAGAACACAGTTGGGCCATCACTTCCCCTCTTTATAGTTTTGACATGGACCCTTCTATAATATTCTATTTCTAGGGGATAGAATACATCTACAAAGGAAGTCCTTACGAATTTCGTCGAGAGGAATCAGCGATATAAGGAGGAGTAGGCTATACGAACCGGGTATGAAAACGCGCGACAAGAAGCCAGAAAAAAGACGGTATCCCGCTGGGGTAGAAATCTGTCGCACTCTAAAGAACCAGTCCTCAGAGACATTCTGCGGGGTATCTCTCCAAATACAAAGATCTATACTAACGAACCCGAGATAGCTAGACTCTGTGTTATGTAGCCAAGGGAGTTTCTGCTACAATAATTTGACCCAATCAAAAACCTACTTAGATGATTTTTATTTCAACGGTTCCTCGGCGGTTTTGTAGGTAGTTATGTGTTCCAACGGCAGGCAAAGATTGGAGAAAATTCGATGACCTGATTTCGAGAGACTTGCGGCTATACAAAGGGGGTCTGGTAAAATACATGCTGTAAGAATATGTTACATTATCTATACAGTTGGGAAATTATGTACCCCCTTTAAAGAGCTTCCACATGGACCGTTCATTGATATTGTATCTGTAGGATATAGAGTCCACCTTCGAAATAAGTCCTGACGAATTTCGTGGAGACGAAACAGCGAAATAAGGGGCGCCTTAGGAATACCGGCTATGAAAAGCACTCAAATGATAATAAACTGTATCAATAGTTTGTACTCATGGAACCCTTACTTAGAGGACATTGATCTCAACGCCTCTTATACAATATCGAAATAAGTCCCCTTTCTAACAGGAGAAAAAGTTTAAAGAAAATTCGTCGAGCGGATTTCGAGAAATTCGCGACTAGATAAAGGAAGCCGAGCAGAACACATGCCGTAAGATTATATCGTACGTTTAAATTTGGGCCATTACGTCCACTCTTTATACACGAATCCTTCAATGATATTTTATCTCTATGAGAGAGAGTCCACCTACGAAGGAAGTCCTGCCGAATTTCGTGGAGACGAAACAGCCAAATAAAGGGCACCTTAGGGGGAAGCGGCTATAAAAAGCATGCAAATCTTAATAAACTGTATCAATAGTTTGTACTCATGGAACCCTTACTTAGAGAATTTTGATTTCAATGCCAGTTATACTGTATCGAAATAAGGCCCCTTTCTAACAGCAGTAAAAGTGTAAAGAAACTTCTTCGAGCAGAGTTCGAGAAACTCGTGACTAAATCAAGGAAGTCGAGCAGAACACATGCCGTAAGATTATATCTTATGATTATATTTGGGCCGTTAAATCCACTCTTTATATAGTCTTGACTAATCGACTACGCCTGACCTTGGTAGGAGTGAGAAAAAAAATCTACGTCAGAGAATTTTGTTCTACTGTCGGTCTCGGTGAGCACAATAAGGTCATTCATGTCTATGGCTTTGTAATGACTTGTGCAATTCCATAGGTCATCATTTCTCACTTACTGGGCGAGGTTCGCCAGAGCGCTTAGGAGGGAGTCGTCTGTGTCTCTGCGAGTGTCTGAAGCTGTCCACCAGTATGGCTTACATGCAGTGATAGGACCTGTTTCAATTAACAACTGCGCAAAAACAACGCCGTCTACATCAGCAGACCAGGCTTCAGTCGTTGTCGAGCGCAATTAGCATCGCAATCGGCCAGTCAGACAATTTCTGAACAGAGAGTAGTAGCCGACGCCGCGGGCAAGTCAGAGGCAGGCGACCATCCCCAAGAGCCAAAAGTTCAATGGGTCACTCAGTTTTGCGAGTTTCCGAGGTTGAAAATGCCGACCTTTCTTCACTTCGCCATGGCAGACGCGCTAGCTCGTCGCGCATGCAGACGCCGAAGAAGTGTTTTCGGAGCCGGTGTCGGTTAAAGTTGGAGAATGTGCTCGCCATCGCCTCAGGTCCTTGCCTCCAACTCTGCGGTTGATGGATTTTAGGGCCATCCCAGCTAAGGCGCCTAGTGTCAGCCTTGAAAGTAGCTAACTGTGTCGCGTTCACCATCGACCTGGCAGCAATAGCCAAGGACGTGAGACGAGTAAGAAGGAGAATCGAGAAAGATACCTAATTCTCTGCGATCGAAGACGGCATGGAAAATTGCTTTGTAGACCACCCGTATGCGCATGTCCAGGGTGGCCTTCAACATTAGTAGATGCTAGAGCTGGACCGCAGCCTGTCACCCCGGCCAACCTTCCAGGCTGCGAGTTTCTCCAATTGTTAGAGGGTGAGGACTTCAAAATGTCTTTTGCAGGGCATCATATGCATGTATGTGCCATGGGTGGACATCAAATCTTTCTTTGCGGCGGGAGCTTGGAATACAATCTTTAGTTCTCCACCGCAAGAGAAGGACTGAAGATGTGCTGCTCTCTCTATCTTCTTTGTTATATGTAACATATATTGAGCTCCATATCTCTAGAAATCTGCCCCAGAAATTTTCAATAAACCTATCCAGTGATGGAACGGATCCATATGCACAGATTCTCCAAGAGGCGCTGTAATCAAACTTCTCGAAATACAGTATCAGTACGTACAAAAATATTGATACAATCGATAGCCATTGAACGAATTTTATATATCCGATACCCAGAAATTGCATCCCCCCCCCATTTCACTGATTACTCTCACTTCGTCAAAATTTATTTAGTGGTTTCAACATATTACCAGACATTAAAACTCAAGAAGAGCCAAAGTAAAACTCATTATAGGGGTATTCAAGGGTCCTTGTGTATATATACGATTTAATCCTACACCTGCTTCGCAAAGTTTTACTAAAATTTGCTAAAGGGCTGTAACGCTTCAATACTTGGTAGTCTCTCGGGGGCCGAGGAAGACATGTTGTGCAGTCTCATCGACGATGGACGCGTATGTGGCTCCGGAGTCAAAATTCCGATGCACATAGGCGGTTGCAGGTGGGGCATGGGACACGGGTGGTTGGGGGTGGCTGGGACGCAGCTCTGTGACGTCACTCGCAATCTGCAGCAAGACGCTGGTGGCGGTCAGCCTCGATGGTGGAACTGGCTTTTCTGGTCAGGGCTCGCCCGTGACTTCTTACTGAGGCAGCGAGCTCGAGCTGATGGGGATGAAGGTCTGCCCATTTGATGTGTGTCTTGAGGTTGTCTATGTACCTCTTGTGAGGGCGGCCTGGACAAGCTCGCCAAAGAAGAGCTGCTTTGGGATTTGTTTTGATCCATGCGGATAACATGGCCGGTCCAACGAAGCTAGGCCTCGATTAGTTTGGCTTCGATGCTTGTATTGTTGGCTCAATCAAGGACTTCCTGGTTGGGGATTAGGTCCTGCCACTTGATCCTCATGATGGATCTCAAGGAGCGCTGGTGGAGTTGTTCGCACTGACTGATGTGCCTTCGGTATACAGTTCACGTTTCACAGCCATACAAGACAGACGTGAGGACAACTCCATTGTACACCTTCATCTTTGTTGACAGGCGTATGTCCTTGTGCTGCAAGACCTTGATTCGGAGTCGTCCGAGTGCTTGGCTGGCTTTTTGGATCCTCGCAGTGATCTCTTTGTCTAGGGAGCCACCATTGGATATTGTGCTGCCTATGTATTTGAAACTGTCGACATTCTTCAGCTGCATGTCGCCGATGGTGATGCAGGGTTGTGAAGGGACAGTATTTGGGGCGGGCTCGAAGAGGATTTCTGTCTTTCCTTGGCTAACTGTGAGTCCGAACAGATTAGAGGCTTCAGAGAACTTCTCCACAATTGTCTGTAGGTGAATCTCTTCAAGGGCCATGAGGGTACAGTCATCTGCAAAGAGTGCTTCAGTGAAGAGTCTTTCAAGCTTCTTGGCTTTTATAGCTAGGCGACGGAGATCAAACACTGATCCATCTAGGCCATATCTAATGTAGATACCAAGGTCAAAGTTACGGATGGCGTGGAGCAGTACCTGCGTGAAGAAGAGGTTGAAGAGTACCGGAGGGAGTACACAGATCCCTGTTTCACACCGTTAGATATGGGGAATTTCTCAGAGGGTTCGCCGTCTGAGAGAATCTCTCGAGTCGTGTTATTATGGAAGAGCCGAATGGGTTTGGTAAACTTTTGAGGACAACCAAGCTTATTGAATATTACCCACAATGTGTCTCTCTTGACTGTATCGAATGCCTTCGTCAGGTCCACGAAGACGATATACAGATTCGTGTTCTGCTCAAAGCATTTCTCTTGGACTTGTCTTACCGCGAAGATCATGTCAAAAGTGCTACGGTCCGGGCGAAAACCACACTCAGACTCGGGGAGGTTATCTTCTAACACTGCTTCGATAAGTTTGTTGAGAATGATGCGAGCAAGTATTTTGCCAGCTAAGGAGAGGAAGGAGATTCCTCTGTAGTTACTGCAGTCCGCATGTGTGCCATTATTCTTATAGAGGGTCACAATTGATCCGTCGCGGAGGTCGTCTGGCATATCCTTTTCCGTCCAGATGTTGATTAGCACATCATGGAATGCCTCAAGAGTGTGTTCACTGAGAGTCTTGTAAACTTCCGCTGGGATACCATCCTTTCCAGGTGCTCCACAACAGTTCATTTGTTTAATGGCTGTCCTCAACTCCTCTATTGTTGTCAGAACATCCGGCTGGTCTTGCGTTGGCTGTTGAAGTATTTGGTCAAGAGCAATAGCATATAATCTTACGGCATGTGTTCTGTTCGACCTGCTTTATTTAGTCATGAGCATCTCTAAATAGGCTCGACGAATTTTCTTTAAAAATTCTCTGCTATTAGAAAGGAGCCTTATAAAGTTGATTCACATTTGCGCGTTTTTCATAGCCGGTTCCATTAAGGCGCCCTTACTTGGCTGTTTCGTCTCCACGAAATTCGGCAGGACTTCCTTTGCAGGTGGACTCTATCTCCTAGAAATAAAATATCAATGAAGGGTTCATGTATAAAGAGTGGACGTGATGGCCCAAATGTAAACGTACGATATAATCGTACGGCATGTGTTCTGCTCGACTTGCTTTATTTAGTCACGAGTTTCTCGAAATCGGCTCCACGATGTTTCTTTAAACTTTCCCTGCTGTTAGAAAGGGGCCTTATGTCGATACTGCATAAGAGGCATTGAAATCAAATTTCTCTCCGTAAGGGTTCCATGAGAAACAAGCTACTGATACAGTTGATTCATATTTGCGCGTTTTTCATAACTGGTACCCCTAAGGCGCTCCTTATTTGGTTGTGTCGTCTCCACGAAATTCGGCAGGACCTCCTTCGTAGGTGGACTCTATCTCCTAGAAATAAAATATCAATGAAGGGTTCATGTATAAAGAGTGGACGTGATGGTCCAAATGTAAACGTACGATATAATCGTACGGCATGTGTTCTGCTCGACTTGCTTTGTTTAGTCACGAGTTTCTCGAAATCGGCTCGACGAAGTTTCTTTAAAAGTTCTTTGCTGTTAGAAAGTGGCATACTGTCGATACTTTATAAGAGCCATTGAAATCAAAAATTCTCTAAGTAAGGGTTCCATGAGAAACAATCTACTGATACAGTTGATTCACATTTACGCGTTTTTCATTGCCGGGACCCCTAAGGCGCCCCTTATTTGGCTGTTTCGTCTCCACGAAATTCGGCAGGACTTCCTTCGTAGGTGGACTCTATCTCCTAGAAATAAAATATCAATGAAGGGTTCATGTATAAAGAGTGGACGTGATGGCCCAAATGTGAACGAACGATATAATCGTACGGAATGTGTACTGCTCGACCAGCTTTATTTATTCATGAGTTTCTCAAAATCGTCCTGGACGAATTTTCTTCAAACGTCCTCTACTGTTAGAAAATGGCCTTATGTCCACACTGTATAGAGGCATTGAAATCAAAATTCTCTAAGTAAGGGTTCCATGAGAAACAATCTACTGATGCAGTTGATTCACATTTGCGCGTTTTTCCTAGCCGGTACCCCTAAGGCGCCCCTTATTTGGCTGTTTGGTTTCCACCATATTCGGCAGAACTTCCTTCGTAGGTGGACTCTATCTCCTAGAAATAAAATATCAATGAAGGGTTCATGTATAAAGAGTGGACGTGATGGCCCAAATGTGAACGTACTATATAATCGTAAGGCATGTTTTCTGCTCGACTTGCTTTATTTAGTCACGAGTTTCTCGAATCGGCTCAACGAATTTTCTTTAAGCTTTCTCTGCTGTTAGAAAGGGGCCTTATGTCGATACTGTATAAGAGGCATTGAAATCAAAATTTTCTAAGTATGGGTTCCATCAGAAAAAATCTACTCATACAGTTGATTCACATTTGCGCGTTTTTCATAGCCGGTACCCCTAAGGCGCCCCTTATTTGGCTGTTTCGTCTCTACGAAATTCGGCAGGACTTCCTTTGCAGGTGGACTCTATCTCCTAGAAATAAAATATCAATGAAGGGTTCATGTATAAAGAGTGGACGTGATGGCCCAAATGTAAAAGTACGATATAATCGTACGGCATGTGTTCTTTTCGACTTGCTTTATTTAAGTCACGAGTTTCTCGAAATCGGCTCAACGAACTTTCTTGAAACTTTCTCTGCTGTTAGAAAGGGGCATTATGTTGATAATATATAAGAGGCATTGAAATCAAAATTCTCTAAGTAAGGGTTCCATGAGAAACAATCTACTGATGCAGTTGATTCACATTTGCGCGTTTTTCATAGCCGGTACCCCTATGGCGCCCCTTATGTGGCTGTTTCGTCTCCACGAAATTCGGCAGGACTTCCTTCATAGGTGGACTCTATCTCCTAGAAATAAAATATCAATGAAGGGTTCATGTATAAAGAGTGGACGTGATGGCCCAAATGTAAAAGTACGATATAATCGTACGGCATGTGTTCTGCTCGACTTGCTTTATTTAGTCAGGAATTTCTCAAAATGGTCTCAACGAATTTTCTTCAAACATTGTCTGCTGTTAGAAAGGGGCATTATGTCGATACTCAATAAGAGGCATTAAAATCAAAATTCTCTAAGCAAGGGTTCCATGAGAAACAATCTACTGATACAGTTGATTCACATTTCCGCGTTTTTCCTAGCTGGTACCCCTAACTCGCCCCTTATTTGGCTGTTTGGTCTCCACGAAATTCGGCAGGACTTCCTTCGTAGGTTTACTCTATCTCCTAGTAATAAAATATAAATGAAGGGATCATGTATAAAGAGTGGATGTGATGGCCCAAATGTAAACGTACGATATAACCGTACGGCATGTGTTCTGCTCGAATTGCTTTCTTTAGTCACGAGTTTCTCGAAATCGGCTCAACGAATTTTCTTTAAGATTTCTCTGCTGGTAGTTAGGGGCATAATGTCGATACTTTATCAGAGGCATTGAAATCAAAATTCTCTAAGTAAGGGTTCAATGAGAAACAATCTAATAATACAGTTGATTCAGATATGCGCGTTTCATAGCCGATACCCCTATGGCGCCCCTTATTTGGCTGTTTGGTCTCCACGAAATTCGGCAGGACTTCCTTCGTAGGTGGACTCTATCTCCTAGAAATAAAATATCAATGAAGAGTGAATGTCTAAAGAGTGGACGTGATGGCCCAAATGTAAACGTACGATATAATCGTTCGGCATGTGTTCTGCTCGACTTGCTTTGTTTAGTCACGAGTTTCTCGAAATCGGCTCGACGAAGTTTCTTTAAAAGTTCTTTGCTGTTAGAAAGTGGCATACTCTCGATACTTTATAAGAGCCATTGAAATCAAATATTCTCTAAGTAAGGGTTCCATGAGAAACAATCTACTGATACAGTTGATTCACATTTACGCGTTTTTCATAGCCGGTACCCCTAAGGCGCCCCTTACTTGGCTGTTTCGTCTCCACGAAATTCGGCAGGACTTCCTTCGTAGGTGGACTCTATCTCCTAGAAATAAAATATCAATGAAGGGTTCATGTATAAAGAGTGGACGTGATGGCCCAAATCTAAACGTACGATATAATCGTACGGCATGTGTTCTTTTCGACTTGTTTTATTTAAGTCACGAGTTTTTGGAAATCGGCTCAACGAATTTTCTTGATACTTTCTCTGCTGTTAGAAAGGGGCCTTATGTTCATAATACATAAGAGGCATTGCAATCAAACTTCTCTAAGTAAGGGTTCCATGAGAAACAATCTACTGATGCAGTTGATTTACATTTGCGCGTTTTTCCTAGCCGGTACATCTAAGGTGCCCCTTATTTGGCTGTTTCGTCTCCACGAAATTCTGCAGGACTACCTACGTGGGTTTACTCTATCTCCTAGAAATAAAATATCAATGAAGGGTTCATGTATAAAGAGTGGACGTGATGGCCCAAATGTGAACGTACGATATAATCGTACGGCATGTGTTCTGCTCGACTTGTTTTATTTAGTCACGAGTTTCTCGAATCGGCTCAACGAATTTTTTTTAAGCTTTCTCTACTGTTAGAAAGGGGCCTTATGTCGATACTGTATAAGAGGCATTGAAATCAAAATTTTCTAAGTAAGGGTTCCATCAGAAAAACTCTACTCATACAGTTGATTCACATTTGCGCGTTTTTCATAGCCGGTACCCCTAAGGCGCCCCTTATTTGGCTGTTTCGTCTCTACGAAATTCGGCAGGACTTCCTTTGCAGGTGGACTCTATCTCCTAGAAATAAAATATAAATGAAGGGTTCATGTATAAAGAGTGGACGTGATGGCCCAAATGTAAACGTACGATATAATCGTACGGCATGTGTTCTGCTCGACTAGCTTTATTGAAGTCACGAGTTTCTCGATATCGGCTCGACGAATTTTCTTTAAGCTTTCTCTGCTGTTAGAAAGGGGCCTTATCTTGATATTATGTAAGAGGCATTGAAATCAAAATTCTCTAAGTAAGGGTTCCATGAGAAACAATCTACTGATGCAGTTGATTCACATTGGCGCGTTTTTCATAGCCCGTACCCCCAAGGAGCCCCTTATTTGGCTGTTTCGACTCCACGAAATTCGGCAGGACTTCCTTCGTAGGTGGACTCTATCTCCTAGAAATAAAATATAAATGAAGGGTTCATGTATAAAGAGTGGACGTGATGGCCCAAATGTAAACGTACGATATAATCGTACAGCATGTGTTTTGCTCGACTTGCTTTATTTAGTCACGAGTTTCTCGAAATCGGCTCAACGAGGTTTCTTTAAAAGTTCACTGCTGTTAGAAAGGGGCATTATGTCGATACTGTATAAGAGGCATTGCAATCAAACTTCTCTAAGTAAGGGTTCCATGAGAAATAATCTACTGATGCAGTTGATTCACATTTGCGCGTTTTTCATAGCCGGTACCCCTAAGGCGCCCCTTACTTGGCTGTTTCGTCTCCACGAAATTCGGCAGGACTTCCTTCGTAGGTGGACTCTATCTCCTAGAAATAAAATATCAATGAATGGTTCATGTATAAAGAGTGGACGTGAAGGCCCAAATGTGAACGTCCGATATAATCGTACGGCATGTGTTCTGCTCGACTAGCTTTATTTAGTCATGAGTTTTTCAAAATCGGCTGGACGAATTTTCTTTAAACGTCCTCTACTGTTAGAAAATGGCCTTATGTCCAAACTGTATAGAGGCATTGAAATCAAAATTCTCTAAATAAGGGTTCCATGAGAAACAAGCTACTGATGCCGTTGATTCACATTTGCGCGTCTTTCCTAGCCGGTACCCCTAAGGCGCCTCTTATTTGGCTGTTTCGTCTCCACGAAATTCGGCAGAAATTCCTTTGCAGGTGGACACTATCTCCTAGAAAGAAAATATCAATGAAGGGTTCATGTGTAAAGAGTGGACGTGATGGCCCAAATGTAAACGTCCGATATAATCGTACGGCATATGTTCCGCTCGACTTGCTTTATTTAGTCACGAGTTTCTCGAAATCGGCTCAACGAACTTTCTTTAAGCTTTCTCTGCTGTTAGAAAGGGGCATTATGTCGATACTGTATAGAGGCATTGAAATCAAACTTCTCTAAGTAAGGGTTCCATGAGAAGAAATCTACTGATACAGTTGATTCACATTTACGCGTTCTTCATTGCCGGGACCCCTAAGGCGCCCCTTATTTCGCTGTTTCGTCTCTACGAAATTCGGCAGGACTTCCTTTGCAGGTGGACTCTATCTCCTAGAAATAAAATATCAATGAAGGGTTCATGTATAAAGAATGGACGTGATGGCCCAAATGTAAAAGTACGATATAATCGTACGGAATGTGTTCTTTTCGACTTGTTTTATTTAAGTCACGAGTTTCTCGAAATCGGCTCAACGAATTTTCTTGAAACTTTCTCTACTGTTAGAAAGGGGCCTTATGGTGATAATATATAAGAGGCATTGAAATCAAAATTCTCTAAGTAAGGGTTCCATGAGAAACAATCTACTGATGCAGTTGATTCACATTTGCGCTTTTTTCATAGCCGGTACCCCTAAGGCGCCCCTTATTTGGCTGTTTCGTCTCCACGAAATTCGGCAGGACTTCCTTCGTAGGTGGACTCTAATTCCTAGAAATAAAATATCAATGAAGGGTGCATGTATAAAGAGTGGACGTGATGGCCCAAATGTAAACGTACGATATAATCGTACGGCATGTGTTCTGCTCGACTAGCTTTATTGAAGTCACGAGTTTCTCGATATCGGCTCGACGAATTTTCTTTAAGCTTTTTCTGCTGTTAGAAAGGGGCCTTATCTTGATAATATGTAAGAGGCATTGAAATCAAAATTCTCTAAATAAGGGTTCCATGAGGAACAATCTACTGATGCAGTTGATTCACATTTGCGCGTTTTTCATAGCCCGTACCCCTAAGGAGCCCCTTATTTGGCTGTTTCGTCTCCACGAAATTCGGCAGGACTTCCTTCGCAGGTGGACTCTATCTCCTAGAAATAAAATATCAATGAAGGGTTCATGTATAAAGAGAGGACGTGATGGCCCAAATGTAAACGTACGATATAATCGTACAGCACGTGTTTTGCTCGACTTGCTTTATTTAGTCACGAGCTTCTCGAAATCGGCTCAACGAAGTTTCTTTAAAAGTTCACTGCTGTTAGAAAGGGGCATTATGTCGATACTGTATAAGAGGCATTGCAATCAAACTTCTCTAAGTAAGGGTTCCATGAGCAAAAATCTACTGATAAAGTTGATTCACATTTGCGCGTTTTTCATAGCCGGTACCCCTAAGGCGCCCCTTACTTGGCTGTTTCGTCTCCACGAAATTCGGCAGGACTTCCTTCGTAGGTGGACTCTATCTCCTAGAAATAAAATATCAATGAATGGTTCATGTATAAAGAGAGGACGTGAAGGCCCAAATGTGAACGTCCGATATAATCGTACGGCATGTGTTCTGCTCGACTAGCTTTATTTAGTCATGAGTTTTTCAAAATCGGCTGGACGAATTTTCTTTAAACGTCCTCTACTGTTAGAAAATGGCCTTATGTCCACACTGTATAGAGGCATTGAAATCAAAATTCTCTAAATAAGGGTTCCATGAGAAACAAGCTACTGATGCCGTTGATTCACATTTGCGCGTTTTCCTAGCCGGTACCCCTAAGGCGCCTCTTATTTGGCTGTTTCGTCTCCACGAAATTCGGCAGAAATTCCTTTGCAGGTGGACTCTATCTCCTAGAAATAAAATATCAATGAAGGGTGCATGTATAAAGAGTGGACGTGATGGCCCAAATGTAAACGTCCGATATAATCGTACGGCATGTGTTCTGCTCGACTTGCTTTATTTAGTCACGAGTTTCTCGAAATCGGCTCAACGAACTTTCTTTAAGCTTTCTCTGCTGTTAGAAAGGGGCATTATGTCGATACTGTATAGAGGCATTGAAATCAAACTTCTCTAAGTAAGGGTTCCATGAGAAGAAATCTACTGATACAGTTGATTCACATTTACACGTTTTTCATTGCCGGTACCCCTAAGGCGCCCCTTATTTGGCTGTTTCGTCTCTACGAAATTCGGCAGGACTTCCTTTGCAGGTGGACTCTATCTCCTAGAAATAAAATATCAATGAAGGGTTCATGTATAAAGAATGGACGTGATGGCCCAAATGTAAAAGTACGATATAATCGTACGGCATGTGTTCTTTTCGACTTGTTTTATTTAAGTCACGAGTTTCTCGAAATCGGCTCAACGAATTTTCTTGAAACTTTCTCTACTGTTAGAAAGGGGCCTTATGTTGATAATATATAAGAGGCATTGAAATCAAAATTCTCTAAGTAAGGGTTCCATGAGAAACAATCTACTGATGCAGTTGATTCACATTGGCGCGTTTTTCATAGCCGGTACCCCTAAGGTGCCCCTTATTTGGCTGTTTCATCTCTACGAAATTCGGCAGGACTTCCTTCGTAGGTGGACTCTATCTCCTAGAAATAAAATATCAATGAAGGGTTCATGTATAAAGAGTGGACGTGATGGCCCAAATGTAAACGTACGATATAATCGTACGGCATGTGTTCTGCTCGACTTGTTTTATTTAGTCACGGGTTTCTCGAAGTCGGCTCGACGAATTTTCTTTAAACTTTCTCTGCTCGTAGAAAGGGACATAATGTCGATACTTTATAAGAGGCATTGAAATCAAAATTCTCTAAGTAAGGGTTCCATGAGAAACAATCTACTGATACAGTTGATTCACATTTGCGCGTTTTTCATGGCCGGTACCCCTAAGGCGCCCTACACCACAATGTCACAAATTGATGGTTTCTCCTTATTTCATTTGCTTAAGGTACCGGTAATATTTCACGCCTTGAACATATACAACTCAAACACCACGTACTCGGAACTCTTTTACCTGCGCTACTTCAGTCCAGTCAAATCAATCTTCAAAGTCTCATTTCGCCTGTAACCTTGAACCATATCTACCATCATAGTAACAATACAAGCCGTCTCCAGACAACTGAACCGTCGATTCTCAATTACTCTATTGTATAATTTACCAGTCACCCATCACAAATTCTGCATATGGATTCACATAATCTTTCGATGCAGGTAGGTTTTAATAGGGACTACTCAGCTCCAGGGACACTTATGAGACTCTGGCCTGAACTCACTATAAAATAAACCATGCCATCCTGGAATCTCAACAAAACTGCAGTCTGTGACGTTTGCCCCTACCAATTGGCTAATGAGTCGGGCTGTGGACACCGACTCCCCAAAATCAAGCAAGTGGTCACTAAAATCTATGAAATCCTTAAAATGGAGAGCTATATGCAAATGGCGGATATTCCAAAATGTATTACAATATCAAAGATGGGTCAAGTAAAAACTGTGTAATGTTGGGACTTATTAACCCAAATGTAAACGTAATATAATGTCTTACGTCGTGTGTTGTGCTCTTCTAACTTTATCTAGCCAGAAATTTATCGAAATTGGCTCGACGTTTTTTTCTTCCACTTTATCCTACTGTTATTTACATAATATCTAAGAGGCGTTGTAATCAAAATCCTCTTAGTAGAGGTTCAATTACTGCACAATTTTGATACAATCTATAACAGTTTAGTGTTGTTCATACCCGGTACCCATCGTTGTTACTTATCGACGTTATTCATCAGGACTTCCTTCCTGGGTGGACCCTATCGCACAGAGAAGAAATATCAGAGAAGGTCCATTGTCAGAACTCTTTAAAGAGGAAACATAGAGGCCCATCTATATACGTAAGGTATAATCTTCTGATCGCATGTATTGTGCCCAACCTCTTTCACCTAACCGCGAATTCGTCGAAATCGTCTCGACAATTTTTCTTCTAACGTTTCCTACTGTTGGGATCAGTCACCCTCTACGGACTTTCAAACAGGGGTTGAAATCAAAATTCTCTGAGTTAGGGTTCAAGCATCGCAAAGTGTGGCTGCAATCTGTTAACTAGATATTGTAGAAGAGGCGTTGAAATCAATATCTTCTGGTTAGGGGTTCAATATTTACAATCTTTTCAATCGATCCAAACTGAGCGTCTTTTTCATACCCGGCACTCGTTGGTTGTCCCTTTTTTCGCGGATTCGTCAGGGCTTCTTTCGTGGCTCGACACTATCCCCTAGAGATAAAATATCAGAGAAAGGTCCATGTCAAAACTCGTTAACGAGAAGAGGTATTGGCCCACCTGTATAAAGATATACTCTCACCTCCTCCTTTTATGTAGCCCCAATTTCTGGAAATCGGTTAAACAAATTTTTTTTAATGACTTTGGCTTCTGTTGGAACGGATTCCTGAATAGAAACTGGCCATCAGACGTTGCAATCAACATCGTTTAGGTACAGGTTTAATTCGTACTAAGTATTCATAGATTTGATCCACACTGAGCGTGTTTCATACATCTACCCGTATGCTTGCTTACCCAGTTCCAAGGACATCAAGACAACAGTCGATGTCAACTGAAGGCTTCCTAAAGCCGTAGATACTTGAAATAATTCTTCTCTAAGCACATTATCAACACAAAAGAGAAATCTCCAATTTCACACTTGTATGTTTTTTTGTGGTTTCATGTTTACTTGAGTCATTAGTAAGCTTTTCGGATCCGACAACTATTAGTTCGTGCCATGCACAACAGGACGCGACACAAACACCTAACACAATTAATTAATCGTATTTCAAATTACTAATTATGTATACCCAACAATATCCTAACACCTTCCTACACATAGTCCGGAATTTGTCTCCAGTCAGCTTTATACAGCTGGCACCAAAGAACACTCGTATTTCTCTAACTGGGTTAGAACTACACCAATGCATGCCCTGAAGGGCTTTTAATCTTCAATAAGTTATAACCAATTACTTATTGAACTGTGAATAAAGAATGAATAGCCAAATGGATTTTAATAACGAATAAGTAACCATATGTATGTAGAAATAGTTGAATCCGGAATAAGTAACTGGTTTCTTATTCCTTATTCAATCGGTAACTGGTTACTTATTCCTTATTCAATCGGGAATAAGGAATAAGGAATAAGTAACCAACTTGACGTCAATGCTGTTATAGGACGAGTAAACATTACGACTACGCAGCATCGTTTTGTAAAATGACCCGTCTTTACTTGAATCGCAAAGTGTCGATGATTTGTAGACGTCGGTCAGCTATAGATAACATTGTAAAATGTTTAGTATGCTCTTACTTTAAAATTTGTGAGTGCTTGAGTCGGCATGAAATAATAATTTACTGCTATACAACTGGATCGTGTTCAAATAATTTGGACCTCTAACAGAGTAGGGTATTGCCTTTGACTTGATTTAATGTGTATTTCAGTCGAATGGTCCATGTAATTTATTTGCATATAAAAATCTTTACATTAGTTTAGTCTCATACGATGGAATGCAAATATCGAACAAAGTTTGTACAGTCTTGAGAGACCGTAAATTTTTCAGCTCAAATATGTCGCTGGAGAAACATGGATATAAAATTTCAGTTATAAATAAGCCAAAGTCCTTATCCTTCCTTTTTGATAATATATATATATATATATATATATATATATATATATATATATATATATATATATCATAGAGAGGAGTGAGAGAGATTATTTCAGCCTTAAAAAGTAGCATGACAATGCATATTTTTCATACAAATCAAGTAAATACTATTGATAACCGGTCCTTTCGTCCTCCACTTTACAGCTTTAGTAGGTACATTTTACAAGCTGATCTTGATCTAATTGAAAAATACCATATTTCAGTTAAACTTATACATGGTACCACTCACAAAATAAAACATAACACAATTTTCTTAGATATTTTCAGTGTTTCTAATTGTTCACTGTTCAAGCATGTCACATTATTTGTAATGTAAAATAAAATGTTTATGACTCTTGCTAAATTAAATTCTCCAATATTTCGCTTTCTTTCTTTTATTTTTCTTTCTTTTTTTCATTTCTCTTTCTTCGTAATTCCGTTTAGTCGGTAAGTATTACTTTCTCTACATTTTCCTTCATTCATTCTCTCTTGTTTCTTTCTAGCTTACTTATTTATATTCTTTACAAGCAATGCAGAGAACAATATCACACCTCTTTGAAAGATTTGATCACAACTTAGATATTTGTTATTCAAAATTTTAATCCCTGTGGTTCTATTAATAATTTATCGTACACTCTTAATACATCAAATTTAATTCTACCAGTGAAACTTTATAAATATATTCTTTCTCTTATTATTTAATGTCTGAAATTTTTTAACAAGCACAGGCTTTTTATCCTCAGATGTGTAGGTCTCTGATCACAATACCGATGGAGAAACATGCTTATATTATCATCCGTGTATAATCCATTGACATGACAATAATTACTGAACAAGCAGCGTGCTTAGATTGAGTTGACTGAACTACCTTTGTCATATGACTAGACAAGTATGGTCTTCGTCAATCAAGCCGACGGGGACCACTTTTGTCATCCAATGTTAGAGGGGATCGATGGGTGTGTGGGTGAGCAGGTAGCTTAAGAGGTCGATGTGCGCCCTGAATGTTTTATGGCAGTGTGGACAAAAGATGGCAGCAACGCAGATCATGGGGTCGTTGGTTAGGGCTTTCCTGGTCTGCATCTGTTTTTCTGCTGCGGCTGTCCTGTTGGCCTTACGTAGAGACAACTGTGGTGTTGCACCACTCAAGGAACACGGAAAATTACATTCAGAGGCATCCGACAAGTCTAACATACTGAATCGTAAGTACCAGTCTTCACACAAGAGAATAATAGTGATTAAACAAGCCTACATGGAGACCGTTACCCATCAATGCCTGACATCCTAGTTACTAAAGAAGGTGTATACAGCTTGTTGTGGAAAATTAACCCATAGAAGGCCACAGGACCAGACATGATTCCAGCAAGGATCCAGAAAGATGTAGCAGAAGAGTGTGCACCATACTTGAGTTACATTTACCAGAAGTGCCTCTCAACAGGTTATGTCCCTGATGTGTGGAAAACAGCAAACGTTACAGCTATCTTCAAAAACGGAGAAAGATTCAAGGCCAGCAATTATAGACCTATTTCCCTTACATAATATCTGCTGAAATATGCTCGAACATATCATAGTCAGCAACATGATGTAACATCTAGATCACTTCAACATTCTAACAGACTGCCAGCATGGTTTCCGTGCCAGACGATGCTATGAAACACTTCTCATAACCCTAGTGGATGAGCTCGCCGAATCCTTAGACAGAGGGAAGCAGTATGACCTTGCTATCCTTGACTTCAGTAAAGCTTTCGATCGTGTCCCTCATGAAAGACTCCTCAGTAAGCTGGACCACTATCGCATCAGGGGTAATACCCAGAAATGGATCAGCGATTTCCTGACAGACAGATCGCAGAGAGTTATAGTAGATGGATCAACATCAGACCCAACACCGGTTGTTAGTGGGGTACCTCTTCCTGGTGTTCATCAATGATCTACCTGCGAGAGTCAAATCCAACACAAGACTTTATGCAGATGACTGCATAATCTACCAGGAAATAAATGTCTCCAAGGACTGTGAGATCCTTCAAGAAACCTGAACCAACTGGCCCTCTGGAAAAGAACTTGGGGTATGTCGTTTCACTGAGACAAATGCAGCATCCTAAGAGTTTACAGGAAGAAATCACCAATCTTGTCAGAATATACTCTTAAGGGGCACAAGTTAGCCAATGAGCAGGCAACAGAATGTCTTGGGGTTGAATTGTCCAGAGACCTCTTTTGGAAAAGGCACAAAGACAAGATAGTGAAAAAAGGGAACAGTAACCTTGGTTTCCTGCGCCGCATCCTCCAAACCAACAATGAAGAAGTAAAAAGTGCAGCGTATTTCACTCTGGTTCGACCAGGTCTTGAGTATTGCTCAGCTGTGTGGAACCCTCATAATACAAATCTAATAATTATGATAGATATCGTTCAAAGGAGAGCTGCTAGATTCACCACAAATAAATATTGTAACACTAGCAGTGTCAATGCAATGTTGAACCATCTCCAGTGGGAATCACTCGAATCAAGGCCCATCTGACCATGTTGTACAAGATTGCAAACAACCTAGTGGACATACCAGCAGACAAATACCTGACCATGGCATATAGCCAAACTAGGGCAAACCACAGGAAAAAGCTCCAATTAAAATCAGCATCGACAATTTGTTTCAAGTTCAGCTTCTTCCCATGTACAATAGGGACTTGGAACACATTACCATCAATAATTGCAGAAGCTTCTGACTTGGTATCTCACAAGCAATAGCTTTCCAAAATCACATTCTGATGAACTAGTCAGCTACATGTAAGACCTAGTGATTCTCAGGGCCATGCCAGTTGAGGTTTCTTATCTCATCGCCGCTATGGTAGCAGGATTGGTCTGAGTATGAAGGAACGAAAACGTACACTAACACTCTTTTACTTACCTATGCCTTTCCTATCATTACTCTTCTGACTGTCCTATCACTTTCGTCCTTACTTTATCTCTGACCACGCACCACCTGTTAATTAATAGTCAAGTGTGACTGCATCAACGTATTTATAGATATAGATAGTGATGTGGCTCCAGAGCGTGCTGCTGGAGTGTTAATGACTCAGCTTTTTCTTTATCTTTCATTGTTTTAGACCTAGCTTTTTTGCCTAATCTTCTTTTTTCTACTTCTTTAAGTTTATGATTCATTTCTTCCTGTTTTTCTTCCTTTTTTACAATTGCAGCTTGCTCCTTTACTGCCTGGACACAGATTTCAAAATTATTATCTTCCTCAGATTTGATCTGCCTAGTATTAGTAGCGACGTGATATACATCTTTTACCTAATCGGCACCTTTTAAAGTTTTAATATATTTCAGTTTTAGATATTAACCTCTACCACCATATCCAAAAACAGCTATATCAAATATTTGGTCTTTATCCCTGATAGCGGCAAAACCTTCATCAGCAATTTGCCTATTATGCCAGTGCTAACCTTTGGTGGTGGTTGAAGAGAGGTTGCTGAGGTGGTTGAACTGGTGGTGATGGTTGAAGCGGTTGATGGGGCGGTGGAGCGGGTTGAAGGTGACCTGAAATATCAAGTGGTAATGTTTCAAAAGCTTTTCTTGTTGTCTCAGTTGCTGTAGCAATTGTTTTGGTTGGTTCTGTTATGTACCTTCTGTAAATTCCACTTGAGCTTCCTGATGTTGTTTTAACCCCTGTTTGACAGAATCACATACTGGAAGGTATATCTTAATTGCCTCTAGTAGTTGTGGAGCTTATTTAGCCGTACGACTTTCCATAGTAAGTGCAGAATCACACATGATTATCATTACAACTATTTAATTACTCATCACTGGTCAGCGGATACACAAGATTTCAGTATATATTGTAATGTACCATATATTTTAACCTACTAACCAGCGCTGGAACCCTGTGCAAGGAATAGCTTCACATTCCGCTAACATGGAAATTCCCAGTGACATGTTGAGTTGAATCTTCTACTACGCTACTAAAACTAACTTGTTTTATGTATACACAGCTACATTGAAACATACACCTGTCCACATGCAGTTTGTTTTAAAACACTTTTAAAACCCCTCAATTAGTTCAATAACAGCACAGCTGTAATTTTTTATATTTAAAGCTTTATCAGCTGAGCAGGCCCATGGATAATATTATAACTGATTATAGTATTTTTCCACCCCACATACAGCACTAACAAGCTACGTTTAAACTGACTGACTACCAGTTATACTTGCCCTGTTAAGCAGACATGTACACATGGCACAACAGGTGTGATTTGTGTTTTAAATCCTTGGATACTGATAGTACAGCACGGTGAAAAATTATAAATTCTCTATCTGTCTGTTTAGTCTTACACTGATAGCACAACACTGTGAGGAATTATAACTTTTCTGTCAGTTTGTCAATTTAGTATTACACTAATAGTACAATACTGTGAGAAAATGTTAAATTCACAGTCTGTCTCTTTAGTCTTACGTTAAGTGTGTGGATATTGAAACACTGTACAAAATTTTAAATTCTCTATCTGTCTGACTAAATGGTTAATGTTATTAATTTGTTGTAAACAACACCACTGGTATTCTTTATATATTTATTCCAAACAATATATTCTTCAGTGATGTGATAGTGAAGAGTTTAAGGTGGATGACACTCTTCATTCCACGGTTGCCTTGTAAAACTTCGTTCGGGTTACAGTCCTTGCAACGGACAATATTTGTCAACATTTGTACAAAAACATTATAATTGGGTGGACAGCTGCAATCGGCTGAGATGTTGAAATAGGAATCAACGGGTAATTGTAACGAATATAACATGACCCAGGTGAACTTGCCTGCCCCATCCAACCCACTAAGGGTGTTCATTATGCACCCATGGGTTCACCTTGGGCGTTTGCCTGATTACAAATTAACAATTATAACAATAAATAAATATTAATAAATAATTACCGGTGAGATAGTATATGAAACATTCAGCTGTCGTGGTCATCTCCTTTTGCTATATAATTAAATAAATTAATGGGTTTTTTTATGCACCATGAGACCACATCTGGGCCTTAATTCTTGTCATGCTTGAGCGAAATAGTTGGCAAGTGTTGATTTCAAAACACAATCAGGCTTATATACAAGGCCCGGATTAGCTTTTGGTAATTAAGAAATCAATATTTTCTTTAAGACCTCAATGCCATTAACGGACCTTTAAAAACACATAAGCGGATTAACCATCTTGGAATTTCTTTACTTAAAAGATGATCACCAAGGATTGATTATGGGGTCGATACAAGGCTCTGATCGGTATTTCTGATACAGGTATGTGCCCCTCCACACCCCATTTCGTAGAAGGCTTGATTTTCAAAATGATCGCTTTCCCCCATACAAAAGGCCTGTTCATCCTGCCCCCTGCTGCTACACATGTAGTTAAAATTGAACAAGAGTGCATATTCAGCCTTGTGAATGGGTCATTACATCATTTGTAAATTCAGAATTTGCTCATTTTTAAAAATAAATTTTTTAAATAAAAGTGACTGTCTGCGAATTTAATCGTCTAAACCTAAGGGTTCGTAAGTTGATTAAAATTTTTCTGAATAAAATAAAAGTATAAACATATTGCAAAAGAAGTCAATCAACCTTCTCTAAACACACGGAATAGACAAGACATTTTTCTTTCATTTTTTATGGACATTAAGATCACTTGATTCTTGAACTAGTATCTGATTGTAAATCACGCATGATATTTCAGTCTTTTCGTGGATGGTCAGCATCCATTGATTATTCAAACTTCAATCAGTAAAACTTCCGTTGTTGTTAACTGAACCATAATTTTAGCTACATGTATTACGTGCAATGCTCCAAGTCATTCGTGTGATTGAAACGCACCTTTGCTAAGCTGAAATACACATCTTCTGATGCTAACATTTTAAAACAGTGTTTACAATGGTAACTGCTTTGATTTCTGCTGAACATCCACTGAAGCTAAGCCTTATTAGGGAGAGATCGTTTAAATGTCTAAAGGCGGGGGGGGGGAATATTAGAAAACTATTGTCTTATTCTGACTGGTGGTATAAAAAAGGACACTATGCCATTCCTTTCTTTACTTGAAACAACTTATCATGTGATGAATGAAATTAAACAAAAAAGTACCACAGTCAGAAATAATAATTTAGCTCCTTACAATTAAATGGCCAGTCCCATGCAGTAAATGTGCATTCAAAATTAAACTAGTTGGTAGTTGTTTACATGTATATTCAATCTCATAACAGGGCCATTACTGCTTAAGGACTAAACACCTGGTTTAGATTTATGTGTAAATTCAGTTTTTTAAAATATTTTTTGATGTTTTTGTTTTTAAACAAGCTGCTGCTATCTGGAATTTAATTGTCCATACCTCAGAGTATTACTTTTGAAATTTAAACAGTAGGATAAATTTACACTGTTCAAGAGAAGCTCAACAAGGTGGGCCTTTCGTAAAGTCAGCGTGTAAATTTTCTAGATGTACAAAATACACAAGACTTTTCAAATTAATTTCTATGATCCATATATATGATGAAAATAAAGATCACTGATTGGTGAAATGGTACTTGATTGTGAATCCCTCATGACGAGTCGATCTTTCCATGGGTGATCTTCATTGATTGGCTGTTCAAATGTAAGTCAATGATACTGATCAGCTGCTACACAATGGAGATACCATCAGCATGCCATCCAAAGCCCTGTGGTGATTTGTTAGTATCTTATTGCTCCGTCACAGAGCGAAAAGTGAAGGGATTAAGTCCTCCAAGTGTTGTGTGGGGTTCCGAAAATACATGCGTGCTGTACTGCACATAATTAGTCAGGACAGCACACTACAACTAACAATAGTTCGCTGCCAATTTGAGTGCCAAAATGACAGTCTCATTAGCACATTGCAACTAACATTGGATTGCTGACAACTGATATTGCTGCCTGGTTGTGGATGTCACATAATTATGGTCAGGTTAAAAAATACGACTACTAGCCTGTGTGAGCAAGATTCATTATCAGAACTGTTTGCACATGATTACTTAAAATGACCTACCAGTAGCATAAAGTTGCAAAGCTTTTCAAGTGATCTCCGTTTCCCAAAAGTATATGGAAAAGCAATGTACAGTGTGCAGCCAAGTATTTTTTGCCAAGCCGTATTACTGTTCATGGAGATAAAGGATTATTTCCTATGATCTTACTTTGATGTTACATCCACTTGATTGGCCATATTAAGAAAAAGTCTTTCAACTGCCAAACCATGCTCAGTGTCAGCAGAAATACGAACAATTAGTGTATCACATGATAAAATCTTACGTTCTGATTGGCTAACTAATAGGATCTAATTTAGGATATTTTGTGTTTCCCCATGGCTGAGATATTTTACTTCATTACTAAAATTAACGTAACCATAATTACTCCTACATACCTATATGAAATAATGTCACAAGGTGGGATGATGAGATTTGGCATCTACACACTTCCTATTGTTTTTGGTTATCGTTATCTAGGAGATGATTGACGACGGTGTTATTGCCCAGACTGAGTAAATAATAATACAAAATATGAAATTAATGGATGCAATGACAGAGATCTGAGCAGAGATATAGAATTGAACAACATAAGCCCACATATATAAGATAAAACACTTTAATCAATTACATAAACAAAATGAAATTGAACATGACATTTGAATGGTTCACTGTCTCTTAGAAACAGAATTACAAAATTTAGGTGAAATTCAATCAGCCGTTCCGTTATACTGATAGAAACATTTCATTATATAATCGAGTGACTGATCAAACTGAAATTGCTAGCATGTTGGTATCACCTGGTTGCTTCCGGTCTTTTCCCAAATCACTGCTGGTGAAAGGTTGGCATTGTGGTATTTCTTTACTTCTCTCCCTCTTCCTCTAACAATTTCGGGTCATCAATCTCTTGCTTACAGACTGTCCTCTTTTCCCATTGTGCCATATAGGTATGGAGCTATTTTTTTATTCAAATAAAAATATAATAGCCAATCTATACACAAGTCAGTTGTTTGTTTTCTCCTGGATCATACAATATTCCCATTCTTTTTATGTCAGATATCATTTATCATAATTCAATAGAGCTAAGCTATCATCAGTTTGCAAACAATTCACATTCACAAGCCTATTACAGTACTATAAATTAATCTCTTTTTGAGCTGATACTCAGATTCCTCTGGAACATGACATAATTAGACCTCTTGATGACTATTACTGAATCCCTATAGGCTGTACATCACTCTCTGACGATGTCGGTTAACAAACACCCCTAATACTAACAACATTGGTTCTTGGTTGAAAAGAATTAACTGCTTAATTACTAAGTTAATTAATGGATTTCTCTCCTTGACCAAAATAAGCTACTTTGCTACTTAGTAATTCACTGACATAGATATATTAAGATCATTTCATACATGTTACACATCATTTAAGACAGATAATTTGCTTCACACAATTTGCATCATACGAAATGCATGAAATTCCTACAATTCATGATTTCTGTTACATGCAAAACCACTAAATCTGAACTCATCCATACCAACTAAATGTTGTATGACATTCTTACAACATTGGAATCATCTAAAATTCCAGACCAATAATGAACAATTATTCTCCGAAGTTAAAATGAATAAATTCAACAAATAATTACAAATTTACATTAATGAACATGCTGTATGCAATTTAGACAATACCTTTGTGCTTTCTCTTGTACCTGCTCACTTATCATCAGAGAATTTCCTCTGTCCTTCTCTGATTCTGAGTCTCTCCAATTTCCTTGGATAACTTATTTAACGAGAGAAATCACTTATTAATTTTCCTCAAAGTTACATTCTGGCTTTCCTCAGAACTTAGACTGCCTAATTTCTTAAAACCTTGAATTATGCCTGTGACCACACACACTCTCATTCAGCTTAGCCAATCAGGATTACTTCTCTAACTGACAAAAGATATTAACACTCCCATTGAAGTCAGAATAATTATCTGTAGACTACTTGTATTAATAACTATTTGGAAAATCTCATTCTATCACAACTGTTTCAAATGGCCCAAGACTTCCTAAATTTTTGTCTTAGCTCTTGTCATTTTCCATTTCTTTACCCTATGTTAACATTGCCCTCTATCTGTCTCTAACCGTTAACCTAGTAGGTCCTAATTAAAATCCACTGATGCTTACAAACAAGAGAGCTTAACAGTCACTAGCTGCCAAATGTGTTGTGATGCTAGCCCATACGTCAATCTTAATGTGCATGTGTCACGCTGGCCATGTCAGAATGTACATGTACTGAGAAATTATCTCTGTAAAATGTTGCACCATTACATATAACGTCACATGAAATTGCATGACATATTAAATCATTTATTGCCTTCACCATTAGCAATAGTACTCAAAGAATATTGTCTAGTGGTACAAAAATATGCAGTTTTTATAGTAGATGTAAGCCAGAAAATGACGAACACCATGGTATTTTTAACTGTATCACACACACATTACATTGTTATGCATGTTGTTTTTGTTGTAGGGTTTAATGCCAATTTCAGCACAAGATAGGCTATACATGGCGGCCAGTATAACTGGTAGAGGAAGAACCCTGGAAAACCCTGGGAAGAACCACCGACCCATGAGAAGCTACTGGTAAGCTTTCTCACATACCCACTCAAGCCGAGCCTGAGACTCAAACCTAAGCAAACAGAGGTGAGATGGTAGTGATCTGGAACGGTTAGTGCTTTAGATAACTCGGCCACTCGGGGCCCCTGTTATGCATGTAACATTTGCTGTATGCTTACACATATAAGTAGACTTCATGACATTACAAATGGCATAATCATAACATGCAAAGGTAAGGCGTAATAAATAAAGCATCAAAATATATTTGGACATAATTTCACTACACATCTGCAATTTTATCCAAAAATACTAAAATCCTGCATTTGTACTCCAAGTAAATTTATGAACATGTTAAATAATTTCAATCTTTTGCCCTCCAAGGTTCACAGACGACATAAATTATCCAACTCATTTCACAAATTTCATTTGAAATTAGCACGTATTATGATCTTTGATTTAAGACTTTCTTACAGAGCAAATGTTGTTCTTCTAATGATTTTGCAGTGAACTTTTATTTTTTCTCATCCAGTTTACATTGCAGCTCTTGGCCAGCTGTTGATTTGAAGTAAAGAATACATCTACCTGCTTTGTGCTTGAAATATAAAACTGGTGTGCAATTCAACACTTTTGTAATTAAATTTATATTAAAACTACTAAATCTCTATCTCAAAACATGAGCCCTATCCTATCTATCTATCTATCTATCTATATATATATATATATATATATATATATATATATATATATATATATATATATATATATATACACACACACATGCAAAGTTCACTCTGCAGATAGAGCCACACTGAATATGATCAATGTTTTCTCTCTGAGAACAATGCATAATGGTATGGTGAATTTTTTAAGTTTAATTTTAAAACCACCAATTATAATCATGTTGTTCTTATATGCCACATATTATAACCTATTTTAGACCTTCAAGATCTCGAGAATGTGATGTGTATCGGAATATATCCAACAGGAGTTTAATGGGATTGTTATATTTAAGTTTTGATAAAAATAAAATTGGAGCAAAAAGTGTATGAAACGATAGGTGAAGAGAAGAAAGTATGATTTAAAAGATAGCGAATAATAATGGTGAAAACATTACAGCAAGAAACTGTCCCTGTCTTTAAACTTTTACATGGTGAAGTGATTACTACTGCCATCCAAATTATCATTAAAAGCAGTTTTAAAACTCATTATTGCAGTAATTAGTACTGACAAACAAACTTGCAAGTAGATTGCCAGTAACTTTTAAATTTCATTTCATTCATTGAATGTAGCAAGTATTCATTGAAAAGTCCTGAAAATTCAATTTGACCATGGAGAAAAATGTTAACTAGGCAAACGTCTTTGAACTTTTCTAAAGTTTGCTTTTTGTAAATTCCTGATGTTCAAAAAGAGGTATCAGATGGAAAAGCAATCTTTATGCCTTCAAGGAAATTAATGTTGCAATTGTTTGCATTTCAGTATACATGGACTATGCGATATTACATCTGTTTTTGTTATTATGTGCATGTACGGCTATACATAATCAGATATGCTGCCAGGATTTTATCTAAATTGGGAGCTCCTCTAATGTCACTAAAATGGGGTGGGGGTGGTGGTGGGGGGGTGGCATGCCCAACTTCAAAAATCTGTACCACCACCATTGTAATATCAGCCAGTATTTGACAAACAAAATCATCATGTGAAGATGAATTATGTCGGCAATCAGCCATTTGGGGTTTTCTAAGGAGCCTGTATTTCAAACAGTATGTGCTAACATTCTTCATGCAAGGACTGAACACGACACAATGCTTGTTCCAGAACCCAATCTGCCAATCAAATTTAGTTTAACAACCAATCATGTCGAGCCTAAAAACCCTGAAGTGTAAACAGTGGAAAAGGATGTATGTGACCAAGTACATTAAGCATTAAAAATTAAATAATAAAAATGTTATACTGTGCAGAGTAAACTTTTGTATGCATGACTTTAAACTGCTGGAATTCTCACACATCACTGCTCTCTAAGTGTGGATCTTTGCAAAAAGTTTGTGTTATTTGCACATTCCTACGCCCTGTAAGCCATCAAATGGGAAGCTGACAATTCTGGGTAAATAAACGGAATACCAAATTTTGATGAAATCCAGTAATAATTAATGTAGTTCTTATGATAATAATAAACAATGCTCACAATCAAACGAAAAGGTTGCATCAATTCTAGTTACATATCGAAACTGCTTTATATCCAGTACGTGAGTTATTGTTCTGAAACAAAAGTCTGATGGACAAATGTGCATAAAGGAGGGATTGGATTTAATATCCACTCATCCCTCTTTTCTATGAAAGGAAGGGAACAAATAGTATATTAATGGTGCAGATATGTAGAAATAATAGGCATGCATAGGATGCTGATAAGCAAGAAAAATAAGTTCATTATATGCAATGAAAATATGAACAATGAAAATAATTACACTAATAAAAAACCTGTATTAGGGTCCAAACTATTTGCTCCTTGATGGTATCAATATTAAGCAGATCTTGTGGACTTTGTAATAATTTTAGCAGAAAACTTCCCCCGTTAAATATTAAACTGTTTAGAGAACTGAACTTCCCAGCTTACGTTTATCATTTCTTTCTAACTGCACAAATTTATTGATGCAGAATAAAAATATTATTTTTTATTATGAAGAAGAAAAATATACTGAAATTGTTTATCATAGGTGCATTATAATTTATATGATATACTAGGTTAACTATTTTGACTTGATCACCCTTACCTATTCTTTCATTTAGCCCCTTTTGGTAACATATGATGCTAAAGTGTTTTGGACCCTGTCAGTTACAAGCATTGGTACAATGAGCGGTACATTTTTAAGTGTGAGTGAATGAACTTGCAATATATGCTTACCGACCTCAGAGATGGGCTTTATTAACATTCTACTCACATTATTTCTGCTCATAGCACTCAAGCTGAAAATACAATGACGAAGAAAAACAAAGCATCATGTCAGATAAATAAGCACATTTTATAATATACTCATCTTGTTTTAATAATATATATCTACATTAATTTCATTTGCACTATTAATAGTAGCACATATTGATTGAAATAAAATTATGATTATACATTCAAATATTTTGTAATAAAAAAAAAACAAATATAATTATTACAACAGAGATTTTGAGTCAACATTACAAGATAAGTGGAGCTAGAAGACAGCATTTATCAAAATTAACATTTAAAATTTTACATATCTATTCTGTTCATTTTGAAAAAGTAAGTCATGATACAATTCTGAAAAGTATGCATCCATTAAAAATAATTAATCTTTGATATTAATTATGTAAAGTTTAGAAATATTATCAAAACACTTATCTGATAATACAGCTGTTCTTCATCTGACATACAGATGGGACTGCTACAGATGCTATTCAATCAATTCCTGCTATCAAGGAGGAATGACTGTACCTGATAATTTAAAAAACAACAAAAGGTGGTATGCATTATACTAACTTGACTGAAAAATAAATATAGACATTCAGTAGGCTGTACAATGAGCATCGTGTGCAGACAATCTGAAAAACTCCATTTGTATTTAAAATCAGCCTACTTCTTTGGAAAGAAAGAAAAATATGTAAATGTGACATGTTGTACTGTACATTAAAAACAAAATTTTAAAAAATAGCCCCATATCACAATTGTTAAGCAGAATGACAAAATGAAAGTCATCCAGCTTAAAACAGCTAGAAAGAACTCTATAAGTTGAGTAAAGACAATTTTAAGTTATGCAATCTAGTACAACTCTATGGTTTTCAAATAATAGAAAAGAGTGAGAAGCAAAAGCTTTGTAAAATTCAACAAATAATTTATTTCCCAAGAATACAAATTGAAAATGTGAAGGAAAAGGAACTTAAGGTATTGCCCATTAATTCACAAATAATCTTAGACTTACAGATAAAAGTCCCAATAATTAAAGTTCTGAATAAACTTTAGTGGAAATTCAGATTAAATCAAACATCGAAGTTCTTGATGTGCCTGTGGTGACCCGTGTCGTGTTGATGTATCAACTTTTGTTGGATCACAATAATACAATCCAGGAATATATCCTTATTTGAAATTTCAGAATAAATTCAAGGCTCTATTTCCATGAATATTATTTTTTGAAGAGAACTGTGTATTTCCAGAGAAGAATCACTTGAATTAAACAAAATAGAAAAAAAATAAAATAAATAAATTCCAGCCTAAAAGAACTAAAGGACACAAAATAATACAATTGATTCTGCCGTAAGATTTTATAGCACAAATGAGTAATTTTTCCAGTAACAAAATTATATAGTCTTCTGCCTGACCTCAGGTCACAATTAATATTTTTTAAAAAGAAACCGTTTACCTCATGGAAAATAACCTTCTTGAAGGTTCATAATGTTTACAAAATAAAATCTTAGTTATAATTATAAGTCTGTTACTATAATATAAAATGTGTAGTGAACAACAGGTAGGCCCAGCAATTCATAAGGAATTTCCAACATTCAGGACTCAAATTGACATAAACATGTGCACTAAAAAACCAAATTAACAATTCAAGGCAGGTAGAAAATGAACTTAATTTTGGACAACACACAATTGCACATTATTAATAACATATAATGAAATTTAAAATAAATAAATAAATAAATAAAAAAATAACAAACAATGTAAATAAAATATACATAACAGACTTATGCTTAATATTGCTGCTGTATTAAATTTTTTAAGTAAAATATCTTTCTGGACTTCTGAAGGAATAGAGAAGTAAAAACATAATTTAAAATCCAAAGAGCAGTATTTTGAGTCACATAATGTTAATTAGTTTATTAATGATAGGGTACAAAATCAATAAACTATGTAATGAGTTTATGCAACCAATGACACAATATCAAAGAGTGCACTAATATTTTGTATTATATAACCATATTTGCTCAAGAGGCGACCTCAAACTTACCACTAGTCTGCTAATCTTTGATCAGTAAGCCATATACAATGAATGCAGAGCCATGGGTGACCCAGAAGCCCAAGGCACTCCTCTAGACAGATCACTGACATCTCACCTCTGCATGGGGGTTGAGACTGAGGCTCAACTAACATGGGTATATGCACAAAAAGCTAGCCAGTAACTTCCTGTGCATTGTTTATTCTTCCCGGGGTCTAACTTCACCAAATATACAGACTGTCATGTATCATGTCCTTAACAATGGTGTTAAACCAGTAACCACCACTACAATAAATGCCTGTGGTAGAAATGACAAGTTTTCCTCCTTGCGTCAAGTATATAAATATGAGTCAGTTGAAGAGAATGATGCTCTACTGTTAAAAAATGAAAGCATTATATATATATATATATATATATATATATATATATATATATATAGAGAGAGAGAGAGAGAGAGAGAGAGAGAGAGAGAGAGAGAGAGAGAGAGAGGCAGAAGGGAGAAAGAGGTAGAGATATTGACAGAGTGAAAATTAAATAGTCCTTTTTATCTGTTTCAACAGATATCTTCTTTTCTGTATATATACATAAAATGAATTGACTGGCATCCTACTGGCCTAAACAATTTCGAGTCAATACCATTTCTTTTAACTCTTGTATATGTCAACTTAGCCACTCAAGCAACAATGCCAGGCATAAAATTGGCACCATTTTCATTCAGAACAAAACATTCATCATTAGAAGCTTTCTTAATTTTTTTTTTGTTCTGTTTAGGAGGTGCTGCGAAAGAAGAAATCAAGATGGCAGTCACAGGGGCTTGTATCCTTGCTTAGAATTTACCTGTCATACATGCACTATACAATAAATACATAGTGCATGTATGACAGGTAAATTGTAAGCAACGATAGGAGTCCATGTGATGGCAATATTGTGGTCAGAGAAATATGAAAGTGAGCTTATATAGCAAAGTTATGCCACAATCGTCTAATTTAAACTGGAAATTAACTGCACGGCCTGATCGGTGAGGGTAGGGGTTCTGATCCCCCCCCCCCGCTAAAAAGCGTACATACACAAACTTACAGTTTTTTGTCACTTGAAATTTGATCATCGTTTTTCTTCTTGCGCACATTTATTGGGTATTATGCACGCTTTCAGCAAATAGGATTTACTATGGCGCCCTTTCGAGGAAAGTCAAGGTCTTTTTGAAATTTTGGAAACCCCCTCCCCCAAACGCTTGATCTGATCCGGCCCTGAAATGTATGTTAATAGAGAGCAAAGAACACCAAACATACATATCATATCTTGAAGGCCGATGTCTTTATTTACTTATTCACCAATCGCTGAATTTAAGACCCGTGATACCATAGCACTCCGGTAGAAATATTACGTTCTTGTATATTCAACTTACAGTTTCAAACCTTACCTACTTAAGTTTAAATCATTTCTGCATCATTTTTGAGGTTAAAAGTTTCAACGAGCTATTATACGTCTTAATCTCATGGGTAAAACAAACAAAGTTATTTATTATACAAATAATATATAACGATACTTACCATCGTTCTCTACGTGTAGGTCTATGTCCTTCGCACTTTCTAGGTCCAAGTTGTCAACGGATTTACATTTTACTTTAAGAGAAACATTGGTTGTTATATAAATTAAGAACAAAATAAAATATTTGAATGCGTAAAGCACTAGTAAAATTTATATGAATCTATTGATCTATAATACTATTTTGATATTACTTTTATGATTTATCTATTAAGTTCGTTCTGTTTATTTATTCTTCACCGAACAAATTGAAGATAATATTTTTAACTACAGCTCCGTTTTTTTTCGAACCCGTTTAGAAGAGTTGAGTGTGTTATGTCTTAGCAAGGAATTTTATTGGAGATAAAAGAAATGAAAAAGGGTATCGTTTTATTTTAAATCAATTTAACATATCTCCCGGAAGTTTTTCATTAACTTTGAAAAAATTGGAAGGATTTTTAGAAATGTCGCCTTAATGGTTATTCACTGACGGTGGGAGAAAACACAACCTTAACACAAGGTTCAATTTTTGCAAAACAATATTTAATAAAATCGTGCATATCTTGCATCAAAATTTGTAAATACTAGTTATCGATGATATTATGATACATGTATGAAATTCTGTAATTGAACCAATCAGCAAGCCAATCTACATAAGGATAGCAAACATTAGGGTAACACAGATATTTTCACCTTAATGCTGCTGTCGCCATAATGACTACAGTTGACAACGGATTGTTGCCGTAATGACTGTTTCTCTGTAACACACAGACACACACACACACACACACACACACACACACACACACACAGACACACGCACACACATACACACACATTGTCATATTGGATGGCAAGCTGAGAAACATTCAATTATTCCAAACTGTTGTGATAAGAAAACAAGCCAAGGGATGTGTATTATCTTTAAAGAATTCAATGATTAAGATATAATGCGATGTGGCTGTGAGTAAGGTTTAGATTTATCTGGTTCCTTCGGTTTCACATGTAACCATCGCCCTAATTTCGGTGCTGCTATAACACTGCAACATGATCAGAATCCTAACGTCTTGGACTTTTATCCCGACCACCATCTTTTCGTTTGCTAATCACGGGCATTTTAGGAATCACGCACACACGGAATTTTTCTACAGTATCAAAACTGCATATACATAGCTGAATCTTAACATTCAACTGTTGTTCTTTTGGTTAAAGTTATTCTGTCATAACGTCGACGCTTACTGTGAATAACTGTTTAAAATGGATATATGTTTCGAGCCCGCACTGTTAGTAATACGAAAGTAAGTTCGTATAAACTTTCCGCAATGAAAAGGGAATTTGTAAAAATGATATAAATGGTTTGCGTGTACAGTGATTGCTTTAGAAAAGGAAAGTAAATCTTGTAATCTAGTACCCTGGTCACAGACTTTAATTTTTATATCTGAGAAACAAGAACGGCTACTTTCAGCGTTAATGAAATTCCAACTTAAGTATCCACTTTTAATAAATGTAGTCAAACAGTTAAGAAAACTGATAAAATGATAGAAAAAGAGAATGAAAAATAAGATTATAAATAAATTTCCAAGTTACAGGTGCACGATAGTACACATACTAGTTAATGATATAGCTTTATCCGGTAAGATGAATCCTGTGTAACCTTCTGTACCTCGTTTGTTTGACAACTCTTCTATATAATGGTACCACATATTACTGATACTTTATTTGTCACAATTATTATAACAAACTGGTTAAAATATATGACAGAGGTAGACTTTTAAATAAATACTATACACACCTATTATAGCGGCAAAAGTACAAAAGAATACAGAGCGATAACTCAAATATTCAGCAAGGATCTGGATTCACTGGGAATCCTTCATGATGGCAGACATGCCAACGTTTACTTCGGATCTGATATTCGGGTATTTTTTTTCTTCTACTTTTTGTTTACTTGTTTGAAGTCATTGATAGGGAGTGGGAAATATCAACAAATTTCTGTATTTGTTTGACTTTAATCTTTCTCAGTTTATCATTCCCTTATATGCGAGTATATGGATGATAGGAGTGAGCTGCTATTGAGAGTTGGGCTACTTTATGAGTATAATTGACAGTCTTGGGCTGAGAGCGATTATATTACTTGCTATTCTAGCTGATTATGTAAACTGAGTTACTAGGCTTGCAGTAGATCATGGGAAACAATTTATAACGCGACTGCTTCCAATACTGAAAAGTGTGTTGTCCCTTGAACAGAATCTAGTGCGCTTGCTACTTGAAGAGCCGTGTGGTATCGAGGAACATTACGTTGGCCAGAACAACTTACACAAATTCATGAAATTGAGAGTTTTAGGTTTGTTAAGAGACAAACACACATTCTTAGATCAGACGTACATATACACTATGACCTAAGTGTGATATTGGGAGGCAGAGATTCTCATCCAATAACAACACAATTTGTAGCAAGGAGGTAGTATGTGAAAAGAAAATTGACCTTTTAAACGAACACACATAAATTAGTAGGAAAGAGGTTACACGTTTTGAGAAAACGTCACAAATGATCGAAGAAACAAAGGGGTGTAAGTGAAATATGTCAGAAGGTTAAGGAAAACCCGTTTATATTTGTAGAATTAGAAGTTGTAAACGCATATTCTCAGAGGACGGGATCTATGCTTTGACTAGCTAAAAAAATTCAAACTCAAGAATCCTAGACAAAACATACAATAAATTACTAATTTCAGATTAATACGAAAAGTTTAAGTCCTACATTCATGTACTGAAATTATAGTTCATAGCATCTCAATAGATACCAGAGTATGCTAACTAGCCACATTTCAGCTTATAGAAAAATTCTTTGAGAATTAGTAAGTCACAGAAGTAACTTAAATTAAAACTTAGAGTAGAGACCCATGTCATACTATATTGACTCTTATATCTTGACTGTTACACGCTCCTGTGTGAGGGGCCCCGAGTGGCCGAGTGGTCTAAAGCGCTGACCGTTACGGATCACTGCCATCTCACCTCTGTCTGCGTGAGTTCGAGTCCAGGCTCGGCTAACGTGGGTACGTGAGAAAGCCTGCCAGTAGCTTCTCGTGGGTCGGTGGTTCTTCCCGGGATTTTCCAGGGTTCTTCCTCCACCATTAATACTGGCCGCCATGTATAGCCTATCTTGTGCTGAAAAATGGCGTTAAACCCTATAACAACTATAACGCTCCTGTGTGTACTCAAGGAATTTAGGTTTCGAACGCTCTGGAGATTCTTTTCTTGTGGACATGGTTGCTGGTCTCAATTTTGAATATTCAGGGGTCTTTAAAACCGCATAGTCCGAATTTGATTGCAAAACCGTTGGAGGTAGGAAGATCGTCGGAACAGTGTGGAGATTGGAGAACTTGGAAAATTGTTGGAAAATCCTCTGTCATCTTGAGACTAGGAATCGACGTAGACAGGATAATTATTAACATATAAACCTATATACTTTATTGAAAATTGATACAAACTTGAAACGCGGTTTGGTAACTAATATCGCCCCCCGTACGGGTGTACCAGACGAGACATACCCTTTGCATTCTCAGCGAGCTATAAACATCAATGGTACCTTAGTTTCTCACGAGAGCTATAGCAAACGCGATATAAAACTAGGAGAGAGAGCAATCAGTCCCTGTATAAATCCCCAATACAATGACCGTCATATAGTACATACTACTATAGCACATTTCCACATTTAATGGTATAAAATAATCATTCGTCAATATTATGGATACGCGTAGAAAGTTCTACAAAAGGACAATTTTTTCCATGATTCAAAATACAATATAAAATAAATTTTCCTGTATCTTAATTGTGTAAATTGATTATGTTCTAAAGATTAAAATATATTTTAGTAACTGAAATTAAAAACTGAAACGCGAAGTTAGCAGAGTAGTCTGAAAATCATACATATCTCCATTTTAATTTCCACTTATACAAATGTCATAATTGCTTTCCTTTAAATGATTATTTTCTTCCCTAAATGCAGATAAGAACTTGATTTCAGATAAGGGTCTTCTGCAAAATCTCTTTCATCATTTTCCTTCGCCTTCCGTTTCATCTTCACATTAAGTTGTAGTGTGTGTAAATGTGTTCAAGTGCAATTGCATTGAATTAAAATATAGCATTTCGTTACAGCCGGGAACAAAACATTACGTACAAGGTTTTAATTTTCACCTTTAACGTGTTTGTTATCAGAGTTTTATTTCAAAGATGACCGGTCTGCTTATCTCAGCGATTTGCTGATCACTGATATCTACTAATTATTGGCTACAATGCTGTCCTGAGGACAGAAGTAAACAAGAACGATTATTGCATCCAACCGTGGATGCTTTTAACTACAGAACGTGGACCATATCATTTTAGTCCCTTCAAATCAAATAATATTGTAAATTACTTACACTGGAGCAGAATTCTAAGCTCACTTCAAAGCATAATTGTGGAAAACACTGACCAGATTTACAATGCTAGAAAATATTGAGTCTGTTAAAAGCGATTATAAAACATGCTTGCTGCCTAAAGCATTGATTTTGTTGTATTTTGTAGTGTTCTGTTGTAGTGTGTATTATTCTTTGATATAATGATCTAATATTAATCCACATCAATCACGGTTCAAATTAAATAATTCAGCAACTTGCCATCTCACTTAATATACAAACTAAATAGTCGTCTGTTCGCGTAATTCCCTGTAGGAAAACATGATGAATCTAGTTCAAATGGGTTATCAGGTGCATTCAAAAACTTCGCAGATGGACATTTGCTGAACTTAATGATTAAGGACAACGTTTAAGTGTTACATGCAGATGAAGAATAGTGGTCATGTTAACTTCGAACATTGGACACACTCACACACAAACACATCCACACACACACACACACACACACACACACGCATATAAATAAATAAATAAATATATATATATATATATATATATAT
>JAECUM010000462.1:0-210435 GCA_016617855.1 Megalonaias nervosa | reverse complement strand
ATTAATTCTTGATTTCTGTAAAGTCATCTTCATAATTACTGCAACGACAACAGTAAACAAACCAATTCTAGTTCTTCATACTGTACAGCATGAAAATTAAATTAATTCAGGGGACAAAAACAATAACTTACTGTTAAATAAAACCAATCATGTTACAGACCAGCAAAATAAATGACAATTCAATTGTCTATTTACATCAATCGTAAGACAGAATTTCAGCTGATATAGGATTAACAGCAGTTCCACAAAAGAAAACAATGAAATGTCAGTGAAACTTTAAGTACAGCACTGATTTCAGAGGAAGAGCTGAAGGTATGAAGAACGGTGTACATTCTGAGAAATGGTTGAATAAACTAACAAGGCAGTAGATTTTTATTGAACCTGAAAGCTATCTGGCAGCTGAACGACTGCAACAAGTGTTTTAAGTTCAGTGTAGGGGGGAAAAAAAAACTTTTTAATAGTGCTTTCATTACCTATTACTGCTGCAGTTGAGTCCTTGAAACTGTTCCTGACCGCAAAACTGGCAACTTAAATTTCTTTAATCACCGATTCCTTGGAAGCAGGATAGTGTCAGTTAATTTAAAAGAATGATCATATTTATTTGATTAAATTGTGATCTTGGAAGTTTACATGTCAAAATTTGGCACATGTATAAAAAAATCAGCTAAAGAAGGTCTATGCTTTTCTATATATATCTACATATATAGGTATATGCACTTTATATCTGGATCAATAGATATGAAACAGTAACCTGTTTAAATGGAAATTTGTATAATGTATTTGTATTATACATCATGTGATGATAAAGAAAACTAACAGACTGATTTACATCTATTACATGAGCACCTAGGTCTAGATAATTGAAAATAAATCATTCTCTCAAAATAAGGAGTGATAAAAAGTTGAACAGGCTGCTGTTGTGTAAGTGATATGGCAGAATCTAGCACATTCATTGTCTCAAAAGTCACATGATCCCAAAAAAGCAAGACAAAGAATGCCTGTGGTTTGAAGGACAGTATTCCAATTTTTGCTGAGTGCACAAAATGAATGATGAATTATATAGCCCCTCATCTTGTGATACATAAACTGAGGAAGAAACTCTAATTTGCATACCTATTCCTTCCATTCACAAACAAAAATTACTGCTTATGGTTAAAAAAACCCAAAAAACCCTGCTATCATGAACCACTGCTGACATGGGAAAAAGAGGCAGATGTATGTGGGAAAAATTTTCATAAGTGCTTTCTCAACTTTTTTTCTCCAAGATATCCAAGCTATTAATCTAAAATTGATGATTTTATCTGCAACAGGAACAAAGTGGATTGTAAAGTATGAACTAGGAGACAACAGTCTCAGAAAGTATGGTGTGGAAGCAGTTTCCATTGCTGGGAGACTTTCTTTCACATCCAAGTATTCGTGATTATTGCAAATCAGAGAATCTTGGTGATCATACCACAAGTCACTCAAACTGTCATTATGTGACTGGATGTTGACCTGAGCCAAATTTATCTTGATAGAATTTTGATTTAAATCTTGCTGGGGTCGTAGCCTCTGTCACCCACATTAAATTGATAATATATCAACCACTATCAAAGATTTGGAATTCAGACACTAAACAATGTACTAAATATTTCAGCTCATAATTTGTCAACCATCTAGTAGCCGTGGTAACAGAAGTCACTGTGTGATTACAAAATCCATTCCCAACTCTTTCAATTAGTCGTTAGAATAGTACATCAACAATTATGATGAATTTTCACTATGCTGTTTGGATATTACTGCTTGTGACAGTATGTGGATCAAACTCAATACGGAGTTCTTCCCCAAATGTGGATGTGGTCTCCCTCCAAAATGCCAGGGAAGAGACTAGTTACAAGATAATATCCTCTGATGGTCTCCCTGATTTAATTAAACAGCTACAGAGCCAGGTACAAACTTTACAAGAAGAACAACAGAAAGACAGGTGAGCAGTGTCACAGTACCTTATTTGCTTGTGCATGCTACTTCTCAAGTGGCAAGTCATTGCCAAATACAAATCAACATGGTCATTTTAAACTTTGTTAAATCTTTAATTTTATATACAAGTTAAAGTTTATATCATGAAAAATTCTAGTTATTAATAATAAATTATCTAAATTATATCATTTATTATATACTCTGAATTTGTCCCATGACATAATACAAGGAGGTAAATGATCAATCTTTCCCTACTGTCATTATCAAGAAGTATACATAATGCCTGACACATGATGCCATACAGCATAATACAATATGATGTCATCCAACTTGCCTGACACATTATGATGCCATACAGTATTTCACAGTATGACATAATGCCTGACACATTATCATGCCATACAGCATATTACAATATGATGTCATCCAACTTGCCTGACACATTATGACGCCATACAGTATTTCACAATATGACATAATGCCTGACACATTATCATGCCATACAGCAAATTACAATATGATGTCATTTAACTTGCCTGACACATTATGATACCATACAGTATTTCACAATATGACATAATGCCTAACACATTATCATGCCATACAGCAAATTACAAGATGACATCATCTAACTTGCCTGACACTTTATGATGCCATACAGTATATCACAATATGACATAATGCCTGACACATTATAATGCCATACAGCAAATTACAATATGACATCATCTAACTTGTCTGACACATTATGATGCCATACAGTATTTTACAATACACTGTCATCTATCTTGCCTGATACAGTATTATGCTATGCAGTATTTCACAATATGACATAATGCCTAACACATTATGATGCCATACAGCATTTTACAATATAACATAATGCCTGACACATTATGATGCCATACACCATTTTACAATACAATGTCATCTATCTTGCCTGATACATTATGAAGCCATACAGTATTTTACAATATGACATCATCCAAATTGCCTGACACATAATGATGCCATACAGCATTTTACAATATGACATAATGCCTGACACATTATCATGTCATACAGCATTTTACAAGACGATGTCACCTATCTTGCCTGATACATTATGATGTCATACAGTATTTCACACTATGACATCATCTAACTTGCTGGACACATTATGATGCCATTCAGCATTTTACAATATGATATGATCTAACTTGCCTGACACACTGATAAATATTATTAACGTTATGAGTGAAACTGACTAAAGAATATTAAGTGTATATTTATTAGAATAATTTTCTTGTTTTACCTTATAATTATATTAAGAAATCTGGTAACTGGTACTAAATGCAAATCAGAGTATGTAAAAACCTGATTATTTGTATTTTTATCACTAAATTAACCTGATATTTAATATTGTGTAATGAACACTAAATCTAATTCCAATAATCGTCTCCATTTTCCCTAGTGATGCCATATTTGATTTCAAAATCACAGATACATACTAAGAAAGGAATTGACATAAAAATCCTACTAACCAATCCTCTTAAATACATAATTAAACTGGAGTGGGTTAAAGTTCCTCCATCAAAGACAGCTACATGCATCTCTGTGTGCATGTTTACTGATTTTGTAACATTTCAAGGCAGTTGACTAATCTGGGCTGTGTACATGTGCATTGTTACCTCAGTTAAGATAGAGATATGCTTCAAAACTGATCAGATTTTTACCTCCATGAAATTTGTCTTTGCTGTCATCTGGATCAATCTGTAATGATGTAATTATTCAACATAACTGTGTATGAATTTTAGACATAACTTCAGGTTTGGTAATAACAAGCAATTCTTGTAACTGCCATTGCAACTTTTCGTTAACTTCATGAATAGAAATCTGCCTAAAAATCTTCTTGAAATCCATTATTTTTGCTGGGGAAAAAAATGGGGAAGTGGTATGCCCCACTTCCATAAATGAGGTACACAGGTCTAAAGTTTGGGGAGTGGTACAGTAAACAAGAACAAAAAGTGTGCTAGATGCCCCACCAATGTACCTGCAATCCTGACTGACCTACATGCAAACAGTCAGATATTGGGTATTACTATAATTGTGTAATGGGGCATACAAAATATTACATTACAGGTTAATTTACTCCAATATTATTTATACATAAAAATCAAATCTGTTTCAAAAATTCTTCCTACACTTGTACACAAAAAGAAAGCCAGCTAGTTTGGGAAAGTTTAGGATTCAATTTATTGCACTCAAATAAATTTACATGCAGGTGCAGTAGCTAAATGGTTACAGGTGATTCCCAGTCGTGTCTAATTAACTTGTTGTGTCTAATCGAGTGGAACATTTTGGATTCATATTAACTCATTTGCTAGCTGTGAACATGGCATAAACACAGCATGGTTTTGTGATGATTGATGCAGTAGGGTGCTATTTCAGTAACAATTAAGGATACCCCAGCCATCATCTTCGCCTTTGATAACCCAAGCAGATAGTCAATGTGGTTAATTAAAAATCATCTCTCATATGTTATTTGTCTGCAATAAAATGTAAACTTGAGTTGCATCCACATAATGGGAGTCACTGTGGCTCAGTGATTAGCTTGCTCAACTCACAAGAAAAATAGTGTGCGGGGTTCATATAATACCATCAGACCAGCCTGAATCAGCTACTGTGGTGTGTTCTTAGCAAGGCATTTTATTCCATTTGACTTGGCACTTAATAACTTACTTGTGTTGTTGTGCCATACAGCACCAAACCAAATCAAACCAAACCATCACCATGACTCTCATAGAATGATCGAGGAACAAGATACCTTCAAAAGGACCATTTGTGTTTGGTTCTTAATGGAACGTCAAAACTTGAAAAGCTATAGAGTACCTAGGCCTGAAAAGTAAAGTGGCTTGCACCGAGAAACATCATGGCAGCCAATCTGAACTGATCTGACCAGGATTTGAGCCCAGGACCTTTGATTTGTGAGTCTGACACATGAACTGCTGAGCCACTGCCATAAAGTTACATCCACTGGCTGAGAACAATTTACAGAAATTCACATAAAGTCTTTTATTCTTTTTTTTACTGATAAGTATTGAAATTATTACAGTTTTTCTTGAGAAACTTCAACTAGACTTAGTAACAAAAATATTTTCTTCAATGTTTGCATCAAAATATTCAGAAGATAGGTGCAGTACAAAAGTCCACATCCAGCCCATATTTAACAAGTTCTAGAAAAAAAAAAGTGAAGTGACATTATTCAAGGTATGCTTCAGATGTACAGACAAACTTGGCAGTGTTCCAATTGCCTATCAAACTCAACAAGCCATAATGCGACCTACTTAAAAAATTTGGTATCCATTTCTAACCTTGGCAAGTGAAGATGAGGCTGACTGCACAGGTCAAGTATTAGACTGGTCCCTTAAACAAACTAGTTGCATGTTAAGATACTGATTTTAATGTTGAAAATGGCACTCTCTCAGTCAAAAAGGAATTATACTCTGAACTGAATTGAACAACATTGTTAGCGTAAAACATGGCATTTATTTGTAATTAAAAAGTGCTGTTGTTATTTTCTATTTGCTGCATTACAATTCTGAAGGTCACCAGAGAGCAACCAACTAATCATTTTACTCATCATTCTGAACTTTTTGTTGCAGATTTGACCATAATACTAACCTTGAGCACAAATGGATTTGACAAAACTCCTTTCATATTCCAAGCCATTATTACCATTCCCCTCCCCCGCCAATGAGTTCATGTCTTTAACCTTGAAACCAAGGATGGACTGGTATAAATATACATTTGATTACTGAAAAACAACTAAATATGGCATATTGTCAAATTCATTTGTGTTTTTTTAAGATTAAAATTTTACTTTTTAATTTTAAAAATGCCAGCTGTCAATTAAATTTGACATCATCCAAAGGTAAAGTAGGCAAAGTTTTCAAACCCTTCTATAATAACACAGATATGTGGTTGTCAGATCTACACCATCTTCATTCAGGACCAATTACTTATGGCAACACTAATGTTGTTTATTATTGCTACGTAATCTATTATGCTTATTTTTGGTTCTTGCTTAATGAGACCAAGTTATATAGGATCTTACATGAGTGCTAATTTCAAATGAAATTTACAACACAAACAAAATAAATTTTATTGTTGGCAAGCCAATGATTGAAATTATTTAACAAGTTACAAAATTTCAACAAGTGACGTAAATTTCAATGTGTGACATAAATTTTGTTTGAAATCAGCACAGATGTATGACTCTTTATTGCATGGTGAAAAATATTGATTTTATTTTACCAGACCTTAGAATGATTTAGTACATAGGACTCAAACTCAAACCACCCTGAGGGCTGCATGAGGGCATTTTTGATGTACAAATGGTCGCATCACCTTTGTTATTTCTCATGACACCTTGTGATGCCAATCATTTTGCAGGCCACCAGAAACAGCTTGGCAGGCTGCATGCAGCCCACGAGCCACGTATTTGAGACCCCTGGTATAGTGATAAGAGTTTAAAATACATTTGGATGCCTCAGTCATTATGCTTTGCATGATGATATGATGTCAACTGTGTTGTTATATGATGTTATTACATGCGTTAAATATACATGTATGTATGTATGTATGTATGTATGATGGGGATACGAACATAAATCACACAGCAGCCAATAAAATGCAGGTCACTCATATACCTTACAAAGACAGCAGTATATATTAAAATTTCCAGTACCAACCTAGTATACTGGACTGTACATTTGTATCTTGAGCATGCATGTCATTGGACTATGTAGTTTCTTTATGCACCAACCTAGCAGGCTAGATTGTATAATTGTATCTTGAATCTACAATGTGAAGGAATCAAGATTATAAAGCTTTTATTTCATTAACTGTTGAATCACACAGCAGCATTGGATTTCACACAGTTTTCAGTGAGTACAGGGTTCAAGTGTCACCTGTGGCAAAAAGTGTTTGACTTATCTGACAGGTGAACTTGATTACTTCTGGTTAGCAGCATACAGTTCTTAACAAATCCACTTGACTTGCCATGAAGTGATAAAATAGCACACTTCAGACTGGGACATAATAGATGGCAATAATTTGATAGAATGCCACTTTTTAAAGTGTTCAGTATTACCTTTAAGTACTGAATTATGTCGGTGTGAAAATTTCAAATGCAATAAATTATTTGGGATGGAAAGTTTATTTTATTTATAAAATTAAAATTAAACTTCTTGCATTTTTAAACTGATTTATAAACATTCCCTCTAACTTGAATATATGTTCTTGGAAAGTTGATTTCATCCTGTTTCCTGTTAATCATAAACTCTTAATTGCTTTAAATTCATTTATATCGGTGGGAGTCAATGTTTGTGGTTGATGAAAAAATCCTGCTTTTTGATTGATCTTTAAATATTTGAATGTATGTGTCTAACAGATATGTCACGGAGCCACAGTGACTCTGTGGTTAAGATATCCGACTTGTGGCCTGAATGGTACAGCTTCAGATCAGCCATGCAGATCTTCCAAAGTGGTGCATAAAGGCATGAGCAAGCCACATGATTAGACTGTACAATCTTTCATATCAGGAGGTTTTAATTTCATTATTTTCATGGGAAATAATTGTCCGCAAAATCAAATCTGCCTTGAAAGATAGTATTGCTGAAGGATGGTATTGCAGATAGTGTGATACATGAAATTGTATTCCTATACAAAAACAGTCCATTTACACTCAAACCATGAAATGTTATCTACAATAACATTTGTGATTTTACATTACTTTTCTCTGCATGATACAGCCTTGAAAGTATCAAAGATTCAGTGTTCCATTAAATCCTCAAAAAAGATAAACCCTGAAATGGCATTTATGGCAAAAACACTGTATGTTAAGTATTTAATGTCAGGCTTTGGTAGCTACCTGATATTGTGAAAACTGATTACCATATGTACTCGCTTACAAGTCAAGACCACCTGCAAACTGCACCGACACATGCCTGCCCATCACATAATGCACCAGCATATCTGGGTCTATGCAGTCAACAAACTTTCTGAAAACAGATCAATGTTTCTGTTGGTTGTAGTCAGACTCAACTTAAAAGTGAGCACAGACCTTTCCTGTAGACAGTGCTAAGTTGTTATCTCCTCCTAGCTGATAGGTGTCAGCAATAGTGTCACTCATTAAGGTGCTGACAAAGCCTGGTTACCAAGCATGCAAACTTTGTACTTTTGACTAGTTATGATAACAGATCTGTTAACCTTACACTTATTTCAAATTACTTAATAATTCATCTCATGTAACTAACACAACCAATACGATCCAAGTGTCATTTAAAAGCAGATTCGTAAGGCACAAATTGATCAATTTGATGTATTACTCTTTGTCCTTTATTGAGAGACCACCTCTCTGGATATTCTGTAATTGTAATAACTTTAGCTATAAAGAGTTTCATGTTTTGCTGTTTGTATCTAAAATGAACAAATTTAAATATTTATGCTGTGATACTGTTAACAGATATCTCAAAACAAATAACATAAACTGTGATGGATAAATCAATAAAATATAACATTGTTTTATTACTGGATTTATCAACATGTAATATCTGCACTATAAACAGTTTACTTTTATCTGCTTCATTCTTTCTTCCGTTCACATTTTCCTCAGTGATCCCAATTACACAGACACACTGATACGTGCTCAATGTTCTAATTGATACAAACATTACACACTGAAATAACAATTAAATAATCAAGTATGACACAATGCTGTGGTTTTGACAATAATTTAGCAATCAATAGTTTTGGTTTGTTTCTTAGAGAAGGTGTGTTTTACAGGAAGGGGTGATGTTGATAAGAAGTTTTTCAACTGGCGGCATGATTTGTTTCTTTAATTACTGAGTAAGCAAGGTTACGGGATATGCATGATAGAAGCAAATATCTTGTATCTCATTATCAAATTATATTGTATGCAGGAAGTGGTGGTTTTGGACAAGAATTTAGCAGATAAAAATGGATTATTGTATGAGTACTAGATTTAATAGGACCAATAAATCATGGTCCTTAAATTATGCAGTAAGAAGACTTCAAAAACTACATAAGTCATATTGTGACTTGTTGACCTTCTCTTTTTCATAACTCTAATAAAAATAATTGTGACAATTTAATCTCTGACTTTTTATCCTAAACTGGTTTCATAACTGTAAAAATTAGAATTGTGACTTTTTGTCCTTTGACTTAAGTCCTACAAACAGGTATCTAAGTCACTATCTCCTCTCTCCCACTCACTGCACCAAGATGTTAGTAGGGCAGTAATTCAACCGGGGGTGGGGGGCATTTTAAAATACTTTAAAGTGTTCTCTTGTCAGGTCAGCTGAAACTGCATCATTCTCAGGTTTAAGGTGTTATGAACACTTTATCTGAAAGACCGTTACTGACTGATGATTGTAATATCTGGAACATGTGTCAAAACTATTCGGCATTTGGCATTCACAGATATAACGTGTCATCATTTTGTTATATTTTTTTTTATCCAAAAGTAGCTCTTATGATGATTTAGTGATTCAATTGTTTTTTAAAACAATTGATCATGTCTGAAATTTAAGGACCAGACTCGATCTGGTCCACTAAAATGGGAATAGCTGGGAAGAATACTTAATTGGCATTGTCCAGAGATTCTATTTTATTAACTTTCTGATCATGCTAATCATTTGTAATTTGGAATTACTTTAATCTGTTTTACTATAAAACATCACTTATCTACATGCATAAGCTTTTCTGTTGACATGACTACTTGAGATAATTGCTGGTATTCAGAATCAACATGTAGGAAATAATCGTCTCTAAGGCAAACTGCAGAGGTGAATCAGTATCTTAATGGACGGTCACGTGGTACAAATACGGCCTAGCCCATGGTTACAAAAATAGAAAGGTCTATACATGTATATGGTATCAGCAAATAAAAGTGAATTCACAGTAACATATAGATGAAAGGGAAAACAAAAAATAACTTTACACAAAACATAAAAATGAACTCTTGTCTATATTTTATAGAATAAAAAATGAACTCTCAGTTCTTTACTTTATTTTACACAAAACAAATGAACTTTGACTTCTTTTCTTTTTTATGCAAAACAAAAAGATGAACTCAAACTTCTTTTATCTATTTTACATAAACCATAAAATATGAACACTTTTATCTATTTTGCACAAAACATAAAAATGAGCTCTTCTCTACTTGACACAAGACATAAAAAATGAACTATTTTCTCTATTTTACGCCATACAAAAAATGAGCTCGCTTCCTTTCTCTATTTTACATAAAATATAAAAAAAAAAAAACAAGCATTTATTTTCTCTATTTTTATACAAAACATAAGAAATCAGCTTAATAATATGCAATTTGTTTCCAAACACTGCATTTTGCTTCAAGATAAAAATACAGGAGTACAAAATCATGACATCTTTAGCAGTAGTGAATATGAACACTGTTATCATGTAAGGCATGTATGTATGTATATATATATATATATCTTATAACTCAATTTCTCAAACCAAACTTTTTCCCATAAGGCATTTTGGGGTTTTTCTACAAACAAACTTCTTCTGAAGTTCCTGTCCAAAGAAGATCAAAGACTGTTTAGATTTGGCTTTCTGGCAAAGCTATGATAGTCAAACAATTATGATAAGAAGTGCCTGTGTTTATGAACCACCCTAAACATCTACTGGTTACATAAATTTCTTTGAAAAAAGTGTAAATATAATTTTATCTTGGCCTGTTGGAACTATACAATAAACTTGCACACTCCTGATTATTTACCGTTTCGTCTTGACCACCCATGACTTGCACACTCCTGATTATTTACCGTTTCATCATGACCACCCATGAGTTTCAGTTTTGCAGGAGTTAGTAATTTATAATTAAGGGTTAATCTTCTGACAAGGATACTAATTAGGAAAATTATTTCATTTATTAAATACTTTTTAACCTAATCATGAAATAAACATGGACATTTAGTTTGCAGATCTATATTTTACACAACAGAATGAAAAAAGATAATTAATTTGGCAGAATTAGTTAACGAAATATATTTATTATCAATGACTTCGTGATAAACCTACCACATCAAGCCATATGGCTCAATGCTTCCCTCTTTATGATTTATGATTCTACGGATTAATAATTAAGATCAACATGGTAAAGATTCAGTTCAACAAGTTAATGATTAAGATCAATAGGTAATGATTAAGTTCAATAGGTAATGATTAAGTTCAATAGGTAATGATTAAGTTCAATAGTTAATGATTCACATCAGTAGTTAATGATTAAGATCAACAGGTAATTATTAAGATCAATAGGTAATGATTGTGATCAATAGGTAATTATTAAGATCAATAGGTAATTATTAAGTTCAATAGGTAATGATTGAGTTCAATAGGTAATGATTAAGATCAACAGGTAATTATTAAGATCAATAGGTAATGATTGAGTTCAATAGGTAATGATTGAGTTCAATAGGTAATGATTAAGATCAACAGGTAATTATTAAGATCAATAGGTAATGATTACAATCAATAGGTAATGATTGTGATCAATAGGTAATTATTAAGTTCAATAGGTAATGATTGAGTTCAATAGGTAATGATTAAGATCAACAGGTAATTATTAAGATCAATAGGTAATGATTAAGTTCAATAGGTAATGATTGTGATCAATAGGTAATGATTAAGATCAGTAGGTAATGATTGAGTTCAATAGGTAATGATTAAGATCAACAGGTAATTATTAAGATCAACAGGTAATTATTAAGATCAACAGGTAATGATTAAGATCGACAGGTAATGATTAAGATCAGCTGGCAATGGCTCTAAATTTGAATTTGCAGCTGTTAAGTTTCCAGTACTCTGGATTTATAATATCATTTGCATATGAAGAAAACATTTAGGAAAATACTTGTACGAGTATTCAAATGATATGAATATGTGTACGTTATATACTGGCAGTGTTTTTAAAGGAGGAGGAGTCTGTTAGCTAGAACCATCACCACATTCTGTAATTACATGCATATTAAATAATTGATATTTATGCTGCTAAATATTAATTAGGATTAGTGAAGAGGCAAAATCATAAAATTATAAATCAAACATATAAAAGAGTGAGTCAAACCTGAATTGGCAGACTTTCAACCCGTTTGTGTAATGACAAGCTGACCATACATACTCACTTTTAAGTCAAACCCAATCACAAAGAGCATAGACCCTAACCTGCCATCATATAATGCTATGGCAGATATTATACCTAAAAAACTTCATAGACCCCGATCTGCCTGCACATTATGCAACATTGTGCAGTTGGTGTTATAAGTGAGTATATATGGTAGCTGTTAACTGCACTCAGTTTAAACATATATATGCATAAGGATAGATGAACTCCAATTTGTATTTTGACTCTGCTTGCACATAGAGGGGTATCATGATTTCATCTTGTACATCTATACTTCTGTCCATCTCTGTCTGGTGGCTTAAAAGTGGTTAGAGCATCCACCTCAGAAATGGGAGGTTGCAGGTTCTAACCCCGGCTGAGTCATGCCAAAGACTTATAAAAATGGTACTAGCAGCTGCCTCACTTTGCGCTTAGCATTAAGATGTTAGTATTAAGACTGGTCAGCCTGGTGTCAGGATAATACGACTGGGTGGGACATGATGCTACATGTCTGCGGCATGATGCACAAATGCTAGATATCACTATAAACTGTCACACTGCAAACATTGTAGCGATATAACTGGAAAATTGTTAAAGCTATGTTAAAAATCCAAATAACACACCCTGACCATGCATCATAAGATGCTTATTAACATGAGTGTGCAAAACCCTCTCAACATAGACAAATTATACTTGACTACTGTATGAACATATTCTGATTAGATTTTTGACGTCATTATAGCAAATTTCAAACTTTTGAAGACTTCAGTATTTTGACACAAACCTTATTTGCTACCATGATTAAGTAAAAATCACTCGTGGTTAACAAATACAAATTTTTAAGCTTATTCAAATTCATACATAGAATGACATGGCCCCACCATCATTAAACTTTTATTGAGTCAAATTTCACACAAAATATTCAAACCAATCAGAATGCAGCATTTGTATAAGTGGAGTAAGATTTCCAAATTTTGAGTAACATTATTCAAAATGTTGAGTAACTTATATTTTTGTAATTTAGGGACTCAAGAAGACTAAGTTATTTTTATATTTAAAAAAAACCCAGTTAGCATGATTTATCAAAAGCCACCCGAGGCAGACAAATTAAATATTATATGTATGTTTGTATGTCAATAAGGATAGTATTTTGACACTAAAATCAGTATGTTTTTCCCTTACCCCAAGAGCAAGACATTGGGAAGGTTTGGTAACTGTAGATGGTGCTGAACTTAAGTTATCATTTGTACACCATTTTTCTTCTTTTAGCCTCTGTCAGTAATACTGACCTCTGTCCTTTTAACCTTAAAATAGATAGGGTACTTTCTTTTCCCAAGTGCAAACCATCTGCAAAGTTTAGTAACTATAGATTGTGGACAATTCACATTATTGTGCAGAAATGAAACAGACAGACAGTTGGACAGATGGACAGCATCGTAACATAATATGCTCGGCCTTATGATCGGTGTATAAAGAAAATCTTCAGAACCAGATTCAATTTGTAAAGTATCCAAGATTGTTTAGATTTGGCCTTTCTGGAAAAACTAGGATAGTCAAACGTTTAGGACTGCCAGAACCAGTGTTTATGAACCACCCTAAACATCTACTGGTTACATAAATGTCTTTGGAAAATCATGTAAATATTGTTTTATCTTTGCTTGCCAGAACTATTCAATTAACCCATAGTATACAACAATTATTTCATTCTGACCTCCCAAGAGTTACAGTTTTACTTGAGTTGCTAAATTATATTCGAGGTTCAAATGTCCTATGTGCTAATTACCATATTAAAGTTTAATTTCATTACACGTATAATTTGAACCTAATACACTGAAACTTGCCTGTTATAAAGAAACATAAGGATACCACATAAATTTAGTCTTATGAATAGATACCTTTTGTACTGAGGTGAAATGGGTAAATAAAATTAATACATCAAGTTGCATCAATAAGGTGAAATGAAGCTGTCTCTCAGATTACTATTCTTACTCAATGGCTCCCACCAAAATGTTCAAGGACTCAGAATTGGGTGTAATTCAGTCAAAATAGGTCAGTCAAACTGAGTAAAATACTGAGTTAAAGTGAGTGTAGCGCTGCATCAAAGTGAGTATAAAATTTGTTGTTGTTGTTGTTGTTGTTGTAGGGTTTAATGCCATTTTTCAGCACATGATAGGTTATACATGGCGGCCAGTATTAATGGTGGAGGAAGATCCCAGGAAAACCCCAGAAAGAACCACCAACCCACGAGAAGCTACTGGCAGGCTTTCTCACAAACCCGCATTAGCCGAATCTGAGACTAAAACCCATGCAGAGAGAGGTGAGATGGCAGTGATCCATAACGAAGAGTGCTTTAGACAACTCGGCCACTTGGGGCCCCTATAAAATTCGTTCAGTCAAAGTGAGTGTTATAATGTGTTAGTCAAAGTGAGTGTAATACTGGATAAGTCAAAGTGATTGTAATACTGGGTAAGTCAAAGCGAGTGTAATACTGGGTCAGTCTAAGTGAGTGTAATACTGGGTCAGTCAAAGTGAGTGTAATACTGGGTCAGTCAAAACCAGTGTAATACTGGGTCAGTCTAAGTGAGTGTAATACTGGATCAGTCAAAGTGAGTCTAATACTGGGTCAGTCAAAGTGAGTATACTACCTGGTTAGTAAAAGTGAGTGTAATATTGTGTCAAAGTGATTGTAATATTGTGTCAGTCAAAGTGAGTGTAATACTGGGTAAGTCAAAGGTAATAACCTTGTAAAATATGGTCATATTCCGTCAGTAAATTGACATCATCTAAGATCTTGATAAATATGAAGTTTGAAAGCCAATAGGATTGAAACAGAAATAAAAGATACGCCAATCAAGGGTCAGAACCTTGGGAAAAATAGTCCAAATCTGCATATCATTACACTCAGAAATCTTACTGAGTCTCAACTGTTTTTTCTTCTCTTCAGGAAATTTAGTTAATATAAATCAAAAGATGCTAGTGTTCAAAATATATTGTGATGCATGGCTATATTAAGTCAATCAACAGTCATAGCTCTGTAAAAATGTAGTCAAGGTCTGGTCATTATGATCACATCTTGCTCAGGAGAATTTTCTTAGCAAATAAGCTTGAAATCAAACCAAGAAAAACCAAACAAAAAAACATGAATGCTACAGCATTCTAAAGCCCTTGAGATGCCTAAGTTATTTCATGACCATAACACCATAAAATATCATCAAAATCTAATCATTTAAGATACTATCTGAGACCTTGTTAACATTAAGTTACACAGCTAATCTGATTCAAATCAAACTGAAAAACATGAATGCAAGAGTGTCTTTTATGGGCCAGCACCCTGTAGGATCAAAATCTGGTCATCTTCAAATGTAATCAAGACATTATTGTGCTAAAGCTTTCACCACAAATTTGATTGGAATAAAATAAAAATGTGAATGCTAGTGTTCACAAGCTGTAGCATTGCTCAGTTTAAGCTGATAAATGATCATAACACTTTATGAAATAGTAAAAAGAGTCCCAAGTGGGCCTGATATCACTTACCGGTCCTGAATAACTTAACAGCTGACTATTTCACCAAACAGGCTATGCACTATAAAAACAAAACATACAAAACTATCTGCAAACTTTGTATTATGTTGCTTCTACATATTTACTTATAAAAAAACTGTTTTAAAGATAATGGCATAATTTTTACATAGAGCATCTTGCTCACAATCCAAGCCATTTCAAAAGCTTGTCTGTATGAACCCATTTACCAAGTTTTATCAAAACTGGATGATAAAAGCTCTAGATCTAGACAGGTATAAAGATTAAAAGCTCAGCCAATCAGATGCAAGGTATCTCATTAATATAGACCATATCTGAAGTTTGATCAAAATGAGATAAAAGAAATATGGTTTATAGAGTGGCAACAAGCTCGGCCAATCAGATGCAAGGCACCTCATTAATATATCCTATATCTGAAATTAGATCAAAATGTTATAAAAGAAATATGGTTTAAAGAGTGGCAACAAGCTGTTACATTCACCTCAGTAATATGCATGAATCCTGATCACTTTCTGTATTGTCTCAGAGCTTTGTGATACATTATGCCTTTATTTCACTTTTGAAACAAATTAGAACTATAACTTCTGGAGAGGAACCAAGTTCAGCTAATCAGATGTATGTATGTGTGTGTGATCTAGATTTTTAATGTAGCTTTGACAATTTTAGTCATATCGCTATGATGTCTGCAGTGTGGCAGTTTATAGTGATGTCTTGCACTGGGGCATCATGCCGCAGACATGTAGCATCATGTCCCACCCTGTCACATTATCTTGACACCAGGCCAACCAATCCTAAAACTAACCTCTTAATGCTGAGCACCAAGTGAGTTCCATTTTTATAAGTCTTAGGTGTGACTTGGCCGGGGTTGAAACCCACAACTTCCCGCATCCAAGGCAAAGACTTTAAGTGGTCCTAATCAGAATCACCACCTTAAGATAAACTTTCCTCACTCATTGTCAAAATTGTCTATTTAGACCTTGATGATGCATGGATCTTAGTCATTATCTAACAGATCCAAGATCTAAATCATACAAACCCATATTGTCAAAGTCATCTGAGGTCTTAATGATGTCAACCCATATTGTCAAAGTCATCTGAGGTCTTAATGATGTCAACCCATATTGTCAAAGTCATCTGAGGTCTTAATGATGTCAACCCATATTGTCAAAGTCATCTGAGGTCTTAATGATGTCAACCCATATTGTCAAAGTCATCTGAGGTCTTAATGATGTCAACCCATATTGTCAAAGTCATCTGAGGTCTTAATGATGTCAACCCATATTGTCAAAGTCATCTGAGGTCCTAATGATGTCAACCCATATTTCAATGTCATCAGAGGTCTTAGTGATGTCAACCCATATTTCAAAGTCATCTGAGGTCTTAATGATGAAAATATATATTTTGAGTTTAATCCAAAATGGATCTGAAATATGGATCTCCAGAGTGGTAACAAGGTCTCTAATTCAGATGCAAGATCACCTCATTAATATGCACATATTTTTCTCACTATCAAACTTGTCTCAGATTTTGATGATATAAACCTATTTCCAAGTTGGATTAAAATAAGATGTAAACAAAGGACTTCACAGAGGTAACAAATAGCTGTTCATAGATGGATACATGATGGACAAATCCACAATGCATAATGGATGCACGGCTATACCATAAACTCACAAGGCCTTATGGTGAGGTCTACTACAAATCTACTCATCATGAAACTTATCGAATATCAAGTTGAAGTGAAGCCCCACATCCACTTTTGTTGAAATCAAGTAAGAAATATGAATGCAGGAGTGTTTACAAGCCTGGTGTGATGCTCTTTCTAATAAATGAAAGGCCGCAACTTTGTAAAATATGGTGAGAATACAGTAAGGTCCTCATTGATTTCATCCAAAGTCTTGTTGAGCTTCTCACAGATTCGGATTGAGGTCAAACAAAAAGAATGAATGCTTGTGTGTTTACAAGTCACTGGAATGCCTATTACAAGCTGATAAAGGGCAATAACTCTTAGATATACAAGCCAAATCTGTTTATCATCAAATTTATCTAAGTTCTTGTTGAGATAAAACTTCAAAGCAAATCTGGTTCAAATCAAGCAAGATATGTGGCTGTACAAGTGTCTGAACATTAGCAATGCCATGCTAAGATGCTCAAGGGCTACAACTCTAACATACTTAAAATGTGCTGTATTATCAAGATGGTTTGACCTCTTGTTTAGATAAAGATTTACAGCAAATCTGGCTGAATAGAATGTGGTTATAAATGTGTAAGTTACAATGTTCACAAAGTAGTGCATCAGAATTCTCCTGTGTATAGAAGATCCAGCTCAATTACTGTTAAGAAATATGCAGTTTATTCATCACTGAACTCATCTGCTCCACTGTTGAGATGATGTTTTACAACAATCACAATAGATTTTGTTGCAATACAAAAAATAAATATGGATGCTAGAGTGCTCACAGGCAGATGGATCAAAGCATAGAGATCAATAACCTTAGCAGTGGACACAGGAAGTGGTTCAAGAACACTCTCCTTCTACTACCATATGTACTAGTTTATAAGCTGAGTCCAACCTCAAATGGCACAAACCCACAATTCCGCTGTCACATGACGCACCAGTAGATCTGGATATGGGGCCCCGAGTGGCCTAGTGGTCTAAAGTGCTCACTGTTATGGATCACTGCCATCTCACTTCTGTCTGTGTGGGTTTGAGTCTCGGGTTCGGGTATGTGAGAAATCTTGCCAGTAGCTTCTCGTGGGTTGGTGGTTCTTTCCAGGGTTTCCCAGGTTCTTCCTCCACCATTTATACTGGCCGCCATGAATAGCCTATCTTGTGCTGAAAAATGGCGTTAAACTCTGTAACAACAACAACAGATCTGGATATGTGCAATCTGTTAGGAGTAATCAGTAGAACAAATGACAGATCCTGACCTGCAGGCACATTATGCTATGGAAGATTATGATCTTTGTTGTTTGCGGCTTGACTCGACTTATAAGTGAGAATATACTGTATGTGATAACCACTCAACACATAATGTGCCTCCTTTAATGCTTTAAAAAATTGTGATGACAAATCTGAAAGTAAGTACCAGTTAGATGTAGTTATGTTTAAACATACATTGAAGTTTATCAATCCGTGTAAGATTGTGACCCCTTGTAATTGTGTAATGTGTGTGTGTATGAAAACAATTAAGAAATTCATAACAACTGTGAAAACAAAGAATAAGTGATACCTTCTGATCATTACCAAATCCCCCAAGGATCTCATATTTTAGTTTAAATGCACATTAGATTGTATAAAACCCCCAACAAATCCAATATTCTACTGTCTCCTGTGATCCCATGAAGTCCCATGAAATTTCAATTAAATTGTAAAAAATCTCATCCATTTCAATGTTCTAATGACTTCTATAGTCCCATGTAGTTTCAATTAAATAATAATTTTAAAGATTAATATGTACTGCAGAAATATTTGTACTGCAATTCACAGTGGTAACATACTCAATGTACACATTTATTGACCCAGGTCCAATCACTGGTGAAGCGTTAGGTATGCAATTGAATAATTAATGCTTGTGGTTTCCTCCTAGCCAGGAAATCATACAAGCTTTGAGCCTGAGATTTTGTTTCAGCCAATCACAAATCACATTACTTTTGAAAAGTTATCTCTGACTGGCTGATGATAAACACACAATCTCAATCTCAAGCTTAGAAATGTGTGATTTCCAGACCATATCAGGCAGTTTCCGAAATGTCAAAATCCAATGGCCTCCTCAGACTGAGGAGATCCACCTGTCCAATGCCCAGGACAAGCTCAAATTCAGTCATGGGCAGGCCCAAGTTTGCCCATGGAGAGTTAAAAAACTGTGAGACATACACCACATTATAGGTTAGCACATTTACTTGGCAATTATATATATCTCATGCTTCTGTGGCATATCCCAACAGTTTCATTCATCAGTCAAACCACAATTTCCTTCATCGGTCAATCAACAGTTACATTCATCTGTCAATCAAGAACTTCATTCATCTTTCAATCAACAGTTACATTCATCTGTCAATCAAGAACTTCATTCATCTTTCAATCAACAGTTACATTCATCTGTCAATCAAGAACTTCATTCATCTTTCAATCAACAGTTACATTCATCTATCAATCAACAGTTTCATTCATCAGTCAATCAACAATTTCATTCATCAGTCAATCAACAATTTCATTCATCTGTCAATCAACAGTTTCATTCATCTGTCAATCAACAGTTTCATTCATCTGTCAATCAACAGTTTCATTCATCTGTCAATCATTTGCTCATGGAGACATGATAAAGTGAATGCTTACTTTTGGAAGCACATTTTGACAAAATTGGGAATAAATATTTGTACGTGAAGCTGAACTTGTTATATGTTATATTTTAATAGTAATAAATGTATTAGCAAGCATCTGATATAATACTGGATTTTTCAACTAACTATAAGTTAGATTTTAATAGAAAAATATTTACAGTATCAGGTATACTGGATTTGCCAACTTGTTATAAATTAAAACTTTTATAGTAATATTTGCAAGTATTGGGTATATAGTAGTCCCCCTCTTGAACAGCCCCCTGACCAGCGGCCACCAGCTTCTTACAGCCAGAATCCCTTGGCACCGACGAGTTTGTGTTCAAAAGTACCCCTCTAGAATGGCCAACCCTCTAATGTGACCAGCAGCCAGCATAGTACAAAAATGTAAAATGTTCTCCTCACAAGTGGCCACTTTTTTCATTTCAAATGTGTCCAGAACCAATAATTAATTCATATCGTAATCAGATTATCTCTACCGTCGATACATGTCTCCCAATGTCAAGTTTCCGTTACTGACAGAGTGTTGACTAAAGTACATGTAACACTAAGATTAATATTATATCATTATCTATAAAAGCCGATGTTTACAGCAAATGGGCTCAACAATGTTATGATAGAGTTTTGGGCTTCACACATCTGTCGAGTTCTTCTCTTTGATGATTACAACCGGTCAAGATCATAACATGGTCAGCATAGGCTAAAAATAGATTTTATGCATTAACACACACAGAGAAATTAACCTTGAACCAAACAGGGTACCAGACAAAGACTGAAACATCATGTGACAACACATTTATTGCTTCCTTTACGAAGAAGGCATTTTGTCCACTCAACAAAAGTTTTGTCTGCATAATTATATCACATACAGTTAGCAACATCCAAATAAATCATTACCAAACATTAACATGTCATCATGTAAACGGAGATGTATTATTTTAGAAGAAAGTTGGTTATTCTACTTGACTACATCTGGGAGGGGGACTTGCAGAACAATTTTATGTAGAAAAGACTTGAATAAAACAATTTTATGTTGAAAAGACTTGAATAAACAGCGTCATAACCGAGAAGGAGATTATTCAGCAGTAGTGGGAAAATGGAGTAAATGGAAAGAGAATTATGTATGTACCAAGATTTAAATGTCATTTTTGAATGGTTTTGCAATGTGCATGACAACAATACCTGCTTGCATATCACGCTTACGTCAACAATAAGAAGTATTAATGTGAATTCAGTTGAAATAAGTCTGTTATTACGATAAGAAGAACCTTTTAATAATTAATGTTACTTTTAAACGAAGATATTAAATGAAGATATTAAATAAATGCTTTGAAGGATGTAGCTTTCAAACTACGTACATTACATCTACTTCTCACAAAAAATGTAGTCCCCCTCTGGAAAGGCCACCCATCTTATAAGGCCACTTTCCCAGTGCAGAAGGGGTGGCCATATAAGAAGGGGACCACTGTACTGGATTTGCCACCCTGTTGCAAGTTCAATTTTGTGGAAATATGTTCAAGTGTTGGGTATGTTGGATTTGCCAACTTTTCATAAGTTAGATTTTTATAGTGATATTTGCAAGTATTGGACATAATGGATTTGCCAACTTTCATCCTAACCCAACAAAAGTAAAATGAAACGGGCTTGCTGACTTTATGATCCAATTAAATGTGCCAAGCTTGCAGACTTGGAACTCTGTACAAGTCAGCTTGTTTAAGACTGATTTTATACATGTCACTGCTTTCAATGTAACTACTTGATAATTGTTAATAACATAACTTGTGAGATTTTTGTTACACGGGTGTGTTTGGAAATACAAAATTCACCTTGGTTCAGCTGACAGGAGGACATTTTACATATCTCTGCCCAACCAGCCCCAGTACTGACCAAGATTCTCGTGTTTGTTAAATTTAGGGGAACTCTGGCAGTCTAGGGTGGGAGAATCGTCTCTTGGAGTCGCTCGAGGTACAACACAGTTAAAGACCGTGACTCATCTCTGATGATCAGCCATTTAGATTTCTCGACAAGCAAGAATGTATGTACCAACACATCTTTTATCCATGAGTGGTGTTTATCATGAATTATTTGCAGGTAATTACAGGAGATCAATAACATCATCTTGTGCAGAAAATAATTACAAGGATAAAAAGTAAGTTTACTCAAATCATTCAGGTGTGTAAATAAATAAACCATAACAAAACCACTATCATTTCCAAGTCAGTCTTTCATTATTGTTCATGTAGTTGAAGAGCTGAGTGTATTTAGCCACTTGTCTTCTTTTCCTGTTTTATCTATCCATGCATTCTATTCTCCACAGCAATCAATTTGAACCTTTCCTTTCTTCTCATCTCCATATTTACCTACATATATTATAACATATATCGTTTTAGAAATTTCCAAGTACTTAATGTGCCCCCAAAAAGAACAAAAGAAAACAAAATAAGCTATTTAACTGCAGAATAAATATAAAACAATTTCAAGAAAACACCCCACATTTTATTTTACTTGCTATTATAACTTTTGTTGTGATGTATGTTATCATTTATCTGGGCAAGATCTAAATCTCCCAAAGGCAAGTTCAATTTTCCAGTCAGTCTGGGACAAGTGGACTTTCTTTTATATAAAAGTCCTGTTCCTGACAATATTTTTTGCAATCAGCCATTTAGAATATGTAGTTTAATTAAAAAGTCTGCTGTTGTATAATGTACAGAAAACAAAGCTCAGAAAACTCTCTGTAACCGACTCAGAAGACACAAGCCCACCACTCTTTTGGATGCAAGAAATAAGATAAAAGCTAGAAGATTTATTTCATGCTGTAGTCTGGAGAACATAAAACCACTATCTCTGTGTGCTATTTTACAGAACATAATCTACCTATTTTACTAATAAAAGTGATTTACTGAGTAGTCAGGAACCCTGGCACCTTATTTTCCTGTCCATTTTTAACCTTATTCTAACCCAAATTCATCATGAGAAGATGCTATGGTTGATGTTTAGTACTGTAAAACATGAGATCAGGGAAACTAGTGCACAATCAAAAACTGCCAAACTTCAGAATCAATCAAACTCTAAACCCTAACCCTGGTAATTGTTTATATATATATATATATATATATATATATATATATATATATATATATATATATATATATTATATACCACATACATTAACAAATAACATGCATTTAAAGTGTTGGTATAAAGCAATTTGATATACCAATACTATTGGTATATCAAATTGTGATCCGCCCATGGTGCAATAATACGCATATATAAACATTCTCGCGAGCGTCTGCAGTTGATTCTAGATCAATGATCAATTTCCATACATTAGTCACTAGTGATGTATGAAAATAACGATGAAAAGTATTAATAATCCCGTTTTCTAAATGAATTAATATGGTACAGATTTTGATCACAATTCTTTCTGCTTTCTGTTCTCCCCTCCCCTCTCATGCATAATGGACAAACTACGCAGAAATGTGGAGTGAGAGAGAAAAAGAATTTGGGCTGGATAAAAAACCTTGAAACAGAAATTACACCAAGTAACCTACAAGAATATGATTCATCGTAACGATACGTGTGCACTTTCCTTGGGATTTATCTACAGTGTTTATCAATGATACAAAGTTGCAAACCAGTAAATTCCTCAGTTACTAGGTAGACATACTGTGATGTACTTAATGTTGTTTTGTAGTATTTTTTTTCTTAAACATACTATAATGTTCTAAATAATCGATTATTATTTAAATATGAAAATGTCCAAAGGACCCTCTCTCTCTCTCTCTCTCTCTCTCTCTCTCATCATAGCAAGATACGGGATTTTAATCTATGAAATGATGAATGTAGAGAATTTGTGTTTGTGTTAATCCCACGATATCTCTGGACTTATGAATGATGGTAAAAGTTAAGTCAAACAGACCAAAGGATGAGAGGGGGGGGTTATGGTCGGTTGTACTATTGCTAAAGCAGAATAATGACTTAGATCAACTGTAAATATATTAAAATATTTTAATTACCTTTTGTTGGTTCGTCAGTTGGCTTAGTTTCTATTCCACATTAATTTCCATGCGCCGGTATCTGAATGGCGTTCATGTGAATGACGTAGCTATCCCAGTGTAAATAGTGCTCTACTGTACTTTTATCATTAAAACCATCTTTCATGTTTAAATCATAAGTGTGTATTATATTGATACAATCAATGTGGAGAAGAATAGAAACCAAGAAAAGAAAACAATCAACTTATCAATATGCAGAGGTGATTGTAAATAGCCACTAACTGCATAGAACTACATTTTGTAGCGGACCCACTCGGGGATGTGAGGAGTTCATTCACTAGGTCAATACACAGCTGCTTGTAGTAAATCTGAACTCAGTTCAAAGGGCAAATATATGTATTTGTATGTGATATAAATAAAATATATGTACAGTATGTACGCTGTATCAATGATATACCACTCACTGTATAAATTTTTCATTAAAAGGAAACTCAGCAAGCTTCGTTTCCTTTTAATGAAAAATTTATACATCTAAATGATATCATTGGTCGCTTTATATACTATACATATATTCTATATATATATATATATATATATATATATATATATATATATATATATATATATATATATATATATATATATATATATATATATATATATATATATATATACACACACATACATACATACATACATACATATGTATATACATACACAGGTGTATTAAGTTGTTTTATTCAGTTGTATCAATAATATACTTTAAAAATTTTAAGTTTTCATATCATTGCTAAGAACAAAAATCTACACAGTTTACCTTCACTATCAAGCGCCTCATTGCATTGATGCCACTCTTATAAGGTGGTTTGTACATTTATGGATTACAGTACAATAAACTGGATTACTTTTGTTTTATCATTGCTGCTCAACTTATTTCACCTAATTCTAATTCAAAGCTGATGAAAGCCAATTATTATATAACTCACATTGTTAAATGCCATATTTCTGTGTTTTATGCACCATTATGAAAGAGCCTAGTTATAACACTCCTCAAAATGAGGATCCCACAACTATAATGCACTCCAATAATGGACTCCAAAGAACAGTTTTACTAGGTTAGTGTTAAATACTTGCTTACAAGTTAGGTCCAGTGGCAATGTGCACAGACTAGATCTGATGTCGCTTAATGTGCCAGTAGATCTGGGTCTATACAGTTTGCTAGGAGCAATCTGAAGAAACAAAAAACACAGATCCCAATTTGCCAGTGCATTATGCATCAGCAGATCAGGGTCCATGTTGTTTGCAGTTGGACATGATGTTTAACTGAGTATATACAGCATCTTATATAAAAAAAATTCTCTGCATAAAAGAATATTTTAAAAAATGGATTTTTAAGGATTGAAGATGCATGAAAAATTAGAAGGTGCACAGAATTACAGACCATGCCATTATTGCTGGAACTGAACCAATCTGAAACTGTTATTTGCACTCACCTGCCCATTTGAACATGTGATTTACTTAGTTTTTATTCCATTTGGGTTTTAAATTTGGATGATTGATAAATCCATTTTTGATTCAAGAACAAATAGTTGCAGTGAACAACATATTATCATATTTAGGTATCAGCTAACTTAAGTAATTTTGACTCACTTGAAATTCACTTTCATGCGATGTCATATTGAATTTTTTTTTTTAACTCTTTAGTGAAGATTAAAGAATAATGAAATTATTTGTCTAAAGAAAAAAATTAAGATACATCAACCGTTAAAATGAATCGTATAAAATGTCAATTGAATTGCGTATTTTTCAATGGAAATTTAACGCAGTGAAACCAACAATACTGAGTTATATGATGGGAATACAACTATCGCCTAAGTCAGGGGTGAACTGTAACCACAACACTTTCCAATAAAAGTTTTAAAACTTCTTACAGCTGTAGCAGTGGAGATATTAAAGCATGCCATAAACCAAATGTCTTAATCTAAATGAAAATGCTTATAACCCCTATGCCAAAATCATCAACAGAGCAGACAATGTACATATACACACATACAGCTACATGTCATAACGCAAAAACTTACTTATGTACTTTTATAACTTGCATAAAAATTTTAATTTTGCAAAGGAAAAGTGCACTTTTATGTCCCTAATGCTTCTGTACACAGAAGACTAATGAGAAAAGGTCATCAACTATGAACTTGAACAACTTCCAGCTGTCAGAAAAGACAAATTATATCAGTTTAGTTGTCTTGAATCAAAAGAAGCAGACAGCTTACAAGCCATAAACTGACATGAAGTATTGCATGTTTTGCTGCCTACAAGAAAGAGAACTTAAAGGTAATAGTCCACTAATGAATGAGTGGGAAGATTTTGGTTACAATATTCATCCACCTAGTGGTTCCTCACTATCCACTGTTACTTAACCATTCCGATGCTGCAAATAGTTCCTCACTATCCAATCAGATGCTGAAAATAGTTCTTTAAGATTTAATCAGATGCTGCAAATAATTCCTCACTATCCAATCAGACGCTGCAAATAATTCTTCACTATCCAGTCAGATGCTGCAAATAGTTCCTCACTATCCAATCAGACGCTGCAAATAATTCTTCACTATCCAGTCAGATGCTGCAAATAGTTCCTCACTATCCAATCAGATGCTGCAAATAATTCTTCACTATCCAATCAGATGCTGCAAATAGTTCCTCACTATCCAATCAGATGCTGCAAACAGTTCTTTAAGATTTAATCAGATGCTGCTATTTAAATGTTTTTGTTAATCTGAAGAAGTACTCCAGTGAGGGTATGGGGATTTAGATTATAGGCCTGATGTGCTCTCCTGCACATCATAAGCAACTAATGGAAGTGGAAGCTGCAATGACTCAATGGTCAGTATGCTTGACTCTTAACCATAAGATTGCTTGTTTGAATCCCCCAGCGTTGGCTACCAACGTGTGTCCTTGGGCAAGGCACTTTAATCCTATTTTCTTGGCACTGCATGCTGTGCTGGAAAACACTAAACCAGACTAAGTAATTTTAAGAGTATGTGATTTGGAGTTTTTTAATGTAGCTGTAACAGTTTTTCAGTCATATCGTGACATTGTCTGCAGTGCTGCAATTTGCTGTCTAGCACTGGGGCATCATGCCTCAGACATGTAGACTCATGTCCCATCCTGGAGTCATATAGTCCTACACCAGGCCGACCAGTCCTAATAATGCTGAGTGCCTAACGAGGCAGCTGTCTGTACCATTTTTATATATCTTTGGTATGACTCGGCTGGGGTTCGAACCTGTGACCTCCCACATCAGAGGCAGACACTCTAACCACTTAAGCCACCGGAGTGGTAAGTCATTTGAAGAGGTGACTTGATTTTTATCCCATTATGTCCTTAACTTTGGCCATTTCTTTCTAAGAGTTTCCTAAAAAAAAATTAAAATCCCTAAACACCCCCTCTGTAACTTGAATTTCTCTGCAGACTGGTCAGATAATTTGGACTCGGTAAGGTTATTATGATATATAAATAAACCTCTTTAAACTGTCCACCTAAATGATGTGGCCAAAATTTTGGATTACAGCACTTTCAAGTTTTGGAAATTTTTACTATACTATAGGAAAATTTTCAGGCTGGGGAAACCAATAATGTTTACCTTCTGGAATGTGGGTTCAAGCCCCTGTGTTAAAATCCTGGAATTGGTGTTATGAAAATGATTTTTGAACAGAGGCAAATCAGTCATATTTTCATACTGTGATACTGCTAAACTACTTAATCCCACAATATCCATTTTTCTTTCTGCCACTCAGTGCTAAATACACAGGTTTTAATAATCACTAGCTTCTCCCCAAATTTATGTTTACCTGTGTGACTGAATTTATTATAAATCTATATCACCTATTCCCTTCTGGGATTCTTATTTTATATTCCAGTGAGAGAAAATGAAAGTTTTGTTTTCCTTTGATTTGAGAGGGTTTGCTTTGCTGTTATTGATTTGCTCCTCATTGCCTAGTAACTTTAGTTTATCTTGGTGATTAAAACTGATTTATGACTGCACTAAGTCTGACCCATAACTCCACATATGACTTATCAATGATAATGGTATCTCCTGAACTGGATAATACAATGTCGAGGTTGATGAGAAAATGTGGATTATGCAATTTAGAATCCTGAATGCCATTCAGTACTAAGTAACTAGTTTGAGTGCTGTGAATCTCTAACAGAGTAGTACAGATTTCCCTCAGTATAAATACTTTCATTATAACACAGCTCTTGTCATAAAGCCAGTAGAGTAATTGATCCCATTTCATTAAGTGGTAATAAAGTTATTTGTTATCATGTAATTCATTATAAGGTGGTCTCACTATAATGTGTATAGTCCATGGCCAACATGGACACCATTATAATGAGGAAAAAATGTATAATGTACTTCATTAAAGGTGGTCTCACCATAAGGTTGGATACTCTATGGCTAACATGCAAACTGTTATAATGAGAGAGTACTGTATCATGTATTTCATTATGACATTGTTTCACTATAAGGTGGTATATACTATGACTAATATGGACACTTATAATGAGGGAGGAATATATAATGTACTTTATTATAAGGTGATCTCACTATAAGGTATTACTATAGTCACAATGGCTAACATGGACATTATTATATCGAGAGAGAAATACATAATGTACTTGATTATAAATTTATCTCACTATAAGGTGTTACTGTAGTCACAATGGCTAACATGGACACTTTTATAATAAGGGATTACTGTATATTATACTTCATTATAGGGTGGCCTCATTATAATATGGTAAACTCTATAGTTAACCTGGACACTGTTATAATGAGTAAAATATGCATAATGTACCTCATTACAAGGTGATATCACTATACCATGGTACTGTATTTACAATAGTTAACATGGACACTACATTATAATGAGGGAGAAATGTATAATGTACTTCATTTCAAGGTGATATCACTATAATGTAGTACTGTATTTACAGCAGCTAACATGGATACTACATTATAATGAGGGAGAAAAATTAAAATGTATTCATTATAAGGTGATCTCACTATAAGGTGGTATTGTATTCACAAATGCTAACATCCATACTACATGATAATGAGGAAGAAATGTATAAAGTACTTCATTATAAGGCAATCTCACTATAAGGTGGTACTGTATTTACAATGACTAACATGGATGCTGTTGTAATGATGGAGAAATGTATAGTGTACTTCATTACAAGGTGATATTACTATAAGGTGGTACTGTGTTCACATGGCTAACATCCATACCACATTATAATGAGGGAGAAATTTATAATATACTTCATTATAAGTTGATCTCACTATAAGGTGTTCCTTTATTCACAATGGCTAACATAGAAACTGTTATAATGAGGGAGTACTGTATAATGTACTTCATTAAAATGTTGTTTCACTATAAGGTGGTATACTATTATAGCTGACATGAACACTTATAATGAGGGAGAAATGTATAATGTACTTCATTATATGGTGATCTCACTATAAGGTGGTACTGTATTCACAATGGCTAACACATACGCTGTTACAAAGATGGATTACTGTATACTGTACTTCACTAAAAGGTAGACTCACAATAATATGGTATACTCTATGGTTAACCTGGACAGTTTTAATGGAGTATTGTATACTGTAATGCATTAAAAGGTAGTCTCACTATAAGGTTGTATACTCTATGACTAACCTGGACACTGTTATATTGAGGGAGAATTATAATGAGGGAGTACTGTAGAGTGCACAAGAAGCTCTAACAAAATAAAACTCATATCCTAAATGTCATAGATAATGGTATCTATAATGGTGGGACATGGATCATGAAGCATTGTTTCTATGTAGGTGAAAACATTCATTTTACCCACTGTCTAGGGTGAGTACTAAAATTTTCAACTCTCATATTCTTTTGAGTCATTTAAAATAAAGTTCAAACATCAAAAAATAAAAATCAATATTTAAGAGAATCAGAGAAATAAATATTTTAGTGTTTTTGATGAAACAAATTTCTCCAAAAGCAAAAACCAGCCCTGTGTCAGGATTGTATGGAACACAGATATTGGATTGGACTTTGATGTTTAAGAGGTGCTATAAAGATCAAAAACTGACTCAACTGCCTCATCAAATGGGATAATAATGACCTCTCAGGGTTTATTTTAAAACTGAAAATTCAAGGGGGCCACCTACTGATTTGCCAACATGGGGCAGAGATGATTTTCTATGTATTGAAGGTAGTTAATAAGAACAAAAAGGTAGGGGTTGAAAGAAATTATGCACAATTTTTTTTCACAAATCTGGTAGATTTTACAGCCATGATCTATTTAGAAATTAGCATGAATCCTGCAATAGTGTATCCAAGAACAGACCCTGCTTTGAACTGCTTTGTCACTGGTTTGATGTCAATGATAAAATAAGAACTCAACACAATGCTGTGTCATACCTGCTTTGCCATGACACAGTGTAACCACATGTTTAATAGTCATCTATGAAAGCACTAATAGTCTCAGTGACCTTGACCATTGAACCCCAAATCAATTGGCATTTTCTTTACCTCATGTACATGCCATCCACAAAGTTTTGTCTAAGACTAAAATGTTGAACTCGTGTTTTAGTGAAGAAACCATTCTTCTTATAATTAGTGACCTTGACTTTTGATCTTTTCACCCCCAAAATTGATAGACTTCTTTCTTACCCCAAATGCAAGTTATTGTCAAAAGTTTGGTAATTGCAGATAGTGAAGAACTTGAGTTATTGTGTACAAGCAAGCATGGGAACAAATGAATGGATAGACATTTGGATGTATGTCATGACATAATATGCTGCATGTTATGGCAGGCATATGAAAAAAGTTACTAAAGCAAGAAAAGTAGGTCACTGTGAGCTACTTTTGCCAGTGTTATCCCTGTGTCCTGCCTATGTTTTGCAGTAAGACAGCTATAGGTTAGGTGGCCTTTTGACAATGAGTCAACTGCAAAGAAACTTGTGAATGTTTTAATACTAATTTTCAAAACTATTTACTTGCAAAAAAAGTGGTGTGTTTTGGCACTGAGACCAAAGGTGTTTGTTCCAACTGATTATCAAGCAGAAACTGTAGGTCTTCATTTCCAAAAACAAGTAGCACAAGGGCAGAGATGTATGCCATCTTCTTTTAATACATAAACTACAGCAAGATATAATGGACCCCAGTGTCTGTCGTCTTGACTCTTTATTGAACCAAGTTTAAATAATGTCACTTTTGGTTGGACCAACTCTGGTGTGTGTGTGTGTGTGTGTGTGTGTGTGTGTGTGTGTGTGTGTGTGTGTGTGTGTGTGTGTGTGTGTGTGTGTGTGTGTGTGTGTGTGTGTGTGTGTGTGTGTGTGTGTGTGTGTGTGTGTGATTTGGATTTTTAATGTGGCTTTAAACAATTTTCAGTCATATTGCTACAATGTCTGCAGTGTGACAGTTTACAGTGATGTCTAGCACTGGGACATGATGTTGCAGATATGCAGCATCATGTCCCACCCAGTCACGTTATCCTGACACCAGATTGACCAGTCCTAGCACTAACCTCTTAATGCTGAGTGCTAAGTGAGGCAGCTGCTAGTACCATTTTGATACTTTTTTGGTATGACTCCCAACTCTGTTGAAAAAAGTTCCTGATCAGATCACCATGAAAAACAGCCCAGGAATCAAAGAATTAAAACCTGTGGCCATGATGGAACAATCATAAGCATGTTGCCAGTACAACTTTACCCAGCTTGTTGCACAATATATATTTTCTTTATATACTTTAAATTAAATGTATTTTTTATTTGTACATTTTGCATCATATATAAAATCCTCTCAAATACATTTATATGCACAAAAGATAATTAAAAGAAGGAACTTTTATGAAGATAAGAAATATAAAAAGAGATATTATCAAATATTACTGCAAACTGGAACTATATGTAACCTTTAAAAAAATTTAGGCTTGATATTGCCGTCAGTCAATATTTATGAGAGTAAATACTGCAGTGTTTAAACTCTTGCTTGGTTCAGAATAAATAAAAAAAGCTGCCCTAGATCCCCAAAATAAGCAGGGCAAGAATGTTTGCATAATTGTACAAATCTTAAGGGTGTAAATCAGAAACAGATTTATTAAGGCAGTCTTGGTATTAAAGTAGGATTTGATAAAATTCTATTTCCGGCCCTGAGGGACACAAAGGAAACAGACTAGTCAAAAAATTTACAGTATACATCTCTTTCCCTACAAGGTTTTTATTAAAACCTGTCTTGAAAAACTGCTCCACTGAAAGACCACCCAAATTTAGAGATACAGAAATTACCTCTAATAAGAGATCACCTATCTGTGAGATACCACATTTTGTTAGCAAAAGGGGTAATCTCTCAAAACAGTTTTTACTTCAATAAAAAGTAAATACAATCCTTACTCGCTTATAATTCTGTAAACTGCACAGGCACAGATCTGTCATCACAAAATGCACTGGCAGATCTGGGTCTGTGCAGTTTGATAAGAGTAATCAGTAGAACAAACAACATAGACCCAGATCTGCAGGCACATTATGCTATGGCAGATCAGGATATTTGTTGTTTGACGTTTTATTTGACTTGTATGCAGTAGTAGCTTTGTGTACGGAGTTCTTACTCCAGCAGATTTTAGGACCAATAGCCTATAGATCGTTCCCAAATGATGTCATCAGCAGCCCTATTTGTGGTATGATGGCAGATTTACAATTGAGTTTACGTGGTGTTTGGAAGTTGAAATAAATTCATTGACTCTCAAGATATGTTACAAAAAATACATACATAAACAGAACACAAATTAGGCTTTCTGTTAGTGTCTATATTTGTCAGTTGTAAGTTGATTTTGCTTCAGTGTGCCTTGTTAAAAATGGTCAATTTTGGTGGTCACATATAGGAGAAATGGCCAGGTTGCCCATCGTCCAGGTAAAATAGGCAGAATATTGTCTGCTAGTGATCTTATCGGGAAGCATCTATTAAAAACTGTGTAGTCTATAACTACAATGATACATCATTAGAACAAGCTAATTCAAGATTATTTCATGAGCTCTGCTGATTTTTCTCTCTGGACATAGTAGACTAGAAGGCATTTTATGGAAGTCTTCACACTGTTTTGAAATCTGTACATGTTCTGTCTAAATACAGGGCAATATAAAACTGAAGAAAAAAGAACAGCACAGCTTTTTCCTCACTTCAATGACAATCACTTGAACCCAGCAAAAGTAATTGTTATTGTATGGAATCTGGTGTTTGTCTGATATATTGCCTGGAATAGTTGCAATGGTAGAACTGCTATTAAGAAAAGAACACATGTTGGTTTCTTAACCAGGTTTTTTCTGGTTTCTATTGCAACAAACATTCCCTTCTCTCTCTCTCATTATTGTTTTAAAGGGCATTTGGTGCATCTACAAATACTGACACTTGGATGTAGTGAAAACATGTACCTAAAGAGTCCTTCCTGGTAGTCAGGGTATGATCTGAGCTTCTGTATTAAACACCAGATCGACCATGTATGATTAAATGGGTATGTAATAACATTTGGTTGACTGGATGACTGATATGAATAAAACCCATATTTCCATCAATGACCTGGACCAGCTATCTGATGTTTTCACCAACAACAGCAAATCAATATACTTTTTATTCACTGAATCAAATGTTTACAAATTTAAATTTGCTTTAAGTTGCATTACAGTATACAGCTAGATAAATATGTAAAGTTTGTGTATATATACACACACACACACACACACACACACACACACACACACACACACACACACACACACACACACACACACACACACACACACACACACACACACACACACACACACACACACACACACACACATACACACACACAAACATTTACACAAAACAGTCAACCATACTTGTGATTTCTTCCAAACAGGAAGAAAGAATTTGTTTGACATGTGCATGTCTTGCCCTGAGGGCCTCAATAATCTCTACATCATATTAAACTCATTCTCTTTTCCACTTGAAAACCCCCCCAAAACAATTATATAGTTGTGTGTATGTACATGTTACATATATTGAAAACTACCTAGGTGTCCCATTCTAAAGGCTCTGGCAAGCAAAATCATACCTTGGTGATTACTCAATGATTTACACCTGGTACATAATCGAGTGGTCAGCGTTTAACTTGATTCTGAAAAGGCATAGTGTGGCAAAGTGCTCAAAGGCACTCGTCTTTATAGATAACTGACATCTCACCTCTGTCGACATTGGTTCAAGTCTCAGCTTGGCCATCGAGGCATACATGCCAAGTTTTCTGGGACCACATCAGGGAGATCAGTGTTCACAATCAGGGAGACTGGGACCACATCAGGGAGATCAGTGTTCAACAATCAGGGAGATTACCATAATGACCATTTATATATTATATTTCCAAATAGATCAAGAGCTGTTATTTACTTGTCAGGTTGCATGAAATCTGTTATTCATGACACATTACCCAATATTAAAATATTGACAAGTAAAACAACTTATGTGTGTACAATAAATGAATCAGCATCTTAGTCACAACAAATTTTAGTGAATACAGTCAATTCAGCATGTTAGCCAGATCAAATTTTAGTGAATAGTCAATTCAGCATGTTAGCCAGATCAAATTTTAGTGAATACAGTTGATTCAGCACGTTAGCCAGATAAAATTTTAGTGAATACAGTCAATTCAGCATGTTAGCCAGATCAAATTTTAGTGAATGCAGTCAATTCAGCATGTGTCAGAATAATCACATAATGTGTCAGAAAATCAGGGTCTATGCTGTTTGTTTCATGAATTACCCCTATGATATTGCATATACCCTGATCTGGTGCTTAATGCAATGGCAGATCTGGGTCTGTGTGGTTTACAGTTGGATTCAACTTATAAGTGTGTATATACAGTATTTTAACCAGAAAGCAGCATATCTCCATCATGATGATAGAAGACCCAAACAAAAACTTTTGGTTAAATGAGAACTCTGAAGGAAAAATAAAATAAATTCTTCCAGATTTCTAAACAAACCTGACACTTGCTGTTACTAGAATCTGGCTGAAAAGAATGGGGAAAACTCTTGAACCTTTCACAGAAAACCATTTAAATCACAACATTTTTGAATGATTCCAAAAGTTTCAGCAAAATTAACTAATCGATTATTGGTGTTTTGCATTCAATATGTATTTAAGCCAAAACTTTGAATAAAGACATAATAATGACTGATTGCTTTGTATGTTTGTCTGTGTGTGAGAGAGAAAGTTACTGGGGTCAAGAAGGAAAAAGCAGTCTTAATTCAGAGGACTGCCAAAAAGGGACAGAAAGAAAGAAAGAAATACACAAAATATAAATAAATTAGAAGAACAGAAATTTACTTTCAACTCAAGTGACAGTTTTGTGACATCTATAATGCTTCTGGTAAATTGTTTTTTAGGGTATGCATTGTCCATGCTTATTCAAGTTTGCATCCCTGAACTCAACTACATCTATTTCCAGTTATGTTTCATTTGTTTGTCATTGATAAAAAATGCAGTTCCACATACCATATATGCTTGCTTACAAGATAAGTCTAACTGCAAACTGCTCAGACCCAGATCTGCCATCGCATAATATGCTGGCAGATCTGAGTCTATGCAGTTTGTATTGAGCAATCAGTAGAACCAACAAAACAGACCCTGATCTGCAGGTGCTTTATGCTAAAGCAGATCAGGATTATTCATTGTTTGCATTTTGACTTGACATATATGTGAGTATATATGGTAATGTGCCTTTACCTACTGCTGCAAACTGATTAAAATCAAATCTCTGCAATCCCATGTGGAGATCTGACAATAAATGTTCATGATCTGGTGAACTTTGGAATTCCCCAATGCTTATTTTTAGGAGCCTGTAACATTAAGCACTGCATTTCATGTTAGGGTGACTGGTCATTAGCAAAGATATTCCAAATGATGGGTGCCAATTTCATATTTACAAGCTGTGATTTGGTTTGTTAACCACAAGGTCAACAGAATATGACCTCATCTTGGTGCTGATCACATCTCCATGTCTGACTCTGGAGATCTGATTTTAATCAAATTGTGGACTGCTGCATGTTGGTTACTTAATTCATGCAACCTTCTTGGCATAACAGCTCTGTGCCTGTAATGGAGGGGTGGGGGTGGGGGAAGGAATGATACTGGTTGTCAGGTCTGAAAACTGCAATTGCAATTCTGAATTCACAGAGTCAAGATGGGGCAGCAACTATAATTCTGAACTGAGGGTTGAATGCAACTGGGTAGATTAATTTACATATAAATAAAAACAAAACATTAATTGCAGCTGTTAAAAAGTTGTTATAGTTGGGAAGTGGTCTTATTTCCATGCTGGTTGGAAGCGAAACTTAATCTGGGATGCAATTCAGAATTTATGGTATAAAAATATGCAACTGACAATCTGTATGATGAATGTAAAATTATTTTTTTCAAACTGACATCAATATTATGACATTTCATACACTGAGTACATATTTGAGATGCTAAACTTGGGCATTTTATAAGGCAAAGGCATCTGTGATTTATTAAAATAAAAATATTCATCTTGTTACATATATAGAATATATAACCTTCAACAAAGTTAACTTCATAAGTCTAATAGTCATTAAAAATAAAAGTCTCACTTGTAAATCTGAATGAAATAAAGTACTCATATAAGATATCCACTTGTAATCTCAAAGGTACTGCCATTCTGTGCAATAGCTACAGTGGATAAGTGGTACATACCTTTCTCTACATTAATCCCAATGAAATCTGTACCAACAATTTCTTAGCACCCTATAATGGTTTACACAAAAAAGAGAAACTACCAGGAAGGTCTGTATAATTTGTATATATTACAGTTCTGACATGTAGGCATCATCCCATGGAACCCTGTAACCAGGAACAAAAGCTATGTTATGCAAAGTAAGTTTCTCTAACCATTAAATAGAACAGTAAACTCATTAACATTCTATTGACAAAACTCTTTAAAATCTCAGTGCTATCCCACTAATTATTCAGTGAATAGGCTACCAGTCTCAAAGCGAGGAAACACTAGAAACAGGGTACTGGTCACAAATCGGGGAAACATTGGAAACAGGATACCAATCTCAAAGTGGAGAAATGCTGGAAAATATTCCAAATCCTGAGTGCACAGTTTTTTCATTCTCAAACATATAATTGATGTATACAGAAAATGTATTGGTTGTCTAATTCTATAAAATAACCCATCAAAGGGCTTTCACTCAGTTAGAAAACAAGTGTTCCTAGAATGAATGGATGCTCTACTGACCGAAAAGAATTTCCAAGAATCATTGACAAAATCCATTTCATGTTTTTTTTTTTATGCCGAGTGTTAAAATCATTTCTGATATTCTTAAGCAATAAAAAGACTGTAAAGACGCATGATGTGGTGCTCATTCTAAATGTCAGATCAGCACAATTTTCATTTAGGACCAAACCTTCAGTATGTCGGAGAAACTGAAAAGCTGCACAGAAGGATCAACCTTCATAGATCTGGTAGGATGACAAAGAAGCTGTACAGAAGCCCGGTCACAGAACACTTCTCCTCCCCTGGCCACACTTTCAGTGATATAACACTTATTGCAATTGCTAACAACCCCAAATGGAGTTCCGAAACCAGGAATGAAAAGGAATCTTACTGGATACGCTGCCTTAGAACACTGAAACCAAGCAGTTTAAACCAAGAAGACTAGAAAAAGACAGCCATGCACAAATAAAACTATCTTTTGCAGCTGACACATTTTACTTTTGAAAAATTCTTCAAATTTGCTTAATAGCCTACAATTACTACTATAACAATGAAATATCCGGGATGTAATTTGCACTTACATAAATGTACACATAATACCAGATGTCGTTATGGCTCATCGATTTCTAGGTTAATACAAATAATTTCCAGTATCCGCAACAAGCTGATATAAACTAGTTGAAACATAATACATTTGGAGGTTTAATTCCTGTAGAAACAGCTATGTAAAGTTTTGCAAACACTACGGTTTTTCTGTTTTATTTGTTTGTCTTGTCTATGTTTTGTATATGCCTTTGAAAAAGACTCATTAAGAGTCGAAAGTGCTCAGGCTAGTTAGATACTAGTTTTGCACTGTTCGTTGTCAGTTTATTGCATTTATCTTAATCAATCCCTGACATACGTGATCCCTTGCTGGATCCAGTGCACTTGAAAGGACTTTTATTCGCCATATTTTTTTTGTATTCTTTATATATATATATATATATATATATATATATATATATATATATATATATATATATATATATATATATGACCATTATAAATTTTGGACGTGCTATTCTACTTCTCAACTTTCTAATGCTTGATTTAATTGTCATTTATTTCAGGGAGAAAATCTTCCAGCTACAAAAGTCGGTTCATGAGTTTCATGAGGATGCCTTGCTCGGATTTGCGGAGACAGTTCAGATGAAACAGCATATTTCTGAAAATCGGGACCGAATTAAAACTCTGGAAGATGAGACCAAAAATGTGAAACTGGAAATTGAGCGCATAAATTATGAACAAAAAATAGCTTTGAAAGAGCACACAAAATATGTTGAATACAAGGAAAGGGCTGGAAAGCGGATGCATCAAATAGATAAGAAAATTAACAAAATTGAATTATATTTTGAAATAATAGATGAAACAGTAGAAGAAATCAATCAAAATATATCTGATATTAATCAAAATATTACTCATTTTGTACTTACACAAGCAAGACTAGAAAACATCACCAGTGAAAATTTGAAAGATATTGAACAATTTAAGAAAAACTGCACATGTCTGACAACCAAACAAACCTCAGGTCAAAGTTCAATTTTACCTTCTGATATTAATAAGGCAGCAAATACACCTTTATCTACCTCAGGGATTTACAATATCCCATTTTTAACAGACTTTGGCTCAGGGGATGAGACTGACCTCTTTGGGTCATCACCAAGACAACGGGAAAAAAACAATGTTGAAACTGGCAGTGGAGACACAGTTTTATCTCCAGATACAAATGGTGGTTACTACGGAAGTGGATCAACCGACCAATCAGGGATGAGGACACATGACTTATTGCAGTATTTTTTATATGAGATTAATAAACGGGACCAGATAATTTCTTTACTAGAAGAAAAATATTCCAATTTAAGTGATAATGTTGAGCAAGTGAGCATAAGAGTATCGTCAATTCAGTTAGGAAGTTTTCTGAGTAACCTTCAACAGTCGTTATTGAATTTTACTCAAAATGTCCTAACACTTGATCAGTGGAGAATGGCAAGTAGTGATATTATCAATTCCACCCTCAATAATCAGGATCAGATTATCAAGATAACAAATATGATTTCGGAAAATTCAAACAGAATTGCAGACCAACAATGGAAGCTGTCCAATTTAGAGACTCTTGGTGATCAACAGTTCAATATTCTACGAATGTTTGTGATAAAATTGAACAACTCTGTCGAAGATCTAAAAGAACAGTTTCAGGAACATGAAAAGCAACAGCCACTGAATTCTCATGCAGATCGTGTACGCCATGGCCAAAGAGAGCTCGCAACAATTTTATCTCGTCTTGATGACATGGTGCTTCAGGTGATACATAATGAAAATAGGCTTGGTAACCTGGAGGTACAAATTTTGAACAAAACATTATTTGACTGTCAAAAAGCTAGTCGTGACAGAGAGCAGGATTTACAAATCCAGCAGCATGAAATAAATCTTAGACGAAATGCTCAGACAATTCTGTTACTCAATGGGATGGTGAAAAAACTAGATCAAGGCTTGTACAAAGTTCATGCAGAGTCGAGAAATACCTCCAGACGGATAAGAAACCTGGGAACTGATGTAAGAGACTTAATCAGTTTTGTTCCAGCAGTGATAAAAATTAAACAAGAGATCGAACATTTCAAGTTTCATCTACCAGCAGGTGAGTCCTGTAAAGATTATTGTATTTACCCATGTATATAGCATGTCACAACCAATTACAAAGAAAACAGATCTAGACCTTGTGTATCTACAGAGTAGATATCTTTGAACCTTGTAATGGGAAGGGATACAAAATCTACACTAGGAACATTCCATATTTTAGCATTCATCCTCAAATGTCATCCAGATTCACTGCAAAAGCAGTCAAAATCCATTCTTAACTGGGCCATCCTTGTTGAGACATGGGCAGGTAAAAATTACAACAGGAAGGTGTGTGTGTGTCTGCAGTGTGGCAGTTTATAGTTACACTGTATGTCTACCACTGGGGCATCATGCCGTAGACATGTAGCATCATGTCTCATCCAGTCACATTATTCTGACACCAGGTCAACCAGACCTAACACTAACCTCTTTATGCTGAACACCAAGCAAAGCAGCTGCTAGTACCATTTTTATAAGTCTTTGGTATGACTCGGACAGGGTTTGAACCTGTGACCTCCTGCATCTGAGGCAGAAACTCAAACCAATTAGGCCACTGGAGAGGTCAAGTAGGACAGAAATCAAGTCAAAAATATGTTTGGAAAAGGAAATTTTTTGTGTCTGTAATTACAGATAATGTATGATGAAAGCTTGAGTGAAAACATAAGGACTGCTACATTAATGTTAAGCTGGTGTTTTTCAAACACAGTTTTCACCTTTTTGCTTTAATTCACCTTACAGATGTTAAAAAACGCTTAATAAATACAATGATAATATTTAATTTATGGTTAGCAAAGAAGTAAATTGTCATATCTAATTAAATGTAATATATGTAAATAACAAATATGTTTACAATGAAGTAGGTTAGATGGTTCCAAGATCTATATAATAAATATAAATAAATACCTAAATAATTTATGAACCTCATCCTCAACCTAACTATGTACCTGCAACTGTCAGTCAAGCATTGTTTGCTTAACAATACAATGGACCCCTGCCCACACTGAAGTGGACTGTTTGACTGCAATATAGGGTGCTAAGCTTAATGACTATCAAGTGGACTGGATAAGTTATGGTCTGTCACCATAGCCATTTCTTTTATGCAACATGTTTGTTACAACTTCAATGTCCTGTACCAAATTTCATGGGAATTTCACTCTGAACAGAATCTTCAAATAACACAGTAAAATTTTGAAAAGAAAAATTTTTTTGGTGTTGTTATCTCTATCTTAAAAAAAATAAAAAAATATGGCAAGCAACACGAAAAGCTTTACAACATTTTTGTTTACCAAAGATAATCACAGCCAGAACACAATTTATCCTACAATATTAGGTTACAAAATCTTATCTAGTCATGGTCCATTTAACAGTTTTCTCCATGAATAAGACCATGGAACCAGTATAATAAATTTGTCAAAAACCATGGTAGACTTATTATCTGACAAAAATATCCTTATTAAATCTTAATTTGCCCAAATTTTGTAAACATTAGGGATGATCTTACCATCTATACTCACTTATAAGACAAGTCCAACTGCAAACTGCACTAACCCAGATCTGCCATCACATAATGCACTGGTAGATCTGGGTCTGTCCTGTTTGTTTGGAGTAATCAGTATAAAAAAACAAGAAAGACCCTGATCTGCAGGTGCATTATGCTATAGCAGATCTGAATCTTTGTTGTTTTGCAGTTTGACTTGACTTATAAGCAAGTATATATGGTACCATCAAGTATAGGCTTTACATGGAATAAATACGGTCTTCCAATCAATATGGAAAGAGACTGAAACTCGGAATTAGTTCCAGGTATTTTTTACTCACTTATAGGTTTAGTCCAACTGCAAACAACAAAGACTCAGATCTGCCATTACATAATGTGCCAGCAGATCAAGGTCTGCTGATTACTCCTAACAAACTGCATAGATCCAGATCTGCTTAGTGCATTATGCAACAGTAGATCTAGGTCTGTGCAGTTTGAAGTTGGCATCAACTTATAAGCAAGTATACGTGGTAGCTATCAGCTTCAGTCAATATTTCCAAAATTAATCCCAAAGCTTGAAATAGTTTCAATTACCAATGATATTCTGTGAGAAAAATAAGCAGTAAATAAAAATACTTATTTTGTAATTTTCATCATAAAAATTAGCAATTTTGAAAATATCTATCTGTAGATTTGAAAATATAATGAAAAATCCACACAATACGGAAATTTAATGAAAAATCGATATGATTTGGAAAATTCTGTACATGTGGTCGACCTACCTTTAAGCCTGACATTTTCATTAAACTTTAGTAAAATTACCAACACACTAATTTTTATTTACAATCTATACTCGTGTACTCCAGGTGCAAACTGCATACACCTGGACCAGCTTTCACAATATGCTGGAAGATCTAAATCTATGCAGTTTGTTAGGAGTAATCTGCAGGACAAACAGCAAAAACCCTGATCTGCCACCATTTCATAATGGGACAAAGGTATACATTGTCTGCAGCTGAATCCAACTTGTATACAACTATACATGGTATTTTCATGGTAATAAATTGTTGTGATTCTGAAGAAAAAAATGAAGCATTTGCCATTACTTAAATTTAGCAAAAATGACGTCTCTTTGCCCTGACAGATCTATTGTTGTTCATGGGGTCTTCCCTAATTTGTCGTTAGTAGCAACCATAAAATCTACCAAATTTAGGTCCAGATGAAAATGAGTGAAGTGACAGTTACTTGATCTAATTCAAAATTTACATGATAAGACTGTGAGTTTACAAACCTCTATCTTTAAAAATACTTTCTTTTACTCTTTTCAGATTGTCAAGAATACTATCACCGTGGTTACAGGGAGTCAGGGATTTTCATTATTCATCCTGTCAATTTTTCATCTTCTCTTCAAGTTGCCTGTGATTTTTCAGACAATTCAGGTTGGACAATTATACAACAGCGACTGGATGGATCACTGGATTTCAAACGGAACTGGACAGAGTATAAAAATGGTTTTGGATCGGTCAGTGGTACGTACTGGCTAGGCAATGAGATTATTCACTCACTGACCAAAAATCGCAATTATTCGCTTCATATCGAAATGATAGATGTGTTAAAACAGCATTGGTATGCTGAATACAAATACTTTTATGTAAAAAGTGAAGAGGAAAAGTATACGCTTAACATCGATGGATATCACGGGAACGCAACTGATGCATTTTCATACTCAAACTCCATGGCATTTAGTACTTATGACAGGGATAATGATGCAAGTAGCACACACTGCGGGTTTTACTATGAAGTAGGGTGGTGGTATAAGCACTGCCAATCATGCAATCTGAATGGCCGATACAATCTTGGTCTCGTCTGGTTCAATTCCAACTGGAATGACTGGATTGAACTCAGGACTTCAGTCATGAAAATCAAACCGCATGAGTTTTAAATTACATGTAATTCAATGCACATCTGATATTATGCTGTTGTAAATGGCATTTTTGTAATTAATTTTTCTTTTGTTGTTGTTTGCATTTATTTTACCTTTTGATATTTTATAAACAACCGACAGCTTGTGTGAAAGATTAATGGGCCAAATGAAGGGTATTCTTTCAGGTAAAGGACCTAATTTAAAGATATAAAATCTGGATCATAACTGGCTGTGTTTATTTCTTTAATTAGCTGAGATCACATTTACTCATGTTTTTAAGTGTGTTCCAACAGCAATAATCATGCTTGCTAACAAATGATGTCACAGTACCCATGCTCTGCCACCATACACAGGTGGTAACCAACAGAGTTTATAACAGTAGTAATAAGAATGGTGAAAAACTGCTGCAATTAATGCAAAGGTTCAATCTACTTTACTAAATGTTTTAAAAGGAAATGATTATTCATATTTTTATCAGCTAAAGCACCATAAGCTGCATTATTTTCAACATAACAGTAATTATTTCTGTGAACAATGTTAGTCTAATGTTTCTAACCACCACTTAAACAGTCAAACCAGTCAGGTGACTATATTTCTTATTTCTCGACTATGCCTATAGCAATGTGTATTATGATGCAGTAATTCAGTACAGTTTCAATACTTACAAAGAGCACCAAACATTGATAATAATGGTATCTTTCTGATGGCAGATCAATGAAAGAAAAGTAAGAATGAAACAGCAGAAAATGATCAAACAATGTAACATAGGTTGACAATCACTCAAAACTTTATGTTGAAACAAAACAATTCCCATTGTTTGCATTGTTATCTCCCTTTACTGGCCAGTTATTGCTCCCCATTGTAGGTATTTTACTGTATTGATCAAGCTGTAAGAACATTTAGCTAAGTTTAAAGTGATTTAAAAGATAAAACTGTCTATCAAATTAATATAAATTTATGTAATTACACACACCAAACAAAACTATGTAATCTATATACTTGAAGACCATCATCGGCTAAAATGTGAATAAAGATTTCATGTTTTTACTATGTAATATTTAGGTAATGTCCTGCTATAGGTGGTTTATTCTTGGCAGGAAGGAAAACTATCTATTCAGTACTGAAAGAGCCTACTGTTTGATGAGTAAATGTTACATCTGAAACAATGTTTTGTTTTAAATTATATACATATACGTTTTTAGCTACCCAAATACGCATACCAAAAGACTTATACATGGATATTATTATAAACTTGTGTTTGCATGCATTCTTTTTATTTAGGTTTTACAGTAATGCACTCAGAAGGAGTGGAAAATGTGCCACAATAATGAATCCAAATTAAAATTGTCCTTTATTTTGATAATTTTTGGTTCTAATTTATGACTTCTCCAAATAAGATACAAGAAAAAAAACTTCCTGGCGATGCTGGGGAAATACAAAACTTGTAATATATCCGTCCTGTAGATAACTAGAATGTATGTAAAACTGTCAGCCAATTACTGCAATCAAGATCATCCATAGACTCTAGGGATAGCCAGATTGGACACACTTCCGGAAGGGTGTGGGTTTGATCCTCATCAATGGCTCATCCTGAATTGGCTCATGGCACTTTTCTCTACTTCCACTGACTCTATATAACCTACAAAGTGTTGCTGCAGTGTAACAACCAACCCCCATCTTACATATATAGCAACCAGGACATGATAAAACCTGTTATTTGTAAATGCCCATCTTAAGACTGGTGTATTAAATTATGGTGTCATCTGTCTGTCTATATTTATCTGGCTTATAACTTTATAATGATTAGAATCTGCCCATATATACCATATGTACTAGCTTATAAGTCGAGTGCAACTGCAAATTGCACAGACCCAGATCTGCCATTGCATATTGCGCCAGCAGATCTGGGTCTGTGCAGTTTGTTTGGAGTAATCACAAGAAACAAACAATATAGATCCTGATCTGCAGGCACATTATGCTATTATGCTATGGCAGATTAGATTCTTTGTTGCTTTTGCAGTTTGACTCGATTTATAAGTGATTACATATGGTTCATAATTACTGGAGGATGCATCACAGCAAAAAGAAAACTTAAAATAAGAGCTGCATCCTTTTCCAGAAAATAACTCTTGAACTACTGCAGATAACTTAGTGAATCTTTGCCCAAATATATATTACAATTATGACAAAAGTCTAAATTACCACAGCCACACATACTGCCTCAAAGACAAGGTCATGAAAAGGGAAAATATGTGACCTTGTTTCATATATTTTGACTAGGTGGTATTGCATACCTTAGCCATGCCTCCAATCTCAAGGTGAAGGTCACAGAAATTAAATTGTAATCCAATTTGTATCTTTGTCCAGAGTAAAATTTTTGAACCACTACTTTCACCAGTGTTATATCATGACTAGATAGTGCGTCAAATACCTTAGCCATATGGGATGAGATATGAATGGAATCTTGAAATCATTTATCACAAGATTACAACTGATACTGGTCTGATGATAATATCGCTAAACAATAATTTCATATTCTTCACCGCTCCGGTGGCCAAAGTGGTCACAGTATCTACCTCAGATGCGGGAGGTTGCTGGTTCTAACCCTGAACAAGTCATACCAAAGACTCATGAAAATGGTGCATTCAGCTGCCTTGCTTGGCACTCAGCATTAAGAGGTTAGTGTTAGGACTGGTCGGCCTGGTGTCAGAATAATGTAACTGGGTGGGACATGATGCTACCTATCTGTGGCATGATGCCCCAGTGTTAGACATCACTATAAACTGCCCCACTGCAGACATCATAGTGATATGACTGAAAAATTCTTAAAGCTACATCAAAAATCTGAATCACACACATATTCTTCATTTCCCCTCATTTCCCAGTACACTAATGTTACTTGTTTTAACAAGCAATGCATGGATCTATAATTTCTGTTTGTGTTTTGATTTTAAGGCCATTTTGCAGTACATGATAGGCTATTTTTCTTGGTGGCCATTATATTTGGAGGAGGAAGAACCTGGGAAGAACCACAAACCCATGGAAAGCTATTGGCAAGTTTTCTCACATATCCAAATTGGCTGAGGTGAGACTTAAATCAAGGCCAACAGAGGAGAAATGTGGGTGATCTGAAGTGTCAGTCATATGTCGCAGATGCAGAGCTATCTACAAGCAGAAAGGCAAACATCCTGTGTGGGAATATGATAGATAAAATGAGTACATAATGAATGTAAACACTTCTGTCTAAAACTTTAGAACAAAACAAAAATTTGTTAAAGGATTCATAGTACATGAAAAAATAGAGAGGACAGAAAATATTACAGATAATAGTATCAAGATTTCTTATTCTTATTTATCAGTAATATTTGACAATTTCTCAAAGTGTTTGAATTTCTCAACTCAGTTATACCAAGAAAGGCTTGTTTACAAATTTATCACTTGTTTAATAGTTTGTTTGTATCTTTTTCACTATATCTCTTCACTATCTATAATCCAAACAGGGTCATGAGTATCATACACAAGGCAATGTAACATGATCCCCACCATAACATGGTATCCATGGTCACGATAAATGATCATTATAGGTCAAAAAGAGTCCAGCAAATTATGTTAATTATTAGTATAGAGAAGATAAAATGCTACTAAACAAATTAGTTTAAATTCATGAAATTGTTCAAAATCTTTTGGATAATTAACTCTGTGACACTGCCACATTGTAGGACTTACAAGGTGAACAGAAACTCTGTACTGAAGTATTTATCTTTATCAGAGAGGAAACGGATAAATGTTGACTCAGCAAAACCTCATATTACTGGTACCAATTTTACTGCATATAAGTTATTGATGAATTATAAAATTCTCTTGCCCTAGCAACGGTTCTTTGTTTAAATATCAGGAAATAGTTGGTTTCTTTAGGCAGAATTTTAAAAAACCATAAAACATTAAAAGTGTAAGAATACTTGTAAATAAAGTTGATTGAACTTCGATCCACAGTTTATACCCCATTTGGTATTATTCCCTGCAATTCTTAAAAAAACATATAATAAAACAGATTTGTATTCCCACATTTATTGGGGTGGTGGTCAGGGGAAATATAGCAAAAATGTCTGTCCATCCATCTCTCTCTCTCTCTCTCTCTGTAACTTTTCATCTTCCTAAACTATAATGTACATTTTTCACCAGAACTGTTGCCCATATTGTAACCATCCACAGGAGTAGAAGTTTTTAGTCCTCTCTCATGGCGTTGGTAGGGGGAGACAAAAGTGAAATAAATCAATACTGCAATTACAGTGACATTTTTGTATATTACTATTACCAAACTTTAAATATGTACTGGTCACAGAAGGATACATAATGCATACAAATTTTGGGTTATTACCCTGTCTGCATCTAGTCCAGGGGTCTCAAACATGTGGCCCACAGGCTGCATGCAGCCTGTCAAGCTGTATCCTGTGGCCCGCAAAATGATTGGCATCACAAGGTGCCATGAGAGATAACAATGGTGGTGTGGTCCTTGGGCCATCAAAAATGTCCCCATGTGGCCCTCAGGTGGTTTGAGTTTGAGACCCCTGATCTAGTCTATGAAAATGGGGGAGGGGTAATGACGTAATAAACAGAGGATATCTGTAATTTTTAGTAGATATAGGAGACTTTTCATAAATGAAGTGGAAACATTGTATTGTTAAGAATAGTGAAGCAATGAGTGACAACAGAAAATGTTTCCACTTCATGAGTAAATTATTTCTTTATATCTACTAAAAAAACCATAGATTTTCTTTTTATAATCGATTTTTTAAGGCAAATATCTTTGATTCTCATGGACTTGTCTATATTCTGTATCAGTGTGATTAATGGCTACATTACTACAGTAAAACCTGTTATGAAAGACCGCCCCATCTGCAAACAAATAAACGGTTTCTCAAGACAGGTAGTCTCTCATAGCAGGTTTGTACAAAAGACCAGTTTCCAAGGTCCAGTTTCAGAACAACTTAAAGAAAAATAACCACAATCACTGTACATATATTCCATTCTTTATCAATAGTTCTTGCTAAAATATTGTATGCATTCATCTAAAAACAAATTATATAGCAATAAAGATATACTTCTATCATTAAACATGAAATCACATTTACATGTGAAGATCACACATATCAGCATACAAAATCATTTCTGATTTACTCGTTTCCTTTATGACAACCTAAATTTGTTTTTCCAATGTTTAAACCGCTTTTTTGCGAGTGGTCTGCTATTTTTCACTTCTTTCAGTTACAATAATTATTTTCTCCAGCCTTAAAATTTGTCTCCTTTTAGCTGGAGGTTTGTCCATTGTTATTAAGGTTCTAGGCATTAACACTATTAGTGCTCATTTGTAATATCGAACGTAAAGTTGGTTTTGACTGGGCTTTGGGAAAATATGAAAAATCTATACATGTGCATTGCATATCTAGCAATTACTGAAATAAAAAGAAACAATTATCTCATCCAGAAACAGAACCGTTTACTCAGAGACAAAAGTGAATGGCTTCATTCTACGAAGACATACAGGGATTGATTCTATAAACAAAGTGTGTAACCCAGTCACACCAACTTGAATAGATGACAGTTTTGATTGGGATGTAATCACTTAATAATGGGGAAAAAACAACAAACATCACAAGTCTTGAACGCTATCAATCAAATCCCGCAAACAATTCTCGCTTGCTGGTTTAATAGTCAATGACCTTATTCACAACCAGGCAATATGGATTAACTCTAAAGACAAGATATGTGACCACTACATCAATTTCGGCACTTCAATGGCAATTCATGACATGTGCATTAGCCTGATTTAGGGACTGTAGCTTTTGTCACCAGTAGCCACAATCCTTTTTTTTAAAAAAATTGTTCTTTTTATGCTTGTTTTTGATCAGAACACTTGTTACTAATCAAGCGGTTTTTGTAACAATTGATTACATATTGGTCAGTGGTGTCTGTCTATGTTCTCACGATACGGTCATTCATAGGGATTCTGGGTCCTACTCATCGATAAGGCCAGGAAGCAGGCTAAGTGCAGGAATAATTAGTCTGGTTTCCCTGCTTTGTATGCTCCCTGCATTACTCTCCACTGTACGAATAGCGGAGAACAGTGCAGGGAGCATATGAAGCTGGGAACCAGACTAAGGACTTATCTACATGTACTTTAGTCTGGTTTATAACATAAACTATAAAACACTATATGCATACCTGCAAAATTTCAGATATCAGTAGCCACCCTTTTTTTTAAAATTTTTTTTAGAACGGTATGAGTGGTCATTGTTAAAGGGATTAAATAAAGGTCGGTGGAGTTTATCCTTCTTTTTGTGACGTGGTCATTCATGGCAGTGTTGAAATGCATATTTTGCCAAGACTTCGCTGTCACTGATCGCGTTCAGCAGGTGGCTGCTCACGGCACACAGGGGCTCGTATCGTTGCTTGCAATTTACCTGTCATACATGTACTATATAATAACTACAAGGGAGGACACTTCTCTCCTTTCTCGCGTGACCTATTTAAGAATAAACGCTGATATTTCAAGCTACATTTCGCATAGTGTAATAAAGTTGGTACCGATGTTTAGCTCAGTCATTTGTTTTTGTATGCGTATCTGAAGTTTGGCTTACTATCATACCTTTAACGAATGCCAGACCATTTTCCCATGCTACTGCCCGACATGGCCCTGATCGCACCTGCTTAATATGCAAGTGAAATCCCGCTCAATGGAATACTGTCTTCTCATAGGTTAAAAGAAAATAATGTCCTTCATTTGTTTATAACTTATTTTCAGTTGGCCAATGAGACTACTTTTGCATTAGACTACTAGAGATAAAGCTCCTGGAATTAATTTTGGCCATTTAACAAGTTTCTGAGGCAGTTTTTGATGTCACTGTATTCTGATCCTCTCTACTCTTAACATTTTTAAATAGAATGAAAAAGTGACAATCAAGCAATAAAATGATATTATGGTATTTAAAAAGAATCAGTGACAGGTTATATCATATCTGTGTCTTTATTAATCAGGTTATAATGTACTTGTGTATAATTAACATTTCATATTTAGTAGATTTAGTATTAGCAGTAGTGTTAAGTTTTCTACACTTTGCTGCTCTGCAGAATAAATACACTAATTCATCATTTACTAAGAAATAATCCAAACAGAATTGGCGGGGTTGAGGAATATTTCAAACCACATGAATTAGCCACCTGGTGTTTGGTAATTTATAGATGTGTGGTGTTGTCAATAATTTTTCTTTCTTATTTTCAGCATTTGCCTGTTACTCATGTCTCAAATAAATTCTCAATTCAGAGAATTAAAAGACAAATGATAATAATTATGCAGAGCTGTTCAAGATTAAAGTAACATGTATACAGTAAGTATTGCTTGGTATTGGTTCTTCACCGCTTGTATCGATATGGGTATTGATATCGTAAAAGTAACAATTAATCGATGTATTGATTAATCGTTTTATCTCAAGTAAAAGCAACATTGTGTGCAATAACATTTACTAGGTATTTTAAACAACCAAGTGGGTTGAGATATTTGGATGTTGTTTGTTGTTATGGACAGTAGAAATGTCCAAATATATTGCTTGTGTGTACAAAAGTCACTGGTTTCAATAGAAAAGGAATTCAGTGTGGGCAATATCATCATATCCCATAAGTGTTACATTGTGTATCTGCTTGCAGTTCCCATAAGTGTTACATTGTGTGCAGTTCCCTTCAATATTCAGCCAGCCAAACAAGTCGCGACAATACTAGTCACATCATCTCACAAGTAGCTATACCGGCTGCACCGGTGACACCCGCGACAAAGGGGTATATAAACCTCACACTGAGATAACAAAGTCATCAGTTGAACAAACGAATCAACCCTTATTATTCCCTCTGATGAGTTACAATAGTAACAAAACGGGTCAGGGACAGTGGGTGACATTAGAACACCCCAGCAGATGGGAGGGTTCACCTCCAAATCCAAAGTCATTATCTTCCCAGCTGAGCATTTGCATCTGAATATTTGCAATGTTAGCATTTTTTATTTTGTTTTGCATACTCTAAAGCATAAACAATTACCAATTAGGTAGAGTTGAGAGGTGAGATACATGGCAGGTCTATACCTACCTCGCAGACTATGTGGGACAAAGTTTATGTGTACATTTGGAGAGATTAGACACTTAAAATTTAGAAGCACACAGAAAATACCTTACATATAATGTGTGTATTTAAAGACCTCTTAAATGAACCCCGAAAATCTGAGATCAAAAGAGGTTATGCATGTAGTAGCAAACAGCAAGCAGCTTATTAGGAAATCTCTTGACCTATGTGCACCTGCATAATCTGGATTATGTAAAATACTTTGTTGGCAGTTAATGATGGCAGCTGTTTGCTCCTAGGTATGTGCCAAAAGATTTAATTGTTGCTTGCTTTCATTCGAGGGGTCTTAAGGATCAACACGTATGTATTTTTCCTGACATTTGATTATTTTAAGAAAATGTAACTGGTTTTGTAGTCTTCTTTTCAGTACTTATCCCAACAACAGGTGCCAACAGTTTCAGGTAGGATAAAGAAATAGGAATACATCCTGGGCCCATCAATTTTGGTGCAAAATTCTTATCAATGGAAAATAAAATTGCTGCATATTTTATTTTGGTATTTAAAGGGACTTTTTACACTGGGAATATATTCTTGGCCCCTTTTAACCCTTAAACAATCCCTTAACAAATATAATTGTTATGGTGATTCTCAATATCAACCGATGACTGCAAATCATGTGTTTTACATTTTGGCACTGTGGTGCATTTTATTAAGGCAATCATTACCATATATCATATGTACTCCCTTATAAGTTGAATCCAACTAGATCAAACAACAAAGAGCCTGATTCTCTGGTGCAATGTACAACAACATTTCAGACTCTGTATTGTCAGCAGTCTGACTTGAGTACAAACAGAGATGGTACATGTCTTTAGTATCTGACCCTCTCTTTATAAACACACCCAAACTTTGTTTTGGCTCTCTTCACCCACCAGAGAGTCATCTCAATATTTTCCCTGGGCTATCTATTTTCACTGGGTTAGATTAATCTATCTTGCCCCTGGGGTACAAAAGCACATACTAACTATCTGCCAATGAATGCCCTCTGTTGGTGAATTTCATGGTCCATGCAAGCAATGAATTCAAACACACAATTAACAATTATCCTTCCAAGCAGTAGGATAACTTGGGCAATGCCAAAATTCGAGCAGTAAAGAATATGTAACTTTCATCCAGACACCAAGTAGATGGATACCCACAAATATAAATGAACTGACAGTATATGATTTCATTCACTCAATGTCTAAAACCCACACACTGAAATAAGGAAACTGTACACAAAATGTTCATATTACACAATTATTTTGCTGACAATGCATGTATAAAGTAGGCTAGAAACATATTCTTTCTCATGTGTGTGGACTGGATAGAGAAATCGAATCTAACCTTCGGGGTGTAAGATTTGCACTTGGGACTTGCCAAGCTCGCTACCTGAAACAAATCTTATCCACTCTTGCCTATATATCTGAAAGATTCCATCAGTACAGAAGGCATTATCAACTGTATATACCTGCCACCTGTCAACCATTTGAAACATACACCAAAATCCAACAGGTGCACCAGCAACGAAACTGTCTAAATTGCCAATTATAATGATGGTGGACAGATATCAACTATCACATAATTCACTGTCTTTCATCTCTTTTGTTCCATCTGCACAATAGACTTGATAGCCAAATGCAGATTGTTGGCTTCGAAAACAATCAATAATGGATAAAAATACCAGAGTTCATTTCCATGAAACTAAAGTGATAATACAGAGTAAACACAGCTAAAAAGGAAAATATTCTAAACTGGATTTTGGAAAGAGAAATGCTTCTATTTTTTCAAATGGCTGAATGCCATTATAGATCATATAATAAAAATAAACATTTTTAATTGACTAATCTCCAAATCACAAATAACCATGCATACTAATTAGCACCAAAGATTTTCATCTGAAAACTCTGCCACTCAAAAAAAGTAATTTTTTGTTCACAACAATAGGATGAAAGATAGTTAATTTACAACAGGTTGAATTTGAACATGTTACTTATATATAGCAAAACTGGCCCAGGTCGCAGACCACTGGATAATCAGACTGGTGGCCAAGGTGACAGACCATTTGCTGAACAGACTAGTGGCCAAGGTGACAGACCATTTGCTAATCAGACTGGTGGCCAAGGTGACAGACCATTGGCTAATTAGACTGGTGGCCATGGTGACAGACCATTGGCTAATCAGATTGGTGGCCATGGTGCCAGACCATTGGCTGAACAGTCTAGAGACCAATGTGACAGACCATTGGCTAATCAGACTGGTGGCCAAGGTGACAGACCATTGGATAATCAGACTAGTGGCCAAGGTGACAGACCATTGGAGAATCAGACTGGTGGCCAAGGTGACAGACCAGTGGATAACCTGGCTGCTATATATTCAGACGAGTTAACCACCATGTAATGTGATAAATCAACCACCAAAACTGTATTCATATGTTGGTGGTTTTAGGCTTGATCTCATCTATTCATAAAACATTGCAATTATTGCAAACAGATTGTCTGCAATACAGCAGTGTACCTACAATTATTGGTAGTTCTTGTGCCTTTTGATAGAGTATTTTTATATATAAAATTTGACATCTGACAACTTGTAAATCCTTATGGAACACACAGCACTATCATCCATCACTTGAAATTCTGGGCTACACTGGCAGGTAATCAGCCATTCCATCAATATCAAACAACCAATCAGATGCACCTTTTGCTGGTTCAAAAGAACTTTCATTGTGTTGGTCATATGACTTGAATATCTGCATACATGTTGCCATGTAACAAGTGTCTCATTATGTAACTATTATTTCAGTTAAAACTTGTGGCAAATTATAAAATGAATGGATTATTTGAGTGTTCTTATTAATTTGGGTTATAATGTAAAATTAATTAATCCATTTTGTAATACAGCATAGAGCTGAAAATAAAAAGTCACCTGATAAGATTTTTATCACATGACAGTCATGTGAGAAATCTACAGATGCTCAAGTCATATGAACCAAGCAACCAAAATACTTTTGAATTAGTGAAAGCTGCATCTGATTTATCTCTCAGTATAGATGGAACAGCCTGTATCTGGCACTATTGCCTGGTAAAATGAAAGGGCTTTGTACAGTGGGGCTTCTGTGATTCCAGATGGAATTTCAAGTTGTCAAAGATCAAATTCGATATCAAAATATGCTGTACAGACTGCCAAAAGTCCCCTTGACATAAATGCACTTTTAACACATTATTGGCCATATCATGTTCACCAAATGGGAACAAAGTGTCTTTTCTAAGGACACACAGAGGCAGTCAACTAAGGCTGGCATGGGCAGGTACTGAACTCATGACCCTTGGATTACGAGTCTAATGCTCTACCAATTGAGCTACCATCAGTCAGGATGAAAACAGATTAATAAATAATTGATGACAATAAGATCAGGGTCACCAGTACAGACCTTAAATCACCAATTTTGAATTGTTAGGTCTTGTTGTGTTATTGACCAGCCTCTCTATCTGTTCATCAAAGGTTTTTTGTTAATTTTGAAAATCATGCAACTTTTCTCATTTTTTAAACTAAATATCAGATATGAATAAAATCAATGTATGGTTTCATGGGCATATGACTGTCTCAGTAACAGAGGCAAACAACGATAAATATATGGCTGAGAAATATGCCATGAAATACTTGCATGCCAATAGCTTAAAGATTTTGTGGGAGCAAAACTTTATTTTTACTCCACTCAACCAGCTTGAAGACTGATTGAAAACTTTGTATTTACTCCACTCAATCAGCTTGAAGACTGAAAACTTTGCATTTACTCCACTCAATCAGCTTGAAGACTGATTGAAAACTTTGTATTTACTCCACTCAATCAGCTTGAAGACTGATTGAAAACTTTATTTTTACTCCACTCAATCAGCTTGAAGACTGATTGAAAACTTTGTATTTGCTCCACTCAATCAGCTTGAAGACTGATTGAAAACTTTGTATTTGCTCCATTCCACCTGCTTGAGGACTGATTGAAAACTTTGTATTTACTCCACTCAATCAGTGTGAAGACCGATTGAAAACTTTGTATTTACTCCATTCCATCTGCTTGAGGAATGATTTTTCACAGTTACCAATCTGGCTTAAGGTTTTGGGGAAATCTCTGATTAAAAACTATATAAACAAGATAAGATGTCATGTGATATTGTTAAAGTCAATGGTTCAGTAAGTATGTGTAAAGGGCCAAATTTCTGTCGATCTATCAAGAAAACATTAAGTTGGATAGGCGAACAATTAATTAGATTTATGGGGGCTGGCACGAGTTTAAATCGCCGTAATGCACGGATTGGTACAGTCTCTGTCATGAGTTTAGCGATTTTTGATTAAGGCTATGTTTGTTTAAACTGAACAGGATAGGGGTCAACTTCTGATCGGTATGGAAAACTGTCATTTCTGAAAGTTACCAGGAATCAGTTGGGTAATCAATGTTTGTCAGGCGAACTGCACTGTTTGAGCCTAGTTCAGGCGGGAAATGTATTTAATTCAGATTGGTTACACTGTGAAAAGGGGGCGTGATTTCCTCTTGAAAACTATCAGTTTAAAATGTGTATCACAACGATTTTAAATCAGTCTACACTATTTTCTACAAGAGAAAGCAGAGGGATAAGACTCCGGGCTGATATAGAAGATATTCGCCCGTAATTATTATCCAAAAGAGATTAGATGTCTGGAAATAAATCTACGGAACAATTCTAGCAGTAAAGCTTGAAGAGACAAGGTATTTTGCATTCATCTCATGTAAATTCTTTGATATCATGATTTGTTTGATTTATTTGCAGGAATTTATTTGTAAATTCGTAGGCTTAATTTTCTTGATATGATTACAATCGTGCGAGTTCATCGATATGAATCCGTACAAGGATATTCTTTATATATGTTTGATGAATTGTTTGATTGTTTGTTCTCGATTGTTATAGGTAAATATGTATCTAGAATTTCATGCCTTACTTTAAGTTGGTATGAGTATGAGAATTCATGTAAATTCTCCGATTTAGATAATGTCACATATGATAAAGACTTGAATGCAGATTGACTGGAATTAACGTTTGTGAACCATGTGAAATTAATGTTGTACACCATTTAGTGAGGTTTTATATAGGCTAGGGACTTGGATGTGTATAACATGGTTGTGACATGTAATGAATTTCATTCAGTCATTTGTGTAATGTCAGCCAGTAATTGAAATAGCCATTGGAAGTACATTAACCTTAGGGAACTAGGTTTGTACAGTCCGCATTGTTTAGGTAAGACCAGATGGCCGAAGGATCTGTTTGAAATTAGGATAGAATTTATCTGACATTAACTTGAAAAGATTAGGAGCTCTTCTCAGGAGGGGAATACAGCAAAACACTTAGGGTGTTGTTTGTTTACTTTTGCAAGGTGAGATTTGTCCCACCAAGGGTTCTACATGACATATCACGAAATTGCAAGCCAAAGTGACCACACAAGTTGGAAGGCTAAAGACAGCAATACATCTGAGAATTCGGAAAAAGGGGAAAGTGAAAGGACCCAGACTTACAGGCACAGGAAGCTAAAGGAACAGTTGGAGAGATTGGACTGATGCAAAAACTATCAGGTTATGAATCTGTACAAAGCAGTGTTCGATTTCACTCGATTGGATGATGATTTAAATTCTATCGCTTAACAGATTGGCTATTGTAAAGCATATTTGTATTTTGAAATTCGTTTGAAAAATTTGAATCAAAGAAGTGTATCGTGCTAATGTAATGTATTATTACAATTGTTTATGAATTTTATTGTCTATGAATTTTTAGATTAAATTTTATGGTTTGTACATGTACGGGGGCTCGTGTCTTTTGTTCTATATACCGCTCAGATCTTTATCTATTCCACCTGTAAATTTCACAATTCCTATTGATACTTACTCGCTCCAGGCAAATTACACCATAGGCGATCACCTCTAGATAACGATAACCAAACCCATGACACCCACCCCAACAAAGCTAGGAGGGGAGTTATGACAGTATGGTATCTGAAAAAGTTTGGTTATGGGTGAAAACAACATGTAAAATATATATAAGTTTCAATTTTTATTATTTTTAGCTGTTAAATATTTCTAAAATAATTCTAAAGAGTTTTAACCAAGGGCCTACACACACACACACACACACACACACACACACACACACACACACACACCAATGATTGTAAATTTAAGGCTACTAGAAACATCATTGTCTTGCCTAGAACAAATATTTATATACTTGATTTTGGCCTTTGACCTTCTGATCACTAAAGTGTCCTTAATCCCAGAAGTCAGCCACAGTAATGCTTCTGTCATTTTCACAACAAAAGTGATGTTCTTCTTCTTCCCTTTAGAACCAAGTTATGTTCTACAATAAACAACCTGGACCATGACAAATGTGATATCCTTGAATTAGAATTTAAACATTTTGAGGCTTCAGTACTGTATTATATGATGTACCTTTGGTCTCCTGTTAATTTAGGACCTGTCTGTGTTATTGGCAACCTGTCAATCTTGGATAAGCCTGTGCTCTTGGCAGCCTGTCGATCTAGGACATGTCTGTGTTCTTGGCAGCCTGTCAATCTAGGACATGTCTGTGTTCTTGGCAGCCTGTCAATCTAGGACATGTCTGTGTTCTTGGCAGCCTGTCAATCTAGGACATGTCTGTGCTCTTGGCAGCCTGTCGATCTAGGACATGTCTGTGTTCTTAGCAGCCTGTCAATCTAGGATAAGCCTGTGCTCTTGGCAGCCTGTCGATCTAGGACATATATGTGTTCTTGGTAGCTTTTCCAAGCAACTTTATAGTATTCTTTCTTCATTTGATGAGACAAGTTGTGTCCTTGTTGGTGACAGATGCAGATGTTCTAACTTACAAATGCCATGTTCATTATTCTCTTGCAACCAAAGAAGTATTCTTGGCACTCTGCTGACTTTTGGTAGTGTTCTTGCTTACTCCACAACCATAATTACCATAACTGTGGCACGGTGATGTTCTTGCACTTCTGACTTCCCATGGCAACCAACACTGTGTTCTGGATCCCCTTGTAACCAAAGAGGTATTCTTGGTACCTTGGCAACTAAGTGGCAGAAACGTTTGTGCTGCATGGTTTATTATGACTTCTGAAACACTATCTTTGGAGTAGTTCTTGAAATCTTCAAAGAAAACGTTGCTTATTTTGGTACCTATAATCTTTTACTTTGCTAAGGAGTCAAATATGTATTACTGTAATATGCTGTGCATCCTACAGATTCCTAAATCCACACCAACACCCACCCCATTCCGTATCTTACAATAAGACCACAACCAGAAAATACTGATGGATAGAAAATATGATGGCCATAAGTTTTCCATATTTCATAGCATGATGCTATCAGTGTCAAGTCTGATAAAACTGATGCTTGTATAGAAACTGCTTAAGGAAGTCAGTGACACACTCACAAACTTTTCACAAACTATATCTGACAATAAGTCTGTGGATGCTAATCTGATCAGAGCTTAGCTATCTCAAAGGAAGAATTAAAGCAACATTAAGAAAACAAATTACTTTAGACTGGGTTTTTATTAGCGTCCATCTGTCAACAAGGTACAATAAAATATATTTCACAGACAGGAAACCAGTCTGTGATCTGCTTATCTTGTAAACTACATACAAAAACCAGTCTTTTTTCTTCTATCAAATTCTCATATTTCAGGCATCTGTTCATCTAATCTACCAAATTAGTGTTGAACCCTGACTGCATGAACACTGATGTACAGCAAATGGCACACCCAAGATGCAGCAAGGTCCATTTACATGAAATACTTTCATTATTTATATTTTCATTTAAGTAAATGCACATGACTATTAAATAAGAAAGGACATTTGTATCCACAGACATAAGATTTGCACAATTATAACTTTTTGGCAAAATGAGCTGGACAAAGATTTTAATAATTTTAATAGGATCATTTATAGTATGCATGAATATTTTATGAACATAATGTGCTGCATTATATGTTAATACAGATATTTCATCAGGAAATTCAATGACTTTCAAGGACAAAAATCTTGATTTTCAAGCATTGCCTATAAACTTAGTATGAATGTTCTTTATTATAGGTAGAGTCCACAACATTTCCCTACCCCATACCCCAAAACCCCTTAAGCTACAGTGTCTCCATGTAAGCCTAGTTAAAAAATAACAACAAATATTCTGGAATTCATTTTTTAAGAATGAAATACTTGATTCTGAAATTTTTGGTATTTAGAGTCAGCACTTTGGAAGATTTTTCAAGCTTTGCAAGAATGTGTGACTTTCAGTTCAAAATATCAATTTAGCAAAATATTACCATACATGTATCAAATGGGTTTGTGATGGTGCCAAATTTTGTAGACATTCTGCAGGACATTCTGTCATGGTCAATGTGACACATGACCATTAAGACTAATGTATGAGCTAGGCTCACCATAAATTGAGTGCTTGCAAAAGATAACCTCTCTTGTCTGGAGGAATGACTAGATTTTAATTAGGACCTGGTAGGATAATGGTCTGACAGATAGGTTAATGTAGGGTCAAGTGGAAAAAATGACAAAATAGAGAAAAGCCAGAAACAAAATCTGGGAAATCTTGGGCCATTTGAAATAAGTTATTAATAAAGGCATACTAGAGAGAATTATTTGGACTTTGATGGGAGTGTGAAAACTTTGGTTGTTAGAGAAAGTTAATCCTGACTGGTTAAGCTGAATGAAGGGGTGTGTTTTCCAGATGAAATTAAAGATTTAATTTCCTTGTGAAATTCAGCAATCCAAGTTTTTCTGTGGAAGAGGAAGCTGGCTCCAAGATCAGTAAAAAGTACATTTCTCATTAAAATTGTCCAAGGGATGAGTCTCAGGATGGACATGGAAAGAGGGATTAAGCTTCATGGAAATTGGAGGAATGAGTCTCGGGAAAACACAAGTTATTGTCTCAATTACATACAATATGTTCATTAATGAAAGTTTGTAATTATTTGTTTAATATATTCATTTCAATTTCAAACGTCAATTTTCCATGCATTTGAAAGCTAAGGGTTTACTTGCATTTGTCTCGAATGTTATATGACTCATGTGTTATATAAATTGTTTCAAACTGACATGAATTTGATTGATTATCTCATTCAGATTGAACAGAAAAATCATATATTATAGAAATTTCATGCATTGCTCTGATACAGATTGTGAGAATTAATTTATCTGTCTTAATTAATTTTACTATGACTATGTTAATGAACTGCTAATTAGCAAGTAATGTAGTTAAGACAAAGCATGAATCCATTAATTCATTTGTGTAATTAAGATGTGAATTCTCTCAACCAAGGAAATTGAGCATGTATCAACTGACACTATTCAGATTGTAATTTACAGCCCACATTGGGAAATAACAGCTATCGAAAAGGTTTAGTTATGGTTCCAGTTAGAAATGCAAGTAGCTACAAGAAAGACAATAATTTTTTATAATAGGGTTGTGTGCATCAATATCAGGTTGTGAAATGACCCCATTAGCTTAGTTCCATTGAGTTATGATAAGAAGGTATCTGACATAACAAGAGTGGGAATACTGTTTGACATCAGAAAGGAAAAACTTGACAAATATTTAGGTTGTGTTCTATTTATTTGATGGGAAAAATAGATCCATATAGGCACCACACAGTGGGAGCAGACAGTAGATGGCCAAGTTACGGTTGAGTACCCAAAGAGGTTGTGCAGAGAGAGAGAGAGAGAGAGAGAGAGAGCAGGAAAAGAAATACAGCAATGCTGACCTATCACCAACAGTGATTAGGAGAGGACTAGAAGAAACCAGGTTATGCAGATATGCCAGCAATTTAAATTCAATCATTCACTCGTTTCTTTGTTGAAATTTGCTTTATCATTATAACAGAATGGCTAAGTGCATTTTGCATAAATTTTGTAATTCTATTTCTAAAAGAAAGCATATCATTCAAATGTCATATTCAATTTCATTTTGTTTATGTAACTGATTAAACTGTTATATTTTACATCTCGGGGCTCATGTTGTTCTATTCAATATCTTTGCTCAGATTTCTGTTACTCACTCCATTAATTTCATATTTTAATATTATTGTTTGCTTAATTCTGGCAATAACACAGTGGTTGATCATCTCCTAGATAATAATTACCAAAGCACCCTAGAAATGGGGAATCATATCACATATTGTCTCACCCCCTCACAGGGTGATTGTATAAAACTTGCATATCCTTTGCTGGCTAGTAGCTATTTTGCCTCCTTGAATTCCTGCAGACACTTGGTGGAGTGCACTTGAAAGTGCCAAATCCTCTGGCATGGTTTCCAAGAAGGTATGTGTACACACATCCTATCAATTATCTGCACAAATATATGATTGCAAACACATGGGTCTTGATGGCATCATTAGCTATGTAAACCAAGGCTTGTAGCAACCCTACCATCCTGGCCAGAAAGCCTTATCCATGTGCATTTTGTATTCCTTGCTGATCAGAAAACTTTGGTCTTGTACAGGGAGAATGGATACACCTTGCCAATCCTGGTGCACAATCATGTGCAGGGACCAAAGCAAAGCTGAAGAATGTGTGGCTGCTTTCTCTGATCCTGATGCATAATCATATATGTTGGTCAAGGTGGTACTGAAATGGGGAGGGGGGTGTTTACAGATTTGTATGGTCCTGCTGCATGATTTCGTACATAAGCCTAGGCCATACCAGATTCTTTGTTTTTCTTTGCAAGCCAAAATGGCAGTTAGCACTGCCAGTCTGTCCTTTCTCTTGCCCAGGGTTACACAAATCTCTCCTAAGTGGCAGCATAGCGGAGCTGGAACTTCCTCAAGCTTTCAAGTCATACTACTTTGCACTACAGAAAGTAGCCACACACAGGGATCTTATCATCTGTGAGTGGTTCACCATTCTTGTTGCAGGTCTGCAGCAGGAGAACTCTGCATGCAGCTCCTTGAAAAGTGGTAGAAGTGTAGCACATGCAGAGGTATTCACCTGAATCCATGTCTAAAGCTTGCAGGATTGTTGCATTCTTGATGCTATGATGCCCTTGGTTCCTGTATGAATCTGAGCAGTGAATCTGTAAAGGCCCATTTCTGTGGCATGGCAAAAAGCCTCTACGCTAGCCTTGTCTTTCAGATTCAGTTTCTGGAAGGTCCTTCAAAACAGTAGCTAGCGCTTTTTTGCACATCAGTATCACCCACATCTGCGTCCCACTTGATACTGGAGTTCCAGGGTTATAGCAAAATCTAGCTTTGGGTTGAGTGAATGTTTGGGCACAAGAATGTCTGATGCAGATACTTCTTGTGGCAGTTAGTTTAGTCTGCTAAGTGCCCTATAAACCCATCACATATCTTGCTATACCTAGAGGTACAACACCACCTACTAGTATATTGTACTGCTTGCAGCATGCATTGTGACCCTGGTCGATTGTGCAAATAAGGTGCAACCATAGTAAGGGACACTCTGCAGAATAGTTAATTACACAAGTCTGCCCTGCTCCAATATACCCAACTTGGTCACAAGGCACCCATGAGCACTTTCCTACTGAACACTCCAGAGAAGTTATGGCTGCAACTTATAGAGTATATCTTGCAGCTGTATTGCATACGCCATAGTGTGAATGCTGGGACTGGCAGCCTGGCCTCTTGGAAACACCTGCCTTAGTTACAAATACTGTCATGGCTGGCATCTCACCAATGATGTTGTTCAATTTTTCCCACACATCTGATGCCTGGAAGTCCTAGTGTTGCTTGATGCAGTGTATGGTCTAACAGAGAGCTGCAACATTCTTCCTATCCATAGTGTGCACGATATTCATCTGAATGTAGCCACTAAGGATTCAACTACCACACTGGCAAAACGTGCACAACACTCACTACCATGGACTGTGTACACATGATATTTCGCAGCATGGTCATTCATACCACCATGCTGTGAAATATCATGTGTACACAGTCCATGGAAGTGAGTGTTGTGCATGTTTTGCTAGTGTGGTAGTTGAACACTTAGTTGTGTCATGAGAGGGTTATGAAATGTCTCTTGTGGCACGTATCTCCAGATGGAATTTGTCAACTCCTTGTTGTCCAGGTAAAATAGGATCTACCAGTAGTAGCTGTGGCCTTTGAAATAGTTGTCTACAGTAGATGACTGCCCTGGGCAAATAAAAAGACTAGTAGGTTATGCTACAAAACAGAATCTGTCTGGGGAATAAATAGATTCTAGTAGGTTATGCTGCAAATCAATGCCTGCCTGGGCAAAAAATAGACTCGATTAGATTATGCAGCAAAACAGAGCCTGCATGGGCAAAAATTAGACTCCATTAGGTTATGCAGTGAAAAAAACCCAGCCTGGACCAAATACAGCCTCTAGTAAGTTATGCAGCAAATAGAGCCTGCTTGGGCAAAACAGGGGACATATACCACACACCTCTGAAAATAGTCGTCAAAAATGGAGGTTATCCAGGGAAAAAATAGGCTCTAATGGCCAGATGCAACAGCCAGCTAGCTTTCTAAGATTGGTTGAAGATGGTTACTCCATGCAAAAAAGAAGCCCATAAAGTTGTGCAGCTAATAGGGGCTACTTGGGCAAAAAAGGAGATCTATAGCCTGCATTTCTGATAGTGGTTGTCAAAATTGATGGTTTTGTATGGGGAAAACAATAGGCTCTGATAAAACTCTCCATCTGAACTAACCTCATAGGAGCACTGGTCATCATTTTAAATAGGTCATTGGATCAGTTTATAGGAAGCTGACTTGAGCAAGTCAACATTTTAAAGGCTCCTGGGAGTTTGGATGGCCCCCAGGAGGGGGTGGTGGGGTAAAATCCCCTTTTACATCTACTGAATTGTGTTTGTAAATACACTTATTACTGTAGAGCTCCTAACTTTTTTAATTAGACTTGAAGGCCCAGTCATTGGGTGTAGGACAAGATGCCCCCTTGAAGTCCCAGTCAGTGGTGTGTAGAACAAATCGCTCTTGAAGACCCTGTCAATTAGTGTAGGACAAATCCCCCCCTGGAGGCCCAGTCAATGGTGTATAGGACACAATTGCCCCCTTGAAGACCAAGTCAGTTTGGTGTAGGACAAAATCCCCCTTTGCAGGCCCAGTCAATTGGTGTAGGACAAAATCCCCCTTGAAGGCCAAGTCAATGGGTGTAGGACAAAATCACCCCCTTGAAGGCCCAGTCAATGGGTGGAGGACAAAACTGTAACCAGGACAAAATCCTCCCTGCATTAAAAATGAAAGATTGGACAAAAAACCCTACCTCAGTGTAAATTTTTAAACTTTTTAAGCCATCACAGATATACCAGAATTTTTTTTTAAAGGGATGGGAGGAAAAAGATTTCAAGTACTTCACAGCTATAACAATAACGGTCAAATACAGTAAACTCAGTACTTACTACATTTTTACGCTTGTAATGCCCTATTTCCAAATGGATACCCAAAAAGATGCAAGTGTTAAAATTATTGCAAAAGGATTTAATGCAATGGATTAAAACTGGGGGTAGTGATGCTTTAGAAAGCAAGGTGACAAAACACATGTGCTTGCAATTAGTCTTTAGCTCTTCATCTCCTTGTCTGGTAAGATCTAACATCTAAAACACACATAGATGTATATTTGTGTTGGTTTAGAAACTTTAAAAAGGGTTAAACTTACATAGGTAAAACCCGTAATAATGTGATTTCGCTTATAATGTGATGGCAGCATGGCTCCCATTTTTTAATTTAAGGTGACCTCTCTTTGAAGTATATTTGATGTCTGATGAAACCCAGCGAACAAAACAAATGATATATGATCAAGAGGTTAGTTAAAACTGATGACATTGAAATTTCAATGCACATTTTCTATGGGGAAGTTTTTCAAAAAATTTGTTAATGTGATCCCGCTTATATTGCAATGTTATTTTTTGGACCCTGAGCATTGCATTATAATGGGTTTTACCTGTACTGGGGGATGGGATTATGTTCTATCTTTCATTTTTATGGAGGCAGAATTTGTCCTGAGGGGATTTGTCCCAGGGGTATTGGGAGGGGTCTGTACCCACCAGTCAATGGCCCATTCATTACATCAAGAGGTCATATCAGTCCAAAACGAGGCCCAGTAATAATGAACATTTAAATGACCTTGCTGAAAGTCTTAATGAATACATAAGTGATCCAACATGGAGTTAAAATTCCTGGAAGTTCAGGTTTCTGTTTTAATGGATCTATTAATGTCATTAAATTATTTTTTTAATGAAATGCATTTGTTTTAGATATTCAAATACTTTTAAACTGAGTACTGAGCATTGTCATGGACAATTTCACTATTTTTTTAAAACCAACTTTAAATGAAAACACTTTTCAAAGTAACCACCGCCAAAATTCAAGCAATTTTCAAGATCATGTGAAGCCTGTACATGTGTTAGTATTAGTGAAAATGACCTCTGCTTCACAGCTGATAATGAGCAAGAATTACACTGGGTTTTTTCAGTACATTTGAGTCTGGCATCTGTATTTATAAATGCACAAACTATGGATGACAGAAAAGATATAAATCAATAGTATCTAGCAATCAAGCCATGAGAAAAAGTTGTGCTAATCTGACTTCCAGAGCTAATGTGTGGATTTGTTTATCAACACTGTTACTTTAATCTACTCAACACATGACCCTGAAGTTAAGATAAAGAAAAGGGGGGGGGGGGCAAAGATATGCAGGGGAATTAAAGAAACTTTGTGGGAAATCAGATTGATCAAAATGGACTTAGCCAGGAAACATCACACTAACCACATGGAGTTAGCCAGGGAAAAATCATGCTGACCACATAAAGTTAGCCAGGGAAAGTCACACTGACACATGGAGTTAGCCAGAGAAAATCAGATTGATCACATGGAGTTAGCCAGGGAAAAAAGATTAACCACATGAAATTGGCCAGAGAAAAATCACAAAAACCAAATGGAATCAGCCAAAGAATATCAGACCACATAAAGTTAGCCTGGGAAAATCAGACTGACCACACCAAGTTAGTCAAGGCAATCAGATCGATGACATGGAGTTAGCCAGAAAAATATCACACTGACCACATGGAGTTAGCCAGGAAATATCACACTGACCACATGGAGTTAGCCAGGAAAAATCACACTGAACAACATGGCATTAGCCAGGAAAAATCACACTGACCACATGGAGTTACAGAAAATCAGATTGGCCATATGGAATTAGCAAAGGAAAATAAGCTTGACCACATGATGGAGTTAGCCAGGGAATATCAGACTGACCACATGGATTGATCGGGGGTGGGGGTGGGGGGTGGAAATCAGATTGACCACTGGGAAGACCACATGTAGTTACCCAGGGAAAATTGGATTGATAACATGGAGTTGGCCTGGGAAAATTGGACTGACCACACAGAGTTTGCCAGGGAAAATCAGCTTGACCGCATGTAGTTAGCAAATGGAAATCAGACTGACCATATGGATTTAGCCAGGGAAAATCAGATTGACCACAGAGAGTTAACCAAGGGAAGAAATAGAATAAATACTGTCAATCACAAAAATTTTGCAAACATAACAAGTTTCACCAATTTAACTAGAAAGCTAAATTTTCAACAAAAATATTTAAAAAATTAATTATCCCTAAAAATTTAAGAAACAATAATAATGATTATAAAAATTAGGAAACTTGATGTTAGAATTGGTTGAATTTATGAAATTTTTTAACATTTATTGATGCTGAAAATATTAAAGCTTTTAAATCCTGTTCACTTAAACTTAATTAAATATCACATCAGAACTGTTTCCTCTTTGTTTCACTAAATACTTCTGATGAAAGGAAAAAAAACCCATCATATAAATGAAACAGTACCATTAGCATTTGATGTGTTTGTAGGGACAATCTGAGATACTGTGACTGGTGTACAAATTTACCATGGTTCAACAAGGCAGAGATAAATCTAATTCTCTCCACTGATAGCTGAATGACAATTCAGCTCAACTGATCGACTGATTTGTGTAGAGTTCTAACCCTAATCTTTTTCACACACTTGTTATCTCTGAAACTTGCCCATTAAGATCCAAAGAGAGGTGAAATTAAGGGAGGGAATACATCTTAAGGCACTAGCCACTCAACATCTGGTATTTTATGGTGAAAAAATATTTGTGGCCTTTCATGGAAGTTTTAAAATTTTTTTGCTCTGGTCTGCTCCACTAATGAAGTCATCTATCCCATATTAAAGGCAAACAAACAAGTTCCTGCCTTTTAAAGGGAGCAGATAAAACAAAAACCTAAACACCTCAGCTCCTGAATAACTCCATAATTTTTTTTTTTTACCAGTACTGGATAAAATTTGTACTACTGAGGTCCACTGTTCCAAATGACTACTATTGGCCACCACCCATCTCCCACCCCAAAACAATACCTCTTTAAATAAAATGTTTCTGTATTCAGTTGACCTTCTACTGGAACTTCTTAAAATAAAGATCAATTATTATTATTATTATTATTATTATTATTATTATGATCTATATGGATGCAGGAGGTCATGGGTTCTAACCCTGGCCGAGTCATTTAAAAGAAAATAAAAATGTACTTGCGGCTGCCTTGCTTGGTGTATGTGTATGTGTGTCTGTGTGTCATTTGGATTTTTAACGTAACTTTACAATTTTTCATTAATACCGCCACAATGTCTGTAGTGTGGCTGTTTATAGTAATGTCTAGCACTGATTCATCATGCTGCAGACATGTGGCATCATGTCCCTCCCAGTCACATTATCCTGATACTAGGCCGACCAGTCCTAACACTAACCCCTTAAAGCTGACCACCAAGCAAGACAGCTGCTAGTACATGTACTACTGTTCATAAGTCTTTGGTATGACTCGGCCGGGGTTTGAACCTGTGACCTCCAACATCCGAGGCAGCCTTGCTTGGTACTCAGCATTAAGAGTTTAGTGTTTGGATAAGCAAAATGAGGGTGGGTGTGTGTCCTAGAGGGAATTCAGGGTTTTAGAATATTTATCCTCATAGAATTAATCATCCAAATTTCTTGGCAGAGGAGGAAAACCTGAGGAGTTCTGAAATTAGTAGAGAATACTCATCTCATTAAATAAATCTTAAGGACACATGTCAGAAAGTGAGGGACACAGAAGGAGAGAGATTCAACTTCAAAGGGAGGTGCAAATCTCAAATATAGCACAAATGAAAAACAGGATAGCTCCATATGAAATGCACAGAGGAAAGAGAGCATAGTCTGCAACTAGGGGGTTGATGGCAAAGAGACTTAAGAAAGAAAGAGAGAGAAGGAAAGAGATGGAAATGCTGACCGATCAGCAGCAGTGATTTGGGAAAGAAAGAAAGCACTAGGTGATGTTGTCATGCCAGGCAATCTGAGTGTGATCAGTCACTTGATCATATGATGAAATTTATTCTATCAATAACTGAACGGTTAATTGAAATTTGCATAATATTGTAACTCTATTTCTGAGAGAAAGTGAATCACTCACATGTCATGTTTGATTCATTTTGTTTATGTAATTGATAAAATTGTTGTATTTTACATATGGGGGCTTGTGTTATTCTATTCTGTATCTCTTTTAATGTCACTGTTATTCCATCCCTTAATTTCATATTTTATATTATTAATTACTTGATCCGGGCAATAACACAGTGGGCAATAATCTCCCAGATAACATAACCAAAAACCCTATGAAGTGAGGGAGATCTCTCACATCATCCACCACCTCATAACACTCAATGTAATTACAATGGCTGGTCTAGGTAAATTTACAATTTATTTACTTTTCTTGGTGAAAAAAAAAGAAAGCTTGGTTCTTTGTTTTATTTCTTATGCTAAATCCCAGTATTTTAATCTTCTTTGTTACATAATAAAGATCAATTCTTCATAGGCTCAGATTGGTGTTGTTTTCTAAGGTAATCAATGCCAACTAAAGCAATGCTTAGCCAAAGAAAATTACAATTACTTGTCTAGGGAAATTCCAGCTTGAGCTCTGAGACATATTTCAGATGTGCTATACTATAACCAATTAAGGTTAAATACTGGACCTTAACTTATATATAATATCTTGTGCACCATCTTGAATCTTAACAAATAATGTTGGACAAAGTATCATCATGGGTGGTATTAAGTAACTAAACAACAAAAGACAAGCTAACTATCATAGCCAGTGCAGAAGCATATGGTAACATCTGCTGGGAGGGTGTTAACATATCATTCATGCTTTAAAAAAATTTATGGCACTGAAGATTTCTTGTGGGAGAATGATACTAATCAACAATACCACCTGAAGAGTAGCAGGAAAGACAATGACAAGAGCAATTATGCAGGCCTGCTTGGAAGAATGACAGATGAAGACATACCATGACTTTTCCAGGGATGAGGATGAAAAGGAATTTAGAGATTAGAGAAAGCAAATTAACTTCCTAGACAAGGTAAACCTTAAAATGGCCATTTTAAGGGTCAACCATAAAACTGGAAAGATTCCTTTTTACAACTGGCACTGTGCTTTTTCTGCTTTCTTTCATGATAGCTACAGAATAATTATTGGTGCCACTAAGTATTAACAGAACAACTGAGAAACAGTCAGGCACTATTTTATTGTAAACCAATAAAGCATTGTTTAACAAATGACTATCAGGACACCATCCAAAATGGCAGATTTTATAACTTGCAGGCTGAAGTTTTCACCTCATTTCAAGTGTGCGTGTGTGTGTGTTTGTATGTTTTGGATTTTTAATGTAGCTTTAACAATTTTTAAGATATATCACTATAGTGTCTACAGTGTGACAGTTTATATAGTGATGTCTAGCAGGGGCATCTTGCCACAGACATGTAGTAATTTGACCCACCCAGTTACATTATCCTGACACCAGGCCAACCAGTCCCAGCACTAACTTCATCATGTTGAGTGCCAAGAGAGGCAGCTGCTAGTACCATTTTTATAACTCTTTGGTATGACTTATCTGGGGTTCAAATCCATGACCTCTCACATCCCAGATGGACACCTCATTCCAAGTCATATTTTGTCAGCACATTAGATATTAGTGAGAATATTACACTCCAAAACAGCGAATAATTTACAGCACACATGTGAAGTAAGACAATACTAGTGAGATCACAAATATTGAAGAATTATGAATGAAAAATAAATGTGTCTGTTTAGGTGTCTATTTCAGTTCATTTGTCTGTTCATATGTAAGTGAAAATGTCTGCATAATAGGTATGTAATAAATTTATTTGCCCTGCAACACTCCCAGTTGTTTCATGCCACCATTCCCTTATATAAGGGCTTAACTGACAATTTGTTTATTGACCTTATGAATGTAATAAATCATTGATGAAGTTGATAAATTTTAAAGAACAGGGATTTAAAAAAAACATACTGTGTCCCAATCCTGAATATATTTACCTTGTAAGATTTTCAGATAAGATTAAGTAAATAAATATTATTTAAACTATTTGTAAATACCTGGCACACCTGAAGAGGTAATATGAATGATGCAAAGACAAATCCATCTAGACAAGGTGGTGATCTGTGTAGCGGAGCAGAGAACATTTGAGAATGGAGCACAGTATTCCATAATTATAACACCCTATAATGTATAATGATTTATAATTGTACCATATAATGTATAATGTACCATAAATGTACCACCTTATAATGTATAATGTACCACAGATTTATCACCTTAAAATGTATAACATACCATAGCTGTACCACCTTATAATGTATAATGTACCACAGTTGTACCACCTTATCATGTATAATGTACTACAGTTGTACTACCATAGCTCTACCATTTTATAATGTATAATGTACCGTGGCTGTACTACCTTATAATGTATAATGTATCACTGTTGTACCACCCTATGATGTACAATGTACCATAGTTGTACCACACTATATTGTATAATCTACCATAGTTGTACTATCTTATAATGTATAATGTTCCATAGTTGTACCACTTTATAATGTATAACATACCAAAAATGTAACACTTTATATTTTATAATGTACCATAGTTGTACCACTGTATAATGAGGTAGATTATACAAATAACTTTACTACTACTTCATGAAATGGAATCCATGACTGTATGTGTATTATTACAGGAAGTGTATTATAATGAAGGGTGTTATAATGAGGGAATACCATAATTATTAAAGTATTTTTTCATCAACGTTTGGGGGGGTGGGGGTGTCTTCATTACCCATCCAAGGAAAGTCAAGTGCCTTGATGTCTCCAAGAAAAATAATTGAATTCTCAAAAGCTGAACAAAGCTTCTGCATCTCTTTATTAGGGAGACAGTTGCATGCCAAATAATAAGAAATAAGAAAGCTTTTGCAAGGAAATGAATGTAGGTAAGTCTGACAGTTAGAGGCTGTAACTTTGCTATAAGCGATAAAGCAAGCTGAAAATCTATTTCAGCAATTCTGACAATCATAGTTGGGTCTTATCTGCATACTAAATTTGTTTGAAATCCACTTAATACACAAGGATGCTATTGAGCAGAAATAAAAATGGGCAGGTCAGAAAATTAGGAGCCATGATTCCACTAAATGAAAGCACAGACCATTGACAATCAAAGTCAGCTGAGGTCTGATCAGTATCAAACTACCATTAAATACAGAATTCAGCTGAAAAGCTATGACAACTAAAGGAGCAGAAATAAAAGTCAATGGTTGAGCAACAAAAGACTATAACTAAATAGTAACATAGGTCATATCTAGCAGTAACCAAATTGCTAAAATTCAATCTTTGAAAAATTTGGTTTTTTTAAGCAGAAATAAACAGCCTGGAAACTGACAATTAAACCCAGCTGAAACCTCAGTAGCATTAAGGTACCTACAGAATTGGGTTTGGATCCAGCAAGGTAGGTTGGTTACTTGCTTTGGTTTGGCTTGGTTTGGTTTGGTTTAGTGTTTAATGGCACAGCAATACAAAGTAGACAATTCGCTGTTGTTGGCTTGACTTCGCTTGTGAAGATTTAGGAAGGAGGATGTCCGCATCTATTGCAGGCGCGCTGGTGGCTGACAAGCCCAATACATGACAGGCACGTCCATCCAAGAGGCTGCAGGGGAAGGTCTGGGTTGTGGTGGGTGCTGCTGATGGTTCCCAGTTCTTTCTTCGCCATCCTTTTTCCTCCAAGATGGCCCATATGTTTTGTTCAAAAGTGGTAGTGGCCGGGTCAACTGTATGTCGCCAGCTTTCACGGTCAGCAGCTTGTGATGCCCATTGGCGGTGGTCGATGCCACAGGTGGTGAGGGTCTTTTTCAAGGAGTCTTTATATCTCTTTTGAGGTGCCCCTCTATCATGGTGGCCAGTGGACAGCTCACCATACAGTGCAATCTTTGGCAGGCGATGATCCTCCATCCTGGAGACATGCCCTGCCCAGCACAGTTGTATTTTCACAAGTGTGGCCTCAACACTGGTGATCCCTACTTGTTTGAGGACTTCAGTGTTGGTGACGAAGTCAATCCAGTGGATGCTGAGGATGGTGCTGAGGCAGTGCTGATGGAAGCATTCAAAGAGGCAGAGGTGGTGGCAGGTGACCCAGGATTTGGTGCCATATAGGAGGGTGGTCAGTATGACAGGTCTGTAGATGCTGATCTTTGTGTCTCTCTTGAGACTGGCGTTGTACCACACTTGTTTACAGAGTCTGCCGAAGGCACTGTTTGCCTTGGCCAGTCTGTTGTCTATTTCTTTGTCGATCTTGGCATCAGAGGAGATCACACAGCAGGTAGGTGAACTGGTGGACTACTTTCAGTTCTGTCAGGTAAATGAAGATGCTTGGTGGCCGGTACTCTTCCTTAGGTGCAGGCTGGTGAAGTACCTCAGTTTTCTTTAGGCTGACCTCAAGACCAAAGAGCTGGCAAGCTTCTGCAAAGCAAAGCAGGAAATTACGCACTGTAAGGTGGCTTCCATGTGGGCAACAAGGGCAGCAGCATCTGCAAAGAGAAGTTCTCTGATCAGTTTTTCCAAGGTCTTGGTGTGGGCATGAAGTTGCCTTAAGTTGAAGAGGTTGCCATCAGTACAAAAGCGGATATAGATGTCATCTTTGTCATCAAGGTCTTCTGTTGCTTTTTGGAGCATCATGCTGAAGAAGATTGAGAACAATGTGGGGGCTAAAACGCAGCCCTGTTTCACGCCATTTGCTTATGATGAAGGTCTGTGACAGGTCGTTATTGTTTCTGACCTGACCAAACTGGTCTTCATGTAGCTGGATGACCATGGTAAGGAGCTCTGGAGGACAGCTGAGCTTTTCAAGGATTTTCCACAGTCCAGTTCTGCTCACCGTGTCAGATGCCTTCATGAGGTCCACAAATGTGACGTACAATCCTTTGTTTTTGTTCTCGGCATTTCTCCTGGATCTGTCTCAGGATGAACACCATGTCAGTTGTGCCTCTATTGGCTCTGAAGCCGCATTGACTCTCTGGAGCTTGTTCTTCTGCAATGGTGGGCACCAGTCTGTTCAGCAACACTCTAGCAAGGATTTTGCCTGCATGGAGAGCAGAGTTATCCCACTGTAGTTTGAGCAGTCAGACTTTTCCCCCTTGTTTTTGTACAAAGTGATGATGACTGCATCTCGGAGGTCTTGTGGAAGTTTCCCTCGCTCCCAGCAGCAAATGAAGAACTCATGGAGTTTGGTGTGCAATGCTGGGCCTCCTCTCTTCCATATCTCTGGTGGGATACCATCTTTTCCTGCAGCCTTTCCAGTCTTCAGTTGTTCTATGGCTTTTACAGTCTCTTGCAGTGTAGGTGCCTCATCGAGGTCCATCTTTAATGGCTGTTGTGGGATGCGGTCAATAGCTGCCTCCTGGACTGTGCGATTAGTGCTGAAGTGCTCTGACCAGTGGTTCAGGATTGATTCCCTGTCAGTGAGTAGCTCTTTGCCATCTGCGCTCTGTAGGGGGCTCTGTATTTGGAAGGATGGATCATACACTGCTTTCAATGCTTCATAGAACCCCTTGTAGTCACCGATGTCAGCGTACAGCTGGGTTCTTTCTGCAAGCTTTGTCCACCATTCATTTTGTATGTCTCGGAGCCTGCACTGAAGGAAGCTGCATATGAGTTGGAAGGCTGCTTTCTTCTGTGGACAGGATGGTTGAGTGAGGTGGGCTTGGTGCTCTGATCTCTTTTTGGCAAGCTGTTCTTGGATTTCTTGGTTGTTTTCATCAAATCAGTCTTTGTTTTTCTCAGTGGTGAATCCAAGGATTTCTTCTGAGGTTTGCAGAATGGCAGCCTTGATGTGGTTCCACATCTCTTCCGGAGGTAGGTCTGGTGGAAAATTTAGACAATTTAGTACCATGGCAAATGGCCAAAGAGGTTAGAGCATCTGCCTCAGTTGTGGGAGGACATGGGTTTGAACCCTGGCCGAGTCATACCATAGACTTATAAAAATGGTACTAGCAGCTGCCTCTCGGCACTCAACATGATGAGGTTAGCGTTAGGACAGGTCGGCCTGGTGTCAGGATAATGTGACTGGGTGGGTCATTATGCTACATGTCCGCGGCATGATGCCCCAGTGCTAGATATCACTATAAAATGCCACTCTGCCGACATCGTAGTGATATATCTGAAATATTGTTTAGCTATGCAAAAAAAACCAAATCACACATATGCATACACACTATGGCAAATGCATTAAGGTACCTTGCCCAAAAACACCATGGTAGACAACTTAGACTGATCTGATCTGGGGCTGTAAAGCAGTAATAATCATGAAGATGAATTGCAATATTGATACAATGGGCTAAAATGCAGAATTAATCATGGGAGTTATTGTGCAGAAATGGATGGATGGATGGAGGGATGGTAAGAGAGCCAAGCTGAAAGGCCCAATTTAAATCTCCCATTTTGTTTTTAAAGTAGGGAGACAATAACATTGTTTTATTTGTTGGAACAGGTGTAAACACTCAGGCTACTATCATTTTTACCATTTTTTTTCTGTCCTGAATATGCGATGTATTGTACACTGGACTTATCAGGTCATGACTTAACTATTAATATATTAACAGATACCATCTGGTACCAAACAGTCAAAGTCATCTACCTAATAATACTAAACTTCTAACAGCTGATATTTCCTTTGAAGTGATTTTATCTGGTGGAACAGGTGTCATATTTAACAAGGTACACTACTGCTAACATTTTCTAATCCTTTACAGTGATAGGTGGCTCACAAGGCAGTTTAAGATGCAAAATGGAATTAGTACAGGGCATCAAACATGATCTTTCTTCACACACTTGCTATCTCAAAAGCTTTCCCTTACTGAGCCTCACTTGTGTGAAGGAAGTATATCACCTACCTACCATATACACTCACTTATAAGATGAATCCAACTGCAAACTGCATAGACCCAGATCTTTCATTGCATAATGCACCAGCAGATCTGGGTCTGTGCAGTTTGTCAGGAGTAATCTGTAGAACAAACAACACAGACCCTGATCTATAGGTGCATTATGCTATGGCAGATCTGGATCTTTTTTGTTTGCAGTTTTACTCGACTTTTAAGTGAGTACATATGGTAACAAGCTAACTGCTGCTAGAAAATAAATGAATATCTCATAAGAATTCCATTATTGTGGAAACTCATACTTTTATTGATTAAAATAGAAAATAACAAAAATAATCAGAGGGATGCAGCATATAAATTGTGGACAGGTAGTACTGTCCTTCCACTAATAACTTTATCTGGAATAGGAATAAAATTTAGGCAGACACAACAAAGCAAACAGTATCAATAAATAATCCTCTTGCTGATAGATGACTGATAAAGAAATGCAAGTGACTTGTGGATTAGTGAAGGGGATCAAACTCTGATCTTTCTCAAACATTTCTTATCTTTAAAGCTTGCCCCTAAAGATCCAGAACAATATTAGGGTAATGAGTCTCTCTCTCTCTCTCCCTCCTCAACAATGCATTGCCCTAAAGGTCCATGTATAACACTAGTATTCTCTATACCAATACATTACCATATCAGTCCATTTTACCACATATTGTCTCTAACAATATATTACCAGATTGGTTCATGTATTACACCAGTATTCTCTATACCAATACATTACCATATCAGTCCATGTATAACACTAGTATTGTCTCTAACAATATATTACAAGATTGGTTCATGTATAGCATTAGTATTGTCTCTAACAATACATTACCATATCAGTCCATGTATAGCATTAGTATGGTCTCTAACAATACATTACCATATCGGTCCATGTATAGCAGTTGTATTGTCTCTAACAATACATTACCATATTGGTTCATGTATAACACTAGTATTATGCTGCTGTTGTCATGACAAATATTTTTATAGCATATAAAATAACATGTTGCAGATCAAGAAGATGAGTTATGATTTGTGATATGTTCACATAATTAAATAGACATTGCAACACATTTACATACTTAGATTACAATTGGTAACTCATCTTGTAAACACAAAATACATTGTCTTGATTGAGTAAGCTATTATTCTATTATTCCTTTTCCCAAGGGAACTATTCTCCTATAATGCTGTCTTCTGTTGGTTATAGTACCCAAGCCAAAAGCATCAGACCTATATCATAACAGACAACACTGGGGCAAATATTTTCAGCCAAACAGTGACCTTTATTCTTTTAATCAGATTACCATATGTATTCACTTATAAGACAAGTCTAGCTGCAAACTGCGCTTACCCGATCTGCAGTCGCATAATGTGCTGGCAGATCTGGGTCTCTGCAGTATGTCAGGAGTAATCAGTAGAACAAACAGCACAGACCCTTATCCCCAGGTCCATTATGCAAGGGCAGATCAGGATCTTTGTTCTTCGCAATTATTTTGACTTATAAGTGAGTATATATGGTATTTAATTCCACCACATAAAGGCTGATGCTCATAAAATAATTATCTATTATAACCTAATATTAGATTTCATTTTATTTTATAATTATTTTTCATACCCTAATGCATTTGTCCTTGAAACCTGCAAACCTATAGCTGTCTTGCAATTACCACTTTCAATATATCAAAGAAATTGTCACAATTCATGGGATTGCTCTAATGATGATTTGATAACATTTTTTTGTAAAATAATAAAATCTTCTTGATGAAACTTCTTAACATATACAAAAAGAAGTATGCTGGTTTCTTGTGTATATTAATTGTATATCCTATGTAATATACATAATGGTGCAAAATTCTGTAGAATAATTTCACAGTGCATTCTGTTGTGGTCAGCATGACACGTAAACATTAAGACTTATGTATGGGATAGATTCATAATACATTTGGCAATTAGTGATTGTTGACCTCTCTTGCTCAGAAGTATGAGTGGATTTTAATTATGCCTCAATCAGTTAATGGCTAGAGACAGATAGGAAGCAATGTTAATGCATGGTCAATAGTAGTAAATGACAAGAGTTGAGGCAAACCAGGGAAAAATTTAGGATGACCTGGGCCATTTGATACAGGTGTTATAAAATGAAATTTTCCAGAATAGTTATTAATACAGTAAAACCTATCTTGAAAGACCACTGCTATGTGAGACCACCTGTCTTGAGAGACCACATTCTCAATGCACAAATGTATTGGTTATATAGCATTGTGATCTGTCTTGAGAGACCACCTGTCTTGAGAGACCATAATTTTTTGGCAAAAGAGGCGGTCTTTCAAGACAGGTTCTGCTGTAAAGGCAGACTAAAGAGGATTATTCTGACTTTGATGGAAGTGATACAGTTTTGGCAGAGAAGTAATCCTGATTGGCCAAGCTAAATGGGGGGAAGGGGGCTGATCCCAGATGGAATTCAGGCTTTTAAGAAATTCCCTTTGTGAAATTAATCTCTATATTTCAGAGGCAAGCCAGAATTAAGCTCTGGGAAATATAAGTATTCCTCTTTAAGTTGTCTAAGGATGCATGTCAGGAAGTGAGGGACATGAAAGAAGAGAAAATCAACTTCAACAGAAGGCACAAATCTCAAATAAAGCACAAGGTTAGTCTCAATTGCATACAATGTCATTAATGTTATTTGTTGAATTTGTTCATTTTATATTCATACATTAATTTTCAGTGAGTTCAGAACTTAACTGCTTGCATGCATTTTGTCTCAAATATTATATGACTTGAGTATTGTGTGAATGAGTTTGGATTTAGTTGTTGTTTTTGTAACAGAAATCATGTATCATAATGATTTCTTACTTTATATAAGGTATGCTGAGAATTGCTTTTCTGTACCTACGTCAATGAATCACTAATTAGCAAGGTAACATAACTAGGACAAGGAGTGAGGTCCATTAATTGGTGTGTAATTAAGTTGTGAATTCTCTTCAACTGAGAACTTTCAATGGATGACATCTAATGCAAAAGAGAGTGGGAATATTGGTTTATTCCAGGAGAAGAAAAAACCTGACATGCATTTAGATTGGGTACTATATTTTAATTTTTAGAGGAAAAAAAACCGTTCCATACCTGACTGCAAAGTGGAAAAGGTACAGTCTCCAACCAAGAGGATGGTGACCTGAAGAGGCGTTAGAGAGGAGGAACGAAATATGGTAACGCCAACCTAGCACCAACAGTGATTTGGAAAAGACTGGAAGCACCAGGTGATGCTGACACGCTGGCAAATTGAGTTCATTTAGTCATTTTATTATATCATGTAATTTTTTCTATCAATATAACAGACCAGCTAATTGAATTTTGCATAAATTTTGTTACTCTGTTTCTGTGAGAAAGTGAATCATTGAAATGTCATGTTCAATTTCATTTTGTTTATGTAATTGATTAAATTGTTATGTCTTTCATATGTGGGTTTGTGCTGTTCTACTCTACATCTCTGCTCAGATATCTGTTATTCTATTCCTTAATTTCCAATCTTATTTTATTGTTTACTCAAGCCAGGCAATAACACCATGGTCGATCATCTCCTAGATAACGATAACCATAAACCACAAGGAGTGGGGGAGATCACACATTTCCACATGGCAATCTGTATCTATATTTTATGTAACTTTTTGGACAAGACTATCTATTTTCTGTGTTTTACTCTTGGCATGTAGATTGCATAGGATCTAAAAGTCATAATTTTATCTTCCTTCCCTAAGCTTTATTAATTGCAATTGTCCAGTAATACATTTAAAGGTAAAAAAATTATAAATCATACATGAATGTGTTTAGGTGACAGGTGTTAATAGCATTTGTAACAAAATGCATTGCACTAGCGTTTCATTACACTACTGTAGGATACCTAGTTTTGAAATATGGCATTACCATACTAATCATTATCAACCAGTCACTTCTTAAATTACTGTCTACTTTTCCAAATGAGTCCTCTACTTGCACAACATCGTAAAATTTATTGTTATATTGTTGCTGTGACTTAGCCTTGTGGTTTTAATTTTGGCTACTGGTGTTGTAAGTAAAAGTTACACAATTTTTTCTTAAAAATTATAAACAAATTCACCCACACTGGCCAATAAAACGGGTGAGAAAGTCAATCCCTTAACCTAAGAAGTCACTGGAGCACCACAGTTGACTTTACAATCAATTCTCTCCATTTTTCCCTGTTCTCTACTGCCTTTGGGAATCTCCAAATCCCATGCCTGTCCATTCCTTAATGTTTTCTTCCCACCTCTTTTTCTGTCTGCCTCTTCTTCTGCACCCTCGCACTGTTCCTAGCAAGATTGTTTTTGCCAGTCCAGATGATCTTGAGATGCATGACCATACCACTTCAGTTTGCACTTTTTTACAGTGGTTAAGAGGTCTTCATAGGATCCGATGGCTCATTGGATCCTGTTGTGGACTTCTTCATTGGTTACATGGTCAATGTATGAGATGTCCAAGATCTTGCGGTAGCATCTCATTTTGAAGGTTTGAATCATTCTTTGTAGATCTGATGTGAGCATCCATGTTTCACAAGCAAAAAAGATGGATATGACAATCGAGCAAATCAGCCTTATTTTGGAACCAAAAGCAATGTTGGTATCTTTCCATATTGGTCTCAACCTTGTTATTGTTGCTGTTGTCTGGGCAATCCTGCAAAGTAGTTCTGGTTTGGAGCCCTCATCTATGATAATTGATCCCAAGTACTTGAAGCTTGTGACTCTTTCCAGTTTCTGTCCACTGACTTTTATTTCTGCACTGATGCCATTGGTGTTGTTTGTCATCAGTTTATTTTTTTCGGCGCTAATCTCCATACTGTTTGTTGTGGTGGTTGTTTTTTTGTGAGAAAGTAGTTGGGCATATTCTAATTTGGGTCCTTTTCCACTGGGTATATTTGCTGCTAATGCAGGCAAACAAAAAAGCCAATTCCAATAAAGCATGCTAAATGAAAATGGGGAAAATGAAATGCTGCATGGTTCATTTTTGAGAGAAAATCCCTTGTAAGGTGACCACTATCAAATTTGGGCTCAGCGGGATCTCTATTTACACCCAGTATTACCTGTCTGGTGACAATGATCAAATTAAAATTGTTTTAGGTTCTAGCATACAACTGTAAACAATTTACCCATTCAGAGAATTTGTAAATATTTAAGTAATTATTTTCAGCCAATCAGTGATGTCTGTTCTATTCAATATGGTATTTAATATCCAACCAACCAAAGGCAAGTCAGATTGTCTCTGACCTCATTGTTTATCCTACAGCAAACCAAGTCTACAATAATCTGCCATCATTGAATAATTCACTGGCAAATAATGGTGCTGTATATACTTACATATCTATCACATACAAACAACATAGTCTCTGATCTGCAGTCACATAATGTGCCATCAGATAACAACAACAACAACAACAATAATAATAATAATAATAATAATAATAATAATAATAATAATAATAAACCAGATAATAATGAACCAGATAATAATAATAATAATAATAATAATAATAACAATAATAATAAACCAGATAATAATATTAATAATAAGATGATGATGATGATAATAATAATAATAATAATAATAATAATAATAATATAATAATAATAATAATAATAATAATAATAATAAACCAGATAATAATAATAATAATAATAATAATAATAATAATAATAATAATAATAATAAACCAGATAATAATAATAAACCATATAATAATAATAATAAACCAGATAATAATAAGAAGAAGAAGAAAAAGAAGAACAAGAAGAAGAATAATAATAAACCTGAAGATCATTATATTTCTTGACTGTTCTATTGCATATATACATCTGCCCAGCATTATGATGCAAAAGTCAGATCTAACAAATAGCACAGACCCAGATCTGCCAATAAACTGCACAGACATATCTGGGTCTATGCTTTTCATAGCTGGATCTGATTTATGCATGTGTGTGTTCCATACACTAAATGAATAGTCCTTAGATACAATTTCAAGAAAATAGCATCAACCATGAAATTTTGGCAAACTGATCTGGTTCTATGCTGGTGTGTGTATGCTATAGAAAGATAATACCATTAATCTTCAGAGGAACTCAAGGGGTGATGCTCCTATGCAGATGGCTTATCTTTATAAGGATGTATGGTATTGTTGATTATTGATAACATGTACCCTGTAAATCCCCATAAATGTTGTGATGTCAAATATTGATTACAGGGCAAAGGTCAAAGAGTGGGAGAGTTAACAGCTGAAAGGTGATTTATTAATACTGTAGGTACTTGCTTATGAGTCCAACTGCAAACTGCACAGACCCATATCTGCCATTGCATAATGCACAGGCAAATCTGGGTCTGTGTAGTTTGTTAGGAGTAATCAGTAGAACAAGCAACATAGACCATGATCTGGAGGTGCATTATGCTACAGCATATAAGGATCTTTTTTGTTTGCTGTTTGACGTTACTTATTTGTAAGTGAATATATAGCCTACCATAGTTACAGTTCCTTCAGTTTCTTAGAGAAATAACAGTACCATCTGATGTGATTTTGGGAGAAATTAGTTCAAAGAAGGCATGACAGATTTCCCCACTTTTAAAACTGCAATACACTGATCAAAATCAAATAAAGTGATCATTCTTTATCCAACTTCAGTGTTTACCTTATACTTTAAAAGCGAAGTTTTATCAAAGTATGTACAGTTTCATACACATCACATAAAACTTTGTGTGAATGTCTGTACAATCTCAACTGCATCACCTAAAACTTTGTGTGAATGTTTGTACAATTTCATATGCATCACGTAAAATTTTGTGTGAAAATTTGTACAGTTTCATATGCATCACGTAAAATTTTGTGTGAAAATTTGTACAATTTCATATGCATCACATAAAATTTTGTGTGAATGTTTGTACAATTTCATATGCATCACGTAAAATTTTGTGTGAATGTTTGTACAATTTCATATGCATCACGTAAAATTTTGTGTGAATATTTGTACAATTTCATATGCATCACGTAAAATTTTGTGAATATTTGTACAATTTCATATGCATCACCTAAAATTTTGTGTGAATATTTGTACAATTTCATATGCATCACCTAAAATTTTGTGTGAATATTTGTACAATTTCATATGCATCACCTAAAATTTTGTGTGAATATTCGTACAATTTCATATGCATCACGTAAAATTTTGTGTGAATATTTGTACAATTTCATATGCATCACCTAAAATTTTGTGTGAATATTCGTACAATTTCATATGCATCACGTAAAATTTTGTGTGAATATTTGTACAATTTCATATGCATCACATAAAATTTTGTGTGAATATTTGTACAATTTCATATGCATCACAAGCCTTTTAACAAGTGACTTAAATTTGTCTCATATAGCTGAGGCAAACCAATAACAGAGAAAAAGCACAAAGGACTTCTGTTGTGTTACAGTATCACAGGCATACTATACACTGATTTGCACCTCATGAGATAGAAATTTGCTGAAATGCAGCACATGTACATCCAAAAGAACACTTCATTCGATCCAGTGAAAAGACTTGCCTTTTTGTTTCCATAAGTGACTTGCAGAACTTAAACTTCGCAATATTTTAGAAATGTTCAAAAATGTCCATTAGGTTTAAAGGGAGAATGAAAATTGAACATTCCTTCACTCAGTTATTTTATTACTAAGTAATGTTTTAAATCATATTCACATATTGATCATTTTATGCATGCTCAGCCATTTACACACATTAGCTTGTTAGGAAATTAAGTGGATTTTAAATGACAATTGCAATGAAGACAATCTGACAATTGATGACATTGGAAAACAGTTCTGACTTCTGCTAAGGACAAAATGAAAACAGGTACAGCACACTGCAGCAGAAACTGGCTTCACCTTAGACCACTGGCATTTGGCTGGCAATTTGTTATAAAAAAAATAAACCTCATTTTACAATCACCAGGGGTTTTTCATAAAAAAAAAATAGAAATTTTAGTGACATAGTTATCTTTGTGTTTCTCAGAGGTTCTCTGACTGTAGTATGCTCAGAGCAGAGGTTAATTAACTAGTATACTCAGAACAAAAGTTCACTGGCTTGCATGCTCAGATGTTCACTGACTGTACTATGCTCAGAGCAGAGGTTTACTGACTGTAGGATTCTCAGAGCAGAAATTTGCTGATGGTATAATGCTCAGAGCAGAGGTTCACTGACTGTACTATGCTCAGAGCAGAGGTTTACTGACTGTAGGATTCTCAGAGCAGAAATTTACTGATGGTATAATGCTCAGAGCAGAGGTTCATTGACTGTAGTATGCCCAGAGCAGAGGTTCACTAGCTGTAGTATGCCCAGAGCAGAGGTTCACTAACTGTGGTATGCTAAGAGCTCAATGAACAAAAGCACAATCATCATATGTGCACTTGATCATCCATCCTGTCAAGGGAGATAATTCTCCATGGCAAAATACCCATGCTATAGCTAGGAGTGTGTTATAATGAATTGCTTTAAATTGAGACCCATGACCATACCCATGATATAACTGGGTCTGTTATATTGAGACACTTTATGATGGGAACTATGACTATACCCATGTTATAACAGGGACCATGTTATACTGAGGCACTTTATAATAAGAACTTGTAGAAACTGAGATTGGGCTCCACAAGTAAGACTTTGATCACAGAGTGTGTGAAATCTATTAAAGGCTGCAAATGAGCACATACCAATTGTGTGGCAAGATCAGAGGGAGTTCAAATAACCACCCTCCATTACTTGTCACTGAGCAAGTATCAAACTCATAGCTTGATCAAAGGGTTGTCACATGAGGAAACAAAGAAGGTGCCTCCTTGATTAACGTCAAACATTCACTGGAATAAGTAGATCTGTATTTAGCACTGAACAAGTACACATAGTAAATTCACAGCTTGATGAAATGGATTGTCAACTTGAAAACAAAGTGAGTGCTGCCTTAACAAGACAAGCATTCATCAGGTAATGTGCACAGGCAGAAAACGTGGGAAATATAACTTCAGAATTAAATCTAACTTATGTAAAGGAAAATACAACTTAAATCAAATGTTTTACTGCATCAAACACAGTGGTTATACAGCAAAATGCAATTATTAATACAAATACAAATGCATGAAAATGGAAGCAATTATACTTGCTAGTAAACACCTATGGTAAACAACATTGATGGACACTTCACTTTACAGTGGGTAATATTTAATTTACCCATAATATTTTCAGTTTATTAAAATCCAAATAGCTGTATATACAGTTATTATAGGATTAAATGATCACGGTTGGGTATTTATCGATGTGTAAATTTTACCTAATCACTCACAAAGTAAATAAAGTCCGAGGACTTTATGTAAAATTTGTGAGTGATTAGGTACAATTTACACATCGATAAATACCCAACCATGATCATTTAATCCTTATAATTCCAATTTACTTCCTTTCTAACATCAGATCAGCAGATTTATTCAACAAAACATTCACTTTTATGTACCTCGAAGTTTTCTTTCATTAGCCTCTTAACTGCGATAGAATACATAGCCCTATCTTCGCCAGCCAAGATTCATTGATTCTTTATACAGTGATACGGGGTAGAAAGTCATAGCGGGTCATGCCAGTGATGTATTGTTATGATCATTATTTTAATATATAAAAAATGGTTGTTGCGGTTACACCAGGAATATTCCTTTTTTTTGAAAATTACGCTTGCGTATGGCACGTGTTGTTATAGCAACGTCGTTGTTACTTTCTATGCATTTCGATCTTTCAAAAGCAAAATTGTGTCCATTTTTAATGAGATCCCTTTGTTGACATGACCCTGACCTTTAATAACCGCCGCTGTAACATGTTGTTGAGGTGAAATACAATAATTTCTGAAGATTGGCTTCTAAAGCCTGTCATACGCCTTCATTGGCAAAAGGGGTGAGTGTTGGAGTGCAGTAAGGTCTGTGCAATTACATTGTTTTGACTTCTAATGGTCGATTTTAATCTGTGGCTTGTCATTTTTGATCGGAAATCACAGGAGTGGGTGGGTGGAAGCTTGTTGTTGTTAGGGTGTAAAGCGTTGCTATAGATAAAACTTCACATCAAATGATCTGGACACAGGGAACCAAAAGTAGTTCGCAGAATTTATCGATGTGTAAAAAATTCCAGATCAGTATCACGTGACCATTTACATCCAATCAAAACGTAGAAAATGCAGTCAATTAGTAAAAATTGGAATTATTGTGTAATGAATACCATCATGAAACAGATAAACACAGTGCATACCATATACGCATTTCTAAATGGGACCAGAGGCATGAAAATGTAAAAATATTTGAATTGACAGTATTTTTTGTGTACTATAGACATCTCGAGTTACCAACATTACCTCCAGATTTGTCAAATTTTGTGTATGTTGTGCTTATAGGAAGAACCCTACTATGCATGAATCAAATTTTCAATACAAAAAGGTCGACTTATAAGCGAGTATATACGGCATTGGACTGCCATGTCTAAAACTGTCATGAGTGACAGGTAATATTCATAATATTGGCTATATCAGATTTAATGATTTGTATATACATTTAGTTCCCTTCACTAAAAATAAAATAAATCCACATTAATTTTCCCCAATATTTTTTTTCACACTAATTCCTATCAAATGCAGAGGAGTATATATGCAACAATCATTCAATAATGTGTGCTTTATATGGGGGATCATGCTATATTGAGGTGCTTTATATGGGGGATCATGCTAATGTGATATGCTTTATACTGGGAATCATGCTAAATTGTGGTGCTTTATATGAGGGAGTGTGCTGTAATGAGGTATTTTATATGGGGCATAATGCTATATTGAGGTGCTTGATATGGGGGATCATGCTATAGTGAAGTGTTTATACAAAGGAATCATGCTAAAGTGATATGCTTTATATTGAGGATCATGCTATATCGTAGTGCTTTATGTGAGGGAGTGTGCTGCAATGAGGTGCTTTATATGGGGCATAATGCTATATTGATGTGCTTGATATGGGGGATCATGCTATAGTGAAGAGCTTTCAATGGGGGATCATGCTATATTGAGGTTCTATATATGGTGATTGTGCTATAACAAGGTGCTTTATATGGGGGATCATGTTATACAGAGGTACTTGATATGTGGGATCCTGCTTTACTGAATTGCTTTATATGGGGGATCATGCTATATTGAGTTGCTTTTAATTAGGGAACCATTGTATTATAAAACGTAAAGGTTCATAGTTACAAATCTGAAACAGCATTGCATCAAATGATGACTTCTAAGGCCATCCCAGTGGTATATATTTTGAGACTGCACTATCTTAAGTATTTTTAGGAGGGACTATTGTACTATGAAACAGAAAGATTCATGGTCACAAACCTGAAACGGCACTGCATCAAAGAAAACTGCAAGGAACCAGTTGAGGGTGATAGTGGCAAGTTCGATGTCAATAGTCTCCAGATGGCGCCACAAGCCAGGAAGTTTATTCCGCACCATGTCCTTGAGAACTTGTTGATCTGCCTGAGCCCCAATAAGACTGTGGTTGAAGTAATGGGTCGAAAAGTAGCGCTCTGCTACTGCAACCAGAGTCCTGTCAAAAGAATAATAGACTGAATAAATGATGAATCAAACAATAACTTAGTAGTAATTTTCAGACAAAATTCAATTAACTGCAACCTTTTTTTAGTGAATGGCTCACTCGTAATATGCAGAAGCTATGCATTTGGTAACAATGAAAATTATTACACTAGTTTTTAGTTATATTTGTCAAAACTAATGCTTGCAAATAAATATATGTGTGTGTGTATGTGTGATTTGGATTTTTAACATAGCTTTAACAATTTTTTAGTCGTATCATTATGATATCTGCAGTGTGGCAGTTTATAATGATGTCTAGCTCTGGTGTATCATGTCTCAGACATGTAGCAACATTTCCCACCCAGTCACATTATCCTGACACCAGACCAACCAGACCTAACACTAACCTCTTAATGCTGAGCAGCTAGCAAGGCAGCTGTTAGTACCATTTTTATAAGTCTTTGGTATGACTCGACTGGAGTTCGAATCCGTGACCCCAAATAAATATAAATATTAAATCTATAAATAATAATAAAAAATATGTTTGATTTGGTTAGGTTTGGTATTTCTAGCACAGCAACAAAAGTAGGTTATCTAGTGCTAAGGCAGCCGGAGTGAAGTGCCTTAGCCATCGACACAGCACGGCAACCAAATGAAGCTAATCCAATGGTAGGATTGAAACTTGCATCCTTTCCGATGCAAGTCGAGTTACCACTCAACCACCATAGTTCTTTAAATAAATGTCTTGAAGCCAATGGCATGTGAATGAACAGGGGTTCAAGTGGGCCTGAGATCACTCACCAGTTGGACATTGACCTAAAAGCAAAATGCAACAGCAGTTGGTTGCGTATCCAGATAAATGGAACATGTCTGTTGGAAATTTCTTCCAATAATATTGCTTGTATATAATATAAATGTTTCTCTATCTTCATTAAAATCTGAAGGCACATCAGCATCAAGATTGAAAAGCCCGAATGCAAGGATGCCTTTTATCAAAGTTGGTTAAATTCTCTTCAGCAGTTGTTTGAAACAAAGTTCTTCTTAATTTATTGTTGGATTGGTATCTTTTGTGTAAGCCTGAAACCCCTTTATTCCAAGAGGTTTCTGTAAAGTATGTTGAGATTTTGTTGAGCAGTTTTCCAGAAATCACTTTAAGGTTTTCCTTTTTTTTATCAACAGTAGACCCATTTAATGGAGAACTGGCATCAGCTGGATAAATTTTAACTGCCTTTATCCACAATGCCATCTGTCAAATTCTTTTGAGCTGATCTTTTCAAGTGGTTTAACTATTTTCCTGTTGTTAGTAAAGGTGGCCACTTTGTATGGCAGATTGGCATCTTTTGTAACAATTTTAAATGCTTTCATACCTGGATGCTTTCCATTATGTTTCATCAAATATTTTTTATTTAGTGATTTTGGAAAAAAAGTCATTTAAATGTTTGTAATGGTGGTCATACACGATGGTGGATTGGCAACATTTTAAACGTCTTCATTCCATGATGCTTTTGGTCAAAGTTGGTCAAATTCTATTCAGCAGTCTTTTAAGAAAAAAAAAACTGTTTAAATGCTTTTCTATTATTTGTAACAGTGACCATATTTGGATGAGGATCAGCATCTTCTGTATAAATTTGAATGGTTTTCATACCAAGATGCTTCCTATCAAATTTTATTAGGCAGTTTTAATAATAGCAGCCATACTTGATGGCAGATCAGCATCAATGGTACATATTTGAAAGGCCATGATGCTTTCTTTCACACACGATCAATTCTACTCCACAATACCAGAGAACAAGTTTTTTGAAGATTTTACAATTTTAAGTATTGGGAGCTATATCTAATGACAGATCAACATGATTTTGAAAATAATGTAAAGGTTTTCAGCTCATAATGCTTTCTGTTTAATATGGTCAAATTTTGCAATTTTTTTTAAATTTTAAAATATATAGTAATTGGAACCATATTTAATTGCAGATTGGTTGGTTGGTTGGTATGGATTTAAGTCCGTTTTTCAGAACATGATAGGCTATACATGGCAGCCATTATATTTCAATGAGGATGAACCCAGGAAAACCTTGGGAAGAATCACCAACCCACAGGAAACTACTGGCAAGCTTTCTCCCATATCAATGTTGGCCGAGCCCAAGACTCGACCCCACACAAACAGAGGTGAGGTGTCAGTAATCAATAAAGGCATGAGCCTTAGATGACTCAGCCACCCATGGCCCCTAATGGCAGATTAGCACTTAGATGACTCAGCCACCCATGGCCCCTAATGGCAGATTAGCACCTAGATGACTCAGCCACCCATGGCCCCTAATGGCAGATTAGCACTTTGATGACTCAGCCACCCATGGCCCCTAATGGCAGATGAACACTTTGACAACTCAGCCACCCATGGTCCCTAATGGCAGATTAGCACTTAGTCAACTCAGCCACCCATGGCCCCTAATGGCAGATTAGCACTTAGACGACTCAGCCACCCATGGCCCCTAATGGCAGATTAGCATAATCTGTGTAAATCTGAGTTTCCTTCTTGCCAAGATGCTTTCTAACACATCTGGTCAAATTCAATTCGGCAGGTTTAGTAAAGTTCTTTACAGTTTTATCTATTTTGAGCAATGGTGGGTGTATTTAATGGTGGATGAGCATCAGTTGTACAAATTCAAAAATCCTCAAAGACAGGATCTGTTGAATTTGGTCCAATTCTGTCATGTTGAGTGGTTTCTGACAGTGACATCATTTTCACCTTTTGGTGACAATAGCCATATTTAACACTGGTCAAATTCTGTTCAGTGGTTTTAGATAAAGTCGTTTAGTTTCATCTATTTGTAGTAATGGTGGCATGTTTGAAGGTAGATCTGCATCTCACAGGACACATTCAAAAGCCTTCTATACCAGGATATTTGTTCTGTTGAATTTAGTCCAGTTCTGTTGAGTGGTTTTGAGACAAGTTCATTTTACGGGTCTTTCTATTTTTAGCCATATTTGAATTTGGATCAGCATCACTGTTATAAACTTGAAAGGTCTTCATGATAGGATGCTTTCTGTCTAGTTTGGTCAAATTCTATTTTGTAGTTTTGAAGAAGAAACTGTTGCAGGGTTTTAATATTTTCTGCAACAGTGACATCTTTATTTTTTAGTAGTATTTTGGCCATATTTGAATTAATTGTACAAACTTGACAGGTGTTTCTAACAGGATGGTTTCTTTCAAATTTGATAAAATTCTGTTCAGTGGTTTTTGAGAAGTCATTTAAAGTGCTTGTACTATTTTTTAGTAGTATCAGCTATGTTTGGTGGCCAATTGGCATCATGAGTAAAAACTGAACGTCCTCCATGCCATGATGCTCCATGTCATATCTGGTCAAAATATAGTCCAGTGGATTTTTTTTGGAGAGGCTATTTTAAATTATGAAATATTTATCTGCTATTATTGCATTGCTACAACTACAGGTCTAGAATTAAAACAACATGATCCCAGTCTGATACCTTAATCCACTTCAGACATCCAAAATATCATTTTTCTTTGCTTGGGCCAAGGGAGGGAACTGTACAGTAATAGCACAAATGTACAATTAAAGGGGCCCCATGTGTGGTTGAGTGGTTAAGGCACTCATGTACTGACATCTAACTTGTTTCCACATGGGTTCCAGTCTCAGGATCTTCCAATGTGGGTATGTGAGAAAGTTTCCCAGTAGCTTCCTATGGGTATGAGGTTCTTCCATGATTTTTCCAGGTTCTTTCTCCTTAAGTGAGAATGTCCGAAGGTGGCTTTCATAACATCATCCAAAGTGGAATGATTAAAGAAGACCCTACATTCAGCAATACCCTTCTGGAATTTCATTTTTATCTAAAAGCATGCATGCATGTTTACATGCAAAGTAACATGTAATTGCACCTTGGCACAATAACTGCCATTTGGCGCCAACTAAAATTAAAATTCATACAAACTGAATGTAAAAGTGAAGAATTAAAAAACCAACCCATGAAGATAAGTCCTTCCAAAAAAATGTAAAAATGAAGTACAGCAAGATAGAATATAAAGAGAAATGTTAAAATTCTGTCAAAGGTATCTAAATAACAGAAAAGGTAACAGAATGAAAATCCTTGAAACATCTGAAACAGAAATCTTTCTCACTGAGGGAGTGCTAAGCTGATAGTAGTCTGAATAGTCTGAACAATTCACTTCATGATAATGACTGCTGAAATATCAGAAGTTCCTTTCTGAGGAAACAAAGATGGCTATGACACTTTCCTTTTTTTCTGATTTAGATAGACACAACTGTAAATCACTAACTGGGCAAAGGTATTTGTCTTAATCATCTCCAACAAAGACATGACTGAGACCGAGGATTGCAACAGAAAGAAGAGCTATGGAAGGTAACTGACTCTCTGCCAGAAACCTTAACTGGAATGAAAAGAAACTGAACCATAGTAACCATAGTTACCATGGAAATGTAAACAACTCTTTTCCACTGATAAAGCATGAATTCCATTCCTTCTCCTCAGTGATGCGAGGAAAAAGACAAATAATGTTTAAGGTTCTTGAAGAAAGCATCACTCAAAGGTTCATAAGGTTTGGTGAGTGACCAAAGAACACAAAAACCTTACAAGTCAATTTCATTCTAGCCTGAATGATGCATTTGGCAACCTTGTTCTTGGCTGAAAGATCATTTTATATGAGTCAGATGTGAAGGTGAAGGTTTGGTGAGTACTGTATATGAGGAACCTTCTGTGCTGTGACAATAGGTCCCTCCTCAGCAGTAATTCCCTGGAATCATTGAAAAACAGGTTGAGGAAATGACTGAACCACAATCACTGGAGCCACAGGCAAGATATCATTCTTGATTCATCTAAGAACGTAAGGGATTATTCTCAAAGGTGCAAAGATAAGGGCCTATAGCCCACATCTCTACATTGCTGATGTGAAGTGAAACTTCTTCCCAAAACCACAAGCCCCGCAAGACTAATCCCTCTGAGCCCACCCCACCCCCATTGAATCTGAGGCATCAGTGTGAAATGAGGTTCTGAAGCAAAAATCTGAACTTTGGTCAGAAAACTTTCCTGACTTTTCCACCAAATCAGAGGGCAATGAAACCTGGAAACCAGGATCCTAAGGGGCTATGAGGAGATGGTCCCTGAAGGATTTCCAGATTGCTTGAAGCAAGAATTGGAGAGGCTGCATATGAAGCCTCCCAATGGGAACTAAATCAACTGCCACATTCCCCATGAATCTTGCTAAGAGAGCACCCATTTGTGAGATTCTGTCGAGAAGAACACACTGTTCCTTAACAGGTGAAAAAATTAATTCCCAAAAAAGCACATAATTTTATGAAGACTGGGAAGTGTGAAGATCATTATCATGGAGATCTATGGAGACCACTCAGCCATTGGTCTGATGGCATTACTGACTGAGGCAGTTGTCTCCATCTTGAACAACCCTTCCATAAGGAATTTGTTCAACTGGGAAAGATCGATAATGAGATGAAACTCTTCTCTTCTCTTGGAAACTAAGAAAATCCAGAAATAACATTCTGGACTTTAGATGTTCTTCACCCTATGCCATTCCTAAAAAGGCTGTACACTTCTTCTGATTGAGATATCAGTTGGCACTAATGAAATAAAATGGGGATTGTTGAGAGAGGTGGAAGGTCTCTGAAGTGAAGTGGGTAAACTGCACCATGCATTGTCCAAGATGCCTGACTCAACCTCTGTTGATAAAAGCTTAATTTGGCACCCACTGGGATGTTGGGGAGAGCCAGACTCATATGGAAAGGGTATGGCTCCTTAGGAAGGAAAGTTTTTCTCCCTGCTTAGGGTAGGATGAGGGGTCTGTAAATTTCCCCATCTGGCACTTGTAGCTGCCTTGTCAAGAGAAAGACAGCCAGAAAATTGTTTAAACTGGGAATAATTCTAATTCTGATTGTTTTGCTAATTTAAATAAGGAAGTCTTAAACCTTTCAGGATGGTGGCATTTCTTGACTGATTTAGCTGTTCCCAGTACTGCAGATAGGGAAAGGTGTTGCTGATTTCTCTCATCATTTGAGGTAACTGAAGGGATTAACCCTCCAAATAATGTTTTTTTGTTAAAAGGGGCACCACAATAGGCTTTCACTTTGATCCTGAAAAACCTTGAATATCTCCAAGGCAGCATCGTATTGAGGAGGGGAAACTTTTTGTAAAGGATGCCTAAGATATTGAAAATTATGTTTTGATATCTTGCCCATGGTCTCTAACAGTCTCTAAAGCAGATAGAGACAAAAACAAATTGAAGGAGTCAGCTGAAAAAAAGATCAGCACTATGGTAACTAGTGACCGAGTTCACTTCAAAGGCCTTGGACAATTTGACAGGGAGATTGGCCCAGATCCCTTAAAAAATTTCCACCTGAGAGACACCCAAGTCTAAGACTGGGCTTAAGGGGAAAAGGGCAAATAGATCCTGTAGTGCTTTTTCTGCTGTCTGGCCCTCTCCTGGCCTCTAGATAACTTGTGCCTGAGTTCCATCACCATCACTGAATGAGGGAGCAAGAGGAGGTTCAGCTTTGGATGTATGTTGGACAGTCTCTCCAAACTGGCAAGGATCTTGGCCTCCAATGATCCTGATGGTTTGTGACACATCTGGGGTGAGTAGGCTGCAAACTTCATTTACCATTTTATCCAAAGCCCAGATCTCTTCCTCTTCTATATGGTGGGACAAGGAAAGACTTGTCATATAAGGACCCAGTGTTATGGGTCTGCATCCATAAAAATTGACAGTCTGTCATTCTGTCCTCATACTTCAGACAAGGGAGGACTATTTTGTCTCATCTGCATCCTGTCCCAGCTCCCCAGTCAAAAATAGTAAATGATGAATTTGGTGCCACTCAGGCACATGAAAGATGTCCTTCCTATCCATAACAAGTTATAGGTTGTTTCAGATTGCTAACCTCAAGAAAACAAAGACAAAATTGATAACAAGTGAATTCTCAGAAATCTGTGTTTAGCAATTAAATCAATTTATCCTTACATCCAAAGAGCTACAGCACCACATAATGTCTAAAAGGAAATAAGCACCAGATGGGAAAAGGGAGATAATTACCAGAAGGGAAAGGGAGATTTTACCAGAATGGAAAAGGGAAATAATTACCAGAAGGCATCTTGCGCATCCATGAAGAGAAGAGACATGCCAACAATGAAGTTCATCCCCTGACAGTAACCCACATTGGGATTATGGATGCAGAATGCCAGCAACACATCCTGTAAGTCCATTATCTAAAATTACAAATTTAAATATTTCAAAAAATTTGATAAATTAAACACAAGCATGCTGAACAAAAACTAACGTTATCACAGTGAAGTATCTTAGCATAATCATTGTATAAATTTTTCCTTCCCTTCAAGAAAAACATTTCATATACACCCATTATAACATATCTCCTTGATCTGATATTTGATATGGCTGTTCAATCCTATTTCCATATAGCCAGTCATTCTTGTCTAAATAGAATCTACATTTTATTTTTCTTACTTTATAAAGAGATCAAATAATTAAGATATGTGGAACATACCCCTTTTGATCCCTGGGTTGAAAATTTGATGTTGCTTGGCATGGTCCGCATCAGATCCAGGGAAATCTGCTTCCTGTAGCATGCAGCCAGCTGATAAAAAAGGTAATTTTTATGCACAGTCATAACACAGGATCTTGTATGGATGCTTATGTTCAACAGGCTTTTGGAAATGACTGGATTATTCATATCTTTTGTAGCATATTAATTACAAGCAAAACAAAGAGATTATTTAATGAATTCTGTACATTTTATTTCATGATAACCAAAGCATGAAAGATTCCAATTTGATGTGAAGAAACACAAAATAAAAAATAAAAAAAAGAATTTCAACTGGTTCAGCTGGAAAATAAGTCAGATGCTGCTAATTTTTACAAGTTTACATGCTGTGATATCTCGATGCCTAGTATGACATGCAATATTTTATATGCCGTGATATTTTGATACTTAGTATGACATCATATACAATATTTCATATGATGTGATATCTTGATACCTAGTATGACATCATGTGCAATATTTCATATGCTGTGATATGTTGATACCTAGTATGACATCATATGCAATATTTCATATACTGTGATATGTTGATACCTAGTATGACATCATATGCAATATTTTATATGCTGTGATATTTTGATACCTAAGTAGTATGACATCTTATGCAATATTTTATATGCTGTGATATGTTGATACTTAGTATGGCATCATATGCAATATTTTATATTCTTTATATCTTGATAACCTAATTAGACATATGCAATATTTCTTGATACCTAGTATGCCACCAAGTGCAGTATTTTATATGCTGTGATGTTTTGATATGTAGTATGACATCATTATAGGTTACTGCATTTGTATGGGAAAATATGAACGAGTTTTTCGGATGGCTATACTGCATGACCTTGAGAGTGCAGTATATCCATCCGACAAAACTAGTTCATATTTTCCCATACAAATGCAGTAACCTTTTTATTATATGCCCATTTTCTTATTCTACCTAAGGCTTAAATATATCAACAAAAAACCCTACATGAAACAAAGTAACTGAATGTATGCCGTATTCCAAACTAAATACACAAGCGTAGATGCATCATTACACAACAACATTATCATTGCGCACATAATTCCGCCCAGATAAATTTGAAGTTGGTCGCGCGCTAGACATAAGTTTCGAAAGAAAATGGCATTTTGTCTACTTAAAATTGAATTTGGAGTCATATTGTGAATGACTGCGCATTGCCACAACTTTTCCTTTTGATCTGAAATGAATACATTTTGGTATTTTTGTCAATTCAACGCAATTTCGTGATTATGATCTGGATTTAGTAACTTACAGCGTCTGTGGCAATTCTATATGAAATACATCGTATTGAAGCAGCAAGGCAGAAGTATGTTGACATCGGCATGCGTGTTTCTGTTCTGTCATTGAATGATTCAAATCATAATGTGGGGAAAATATAAAGTCTTTCAATTGCAATTATCGAAAAGACGCTGTGGAATTTAATGTTTATTTCATTTTGAGTGAAGTAAGGAGGATGTAATTGCACTTGGAATATACTCAGTAGTCAAAATTACAGTACAATTTCGAAATATGTAATCAACCTTGAGAACCCATGACATGGCTCATGTAATTCGGATTTGCAGAACTAAGAAAGTACATTTTGAGGAAATTCAGGATGTAAAATTGTAAGTATATTTTTGCCATTTTTATTATGAGCTAAAGAAGACAAGTTTATGTCTTAGAACTTGTATGTTATTGTAAGGACCCTGTCTGGCATCTATAGCTAGTCTAAATCTGAAACATTGTATCAAAAAAGTTAACGTGGAATGTGCCAAAGCTGCTGATATGTGGCAGTCCATGAAACATTTGCTTTAGTTCATTCAGAAAAAATTTGTTTATTTACAATAGAAAGTAGTACCTTTATTCGCGTGCATTCAGTATGAATTCAGTGTGAGGGTGAAATATCGAGAAATACTGAACGATTCTGACAATGTAAAGTTAACAGAGAAAAAAATGAGCATATAATAATATGCAATATTCCATATGCTGTTTATATCTTGATAACCTAATGTGACATATGCAATATTTCATATGCTGTGATATCTTGATACCTAGTATGACATCATATACAAAATTTCATGTTAATATATAAAAGTTCTGAAATGGGTACAAAAATAGTTGTATTAAAGATGTTGTGTATCAAGCTTTGACATTTATCTTCATACAAATTCCTTTAAACAGTGTGCAAAACTGACCAAAATGCCCTATTGGTCATCATACTGAGTAACTTTAAAAAGCCACTGGCCTTGTTTATTGATTCATCTTAAGGGTCAGATCTATATTGTTATAAAGATAATGGTTGATTTGGTGTTTTGTGGCACAGCATCACATGTAAGTTATTCAGTGATGTGGCAATTGAAGTAAAGTGGACTGATCTGATGGTAGGATTCAAACCCACATCCTTTTGGTTGCATGTCTGGCACACTAACCACTGAGCCACTGTGGCTCCTGTTAAAAAAATAAATAATTAATAATAACTATGTGTTCTATATAACATATTTTGTTTTAAAATTCAGAACATCATGATAAAATTAAAAATACAAATAGTGCCATGTAACCTCAGCAGCCATTGTGAACATGTGTGTGTGTGTGTGTGTGATTTGGAATTTTAATGTAGCTTTAACAATTTTGCAGTTATATTGCTATGATATCTGCAGTGTGGCAGTTTATAGTGATGTCCAGCACTGGGGCATAATGCCGCAGACATGCCTCATGATATCCCCCACCCAGTCACATTATTCTGACACCAGTCCTAACACTAACCTCTTAATGCTGAGTGCCAAGCGAGGCAGCTTTTAGTATCATTTTTTATAAGTCTTTGGTATGACTCTGTCGGGGTTCAAACCCACAACCTCCTGCATCCAAGGTGGATGCTCTAACCACTAGGCCATCAGAGCGGTCCAATGTAAACATTATCATGTAGAGATGAACTACAAAGGTACCACTTGAGCATATGAAACAAAATAAGTAACATATCGGTGAACATAAGGATAAAATGTGATCTAGAAAAATGAGATATGGTAAAAAAGATAAATAAAGCAAACTCAGCTTATAATGTTTTTAGGATTAAACAATGATATACCGGTAAGTAATGCTAAGCATGATATGCACCGAGTAAGTACCATAAACAATGTAGGTATATTATGTTTCATGTCAAGTACTAAGTGGCCTATGTACCATGAAGTTATTAATTTACTTTTTATGTTTTTATTGGAGAAAATGCTCATAAAACTAACATAAAAGCAATCTGAGTGGTGTATAACAGTTAATAGTCACAGTAATTGAAAATTAGCTGCTCACGGTCGCTTGACATGTTGAGGATTCTACAGGTTATGTCTCCAATGCCATAAAGGTATATATGCACATGCTAATTATATTTCCTTGTCCGAAGACTTGTATTCATTATGATTTGGTATGGCTTCCATAGACAGTGTTACTGTAAATGAGTGAGTGCTGTAGCTGTCAATATGCACAGACTTTATTGTACACTTGTACAGACCTACCAGAAATACTATACACTATAAACAATACGTCTAATACTGATGTCTTATGGATGGATGATGTAAATATTAACTGTCTTACATTAATACCTAACAGACAGACATTTTGAAATACATGTCCAAGATTGATGCCAGATGAGCCGACAGACATTGTGAACACTGTATCTAACAGAATTGCCACATGGACAGACACACTGTGAACGATGTGTCTAATACTGATACCAGAAAGGCAGACAGAAGTAATTAATATTATGTCTAACTATATGTGACATTCATTATGGGCAACTTTCAGCATGCTAAGAACTTACAGGAGATTCTGGGAGGCTGTTACACAGGTTTCTGAAATAATGTGGTCCCCTTTCCTCCATTATGTCCTTGACCTTGTGGCGCACAAGCTGACACCAAATCTGCGTCCGAAACCGATCTGGAATCCCTGCCCGACACAAGACCTTTAGCTCTTTATACTGGAAAAAGAAACATGTACACAGTCCTATAAAATCTGCATCAACTAACTGTGTGACAGCTCGTACATTATATCCATTGTTTTTACATAATGTCATCAAACGTGTACACTTCATGTTGACCATTTTGATTCCTTAGCCATGCAAACACACACCTAACAACATTGTTCTTCCCAGATAATTATCAAGGCACATCTCATTTTGTGCATAAAGATATCCTAATACATCAAAAATTGGGCATGTTGACAGCACCAGACCGAATTCATAATTTTTCCCCTTTATTCTTCAAATAAAACAACAATGAAATTTCAACCATCTTTGTTATTCTTTTATAAACAAATAGATCCATCAAAAAAGATGCATAAACAAACGGATACAAAAAGAAGTAGAAACATGTAATGGTTTTTAATTTTCATGGAATGAAGTCAATCGTATAAGTTAAAAAGCAAATCATTATTATATAATTTCACATTTCTAAATGCATTTCAAGAATACTAGGTTTTGACATCCGACACAAAGTCATGTTTCATTAGGCGGATGTTTCATTTTAATAAACTGAATATGAAACAACATCTTTGAAAAGTTCTTGCTTTCATATAATATCATCATCCATCCATCATCTCTACCACAATTACAATTCTAATTAAAATTGGTTTGTCAGCTGTCTTTAGCCCCAATACTTGCTTTTGCAAAAAGTATTTGTACATAATAATTCTGGCATAATATACAATTTATAAAATTTTAATTCTGTAACTGATATTGTATCCCAAAGGTCAGTGTCCCAAAATACTCTATCAAGATGACAATCTTGGGGACAGCATACAAAATATATATTTTTCAAAATCCCAGTATTGTCTGTTTGTCAGAAATAACTGTATTTCTATTTGATAGCAATATGCATGATTGCTGTTCAACTTCACTATTCTGTTTTTCTATACAAGTCAGGGAACTTCCAGCTTTATTTTGTCTTTTGTGCTATTAAGGGGCACATGATTTCAAGTATCTATCTATCATTTCAATGAAGAAAATATCCTTATTGATGATTAAATAAGATTTTTATTTTGAATATACATGATGTTGAAAATGGTTTGTTAGGGAATCAAAATGGCAGTGCAAGATGTGCATGCATTGCATTGTGGGTATTTGCATACACAATTGTAACGTCTGTGAAACAACCCATAGTGAAGCAGCAAGCCTGCTTTTTGTTTGTATTGGACATTTTGGAAAAATAAAATATCAGTCATACTTTAATATACTGCAATTGCTTGCCATGTATACCATAATTATTCTAATCAATGCCCTGGGGGCAGCACAATTCCAAAGGTAGTGGGGGGGTATTGAATACCATAGATATTTTTTTAAAAACATTCCTAAGTTAAGTTTTGGTTTTTCTAACAGTCATTGGATTACTCATGTACTGTTTTAATTATTTGGACATACTATAATGGATATATATGGATCTATAAGCCTCGATGAATTTCTTTTCTTTGTGGGAAAAAAGGTGGGAATTTATTAGAAGGGTGGCTTCTATCAGAATAACTATTGTAATTTACCTTTCCTTTCTACTTGGATGGATGACTTTGACTTCTCTGATCTTCCCTCTAATTTTCAATGCAGTATGATATTTTATGTTTTATATATGTTTATGTATTCACAGATGCCTGTGCATGTGTTCCAGGCTTGATACTTTGACTTTTAAAATCACTTAATTATTTAGTGTCAAGCCAGATTCTTCACATCATGTTGTATATACTGTATATATTGTACATAACAGATATAAGGCCTCAAGGTAGATTAGTTCTGTAACTAATTGAGTTACCTTCTCTAAATAAAGTCTTTTATTATTGTTGTTGTCGTTATTATTATTATTATTATTATTATTATTAAAGCTCTGTATTTATTAAGGCTTTATTCAATATAATATGTCCACAATAAAAACCAATCTTAAAAGACCATTTCATCAGGCACTCAGTAAGGATCCCATGAGAGCTGTGAGATCAACACTGCATTACCATACAACTCCTATGACAAGCCCAGAGTGCCAGTCCTATAACATATTGTGTTTAGTAGGGGATAGGCTTATAATCAGATCAGGCCTTAAATACAGGGCTAGAGTATAAAAGGAGGATTAAAGGAGTGTAATTTCCTCACTGGCTATAGTAGTCAACATAACTCTGAACAGGCACCTGATTGGTCAATTATGTGCTGAATTAGTTTGATAGATAGGTCTTGCTTTTAATTACCTGCTTAAAGAATCCTATCTTTAACAGACCATTAAAAGCATGGCCTATCAAAATAATCAAACAGATAACTGACCAATAATGTGCCTTTTCAGAGCTCTGTTCACTACCACAGCCAGAGAAAAAATAACACTCAGTTAATCTTATGTTTATATCCAAGGTCTTTCTTTAAATCCTAATCTGATAATAATCCAATCCCCATCTACACAAAATTTTAAACAACTGGCACTCAGTACTGTTCTGATGTTGCTGCTCTCACAGGATCCTTGCTGTGTCACCTACTGAGGAATGTCTGCTGTTTCTTGTGTTCTTCATATGCCCTTCTTGCCTCAATTAATGCTGTTTTAGGGTTTCAGACACACTGGGCACTGTCTCAATTAATGGTGTTACAGGGCCTCAGGTACACTGGGGACTGCCTCAATTAATGGTGTTTTAGGGCTTCAGGCATGCTGGGCACTGCCTCAGTTAATGGTGTTACAGGGCCTCAGGCCCACTGGCTTAGTTAATGGTGTTACAGGGTCTCAGGCACACTGGGGACTGTCTCAATTAATGGTGTTTTAGGGCTTCAGGCACATTGGGCACTGGGTTTATCATCAGAAAATATGGTAACATTATAATGAATTTACCATTTTCATAGGATCCTTGCTGTGTTGCTTCATGAAGAGAGTCCACCGTTTCTGATGTTCTTCATATGCCCCGGCCTGCATCAGATAATGGTGTGTCAGCTCTGTACACAGGTAGTGGAGTAGCAATCCAGTGTTAGTGTACATGTGTTTGAACCCATACTTGTCTACATGGACTTCACTATTAGCCAGGCTGTAATTAGCAATACTATAGAAATATTGCAAATGATAGATATTGTATACAATATTAACATATGTCAATCAATAGAGTCAAATATATTCCACATTCAGGACTCTTAGATAATGAATCAATCTGATATGTATTGAATGAGTGTCCTATGTATTGAATAAATCTCTTAGGTACTGAAAGATATCTTGTGAACTGAAAGAGTCTCGTAAATACTAAAAGAGTCTATTAGGTACTGGAAATGATTCTTGTGCACTGGAAGAGTCTCAGGTACTGAAGGGGTCTCTCAGGTATTGAAAAAGTCTCTTACATACTGAAAAAATTTATTGTGTACTGAAAGAGTCTGTTAGGGGCAGGAAGTGTCTCTTAGGTAATGAAAAAAATCTGTTGGGTACTGAAAGATGCTGAAATAGTGTTACATTTCGAAAGAGTCTGTTAGGTCAACATCAGTCACTTTAATCACATAGCCTGACACCACATAAGTGTTCACTGGTGTAATTTCTTTTGCAAATATTTCATTCTTGTTAATAGCAGCATATTTATACATTACTAGAAGGTTTCCAGTCTTTCATGTGAGTGTTGAGTGAAAGGCAACACTAGAATGGTACCTGTCTTTATGTGAATGTTTTGAGTGATAAACAATACTAGTAGGGTACCTGTCTTTCATGTAAGTGTGTTGAATGAAATACAACACTAGAATGGTACCTGTCTTTCATGTGAATGTGTTGAGTGATAAACAATACTAGTAGGGTACCTGTCTTTTATGTAAGTGCATTGAATGAAAGACAACACTAGAATGGTACCTGTCTTTCATGTGAATGTGTTGAGTGATAAACAATATTAGTAGGGTACCTCCTGTCTTTCATGTAAGTGTGTTGAATGAAATACAACACTTGAATGGTACCTGTCTTTCATGTGAATGTGTTGAGTGATAAACAATACTAGTAGGGTACCTGTCATTTATGTGAGTGTGTTGATTGAAAGACAACACTAGAATGGTACATATCTTTCATGTGAGTGTGTTGATTAAAAGAGACAACACTAGAATGGTACATGTCTTTCATGTGAGTGTGTTGAATGAAAGACAACACTAGAATGGTACCTGTCTTTTGTGTGAGTGTGTTGAATGAAAGACAACAATAGAATGGTACCTATATACATGACTCTTGTGTACTCAGGTTTGACAGGCTATGTGCATATGAATGTGTTGAGGGAAGAGCAATACTAGTAGGGTACCAGTCTTTCATGTGAGTGTTGAGTGAACAAGACAACACTAGAAGGGTACCTGTCTTTCATGTGACTGTTGAGGGAAAGACAACATTGGAATGGTACCTGTCTTTCATGTAAGTGTGTCAAGTGAAAGACAACACTAGAATGCTACCCATCTTTCATGAGAGTGTGTTGAGTGAAAGACAACACTAGAATGTTACCCATCTTTCATGAGAGTGTGTTGAGTGAAAGACAACACTAGAATGTTACCCATCTTTCATGTAAGTGTGTCAAGTGAAAGACAACACTAGAATGTTACCCATCTTTCATGAGAGTGTGTCAAATGAAAGACAACACTAGAATGTTACCCATCTTTCATGAGAGTGTGTCAAATGAAAGACAACACTAGAATGTTACCCATCTTTCATGAGAGTGTGTTGAGTGAAAGACAACACTAGAATGTTACCCATCCTTCATGTAAGTGTGTCAAGTGAAAGACAACACTAGAATGTTACCCATCTTTCATGAGAGTGTGTCAAATGAAAGACAACACTAGAATGTTACCCATCTTTCATGAGAGTGTGTTGAGTGAAAGACAACACTACGATACTACTTGTCTTTCATGTGTGTTACTTGAAAGTACCTTATAGTCCCATGAAGAGACAAAAAGAAAATCAAAATTCTAATTGAACTGGCTAAATTAAGAGTAATAGTTTTATCAAGCATGTATAATTACAATGAAACCTGTCAAATGAATTATATTACAGAATGAGTAATGTCCCTTGAATTATATTGATTACTCAAAATACCATTATGTATGAAATAAGAAGCACATTACTGATTTTTAAAGAATCTTTTATATGTTCATTCCTAATGCATGTTTCATTGAAAATTATGGCTATTTACTTAGAAACACATTTAATCTGCAGTTCTGAGGTAAACAATTTTTCAAAAGTATATTATAATTAACTGCACTACAGCACCACAAATGTTTGCAACAAATGGAAGATTATAAATTGGACAGGCTATATACATGGCTCTTCTGTACTCAGGTGTGACAGACTATGTGCATGCCACTCATGGATATGCATCAATTGATTTTGCCTACTTTGATCAACAACTGAAAAGCAATTCTACAATTGTGTGATTATTGGACTTTATTTAATGACTAAAGATGGAATAATTCTCCCACTAATGATTATTTCCCCTCAAAAGCAAACAGGATGAGCAGGTGCTCTTGTAGTTCACTGCCAATTTAATACATTGGTCTGGGGGTTTAGCTGCATGTTTGTAAATTAACATCAACTGCATTATTTCACACTCAAAGTTAACAAGAAAATAGTGAAGACATGGACTGTATAGAATATGAATAAACATGTAAAGTTTTGAAAGTAATAATAGCCATTTGCTGAGACAGTCACAAATGGCATGTCATGTGAGCTTAAATTATTAGTACAAGTTATTTAAAGTTCAAAAGAGAGTTATAGAACTATGTTCTCCTGAAATCAAGTGAAGAGTAGGCTCCCTTACCACCTGATTATGTCTCGAATTATGTTTGTTGTGATTTGAAATATAATTCTGAATATCTGTGTCACACAAATCCATCAGATTAACAGTTTGTGGGAAACATGTTGCCAAGAACAAACATAGGATATGCTGACTAAGCAATACTGACAACGCGATTTTAAGGAAGAGCATGTTTTCCAGCAAGATACCCATGCTGTGAGGAAAGCAAGTTGTCATGCATATATTGATGTGTTTTGGGAACATAAAGCAGTCAGATGTAGAGAGGAGTGTGGGGTGGGGGTGTGACCCCACAGACCTCAATCAGTGTTTTGGCTGGTGAAGGGTAAATACAAAGTACAGAGTGTGTGACTCCACAAGATGAACCTCACCAAGTGTCCTTGCCAGTGAAGGGGTAGTTCTATAATGTAAGCAGGAAAAGAAACGATATAGTGTTGAATTGTGGCCATGTTTAAATGCTAATTCATAAAGAATATATATATATATATATATATATATATATATATATATATATATATGCATATACCTATATATATATATATATATATATATATTGGTAATTTATAGATGATAAACTGTGTAAATTCATGGTGCCATGATGGAGTGATATTCAAATCAGGATACAAGTGGGAAAATTGATTTTGGTGAGTTACTAGTATAGTGCAATAATATCTGTACAATTAAAAGTGAGAGCTGAATGACAGGACTTTAATCAGTTTTATTAATCTTATTGTTATTTCTTTTATCATGTTATTATCATCATGATAGGTAGAGTTATTGGGAATGTGTGAGTGTGTGTGATATTAATGTTATCTGTCAATAAATGCTATATTATGTCTAATATTTACTGTTTGTCTTCATTCTTTGAGTGACTATCGCCTGTCCCAAACATTCACCCTCCCCTGTCTTAAGTATTTGACTAAGTGTAGGGGAGTTCTTGACAACCTGAACAGCCATCTGCTCTCCCCTGAATCCATATTTTGATTATCCAAACAATTCTATACTATTTGTTAAGTTTTTCTTTGACATAATCTTGTACAATTTTTCAAGAATTTTACAAACCACAAGAATGACTAGCATTAAAGATACCATTCTTCATGTATCAATAAACCCATTCACCACTGAGATGAGAAAAATTGGGAATTACCTTTCATAAGTTGGCAAACTCGGATTTGTCTTTCTAGCCTCCTCAAGCAAATGCTGCAGTTTCTTTTTATGCTGTTTAATGGAAATATACAAAAAAAAATGGAGAGGCTCAAGTTTTTTGTCTTTGCAATTTAGAGATAATGCCATATGCTTCAAATTCTATGCATATGTTCATCAAGGATTGAATTGCACATGGGCATAATACTGGCTTCAAATTGTTCTGATCCTTATCTGTGTTTGTAAAATAATGAAAGTAAATAAAATAAAATATATATTAAAAATTGTGGATACTTGATATAATGTCATGAAATTCTAATAAGGTTATCAACACAAAAATTCAAACATGCATTAAAATGTTATTTGCATAATACAAACAGTTTTTGTTAAATCAGGCTAACAAGAAGTGATGTAGCAACTGCCAAAATACTGGGGAGGGGCCCCAGAATTAAGCTTTGCGGAGGGCCCTTATAAAGGTACAGCAACAAAACAATATGCCCCCTTTTAGTGCTGCAGTTAGGGGTTTAAAAAATGGGATTCTTCAAAATGGGATTCTTCAAAAGATACCTGAGATTTTTTTTATTTCAGTGATCTGGATAAAAAAACAACCATAAAACAAAAATCAGTATAAGCTATTTTACTGACATGCAAACTATTCATTTTTTGTACTGTTGATTCCTGGAGAGGAACTAAAAGGTGTTTAAAATATATTATTTGGGGTGTTACATGAATAATAATCTATTTGCAACTCATCTTTTGTCACTTGTTCATTTTTTCCGGTTATGAGAATGATAAAGCTGCAAGGGAACAAGTTTCTGTGTGACATGTGAAATGTAAGTCACTAAAAAAAGTCACCAACAAAAAATCTTTTTCTTACCCTGTCTTCACCATACAAACACAACTCCATATCTTCCATGCCATCTCCTCCTGGGTAGTGGATACTGGATTGGATCACAGACACATAATCCAGCTTCCATTTTTCAATCTCTGCCTCCAGGCTCAGCAGCCTTCTAAAATTGAAAAAAAGAAACAAATATGCAAGTTCTGAATTTCAAAGAGTTATGCCCCTTTCCCATTAACCTGGAAAAGTATAAACACATAACTCTTCCAACTATTATAGTGTATATATATATATATATATATATATATATATATATATATATATATATATATATATATATATATATAGATGCTGAACAAATATTTAAGGCATGGAAACTTTAATTGTAAACATTATGTCTCTTTACATTCCAAAGCAAATACCTATACATGTAGTTCATGTCAATTATGTAGTTATCTACACACATGCATCATTATTGTCAAAACTTCTTGTAGTCATTCAAACAGGTGACAGAGCAGAGAAGTAGCTTAGAACTGTTTTCATTAAGGACCATCTGGTGTCTGGTTTATAAACAGATACTTTTGAGATAACAGATAAATCAGCTAATGTTGAATCAGGAGATTTAAAAAGATTTGGTCATGAGTTTTGGCTTCAAAAGAGGGAGGATTTTCAATGAGAATGGTGACTTTTTCATTGTGGCATGTCTTCAACTATCTTGTCCCAATGAGGACCCAAAACTGGGGATCATTGTGTTAGTAGCTTTTGTCTGTTTAGAACTACTGCCTGAAGCACAATTAATAACCAAACACTATGTATATGCATGAATTGCAGTAGAGTATTGAACATGTAAAATGAGATGTGCCTGAATAAATATTAAATCTCATTTTCATATCCTATTATCATTTATTGTTCTTTCTTTCATTTTCATTAAACTGAATGTTGAATACTGTATTCTTTTTCTCTATCCTTACTTATCTCACATCATATTATCGACTTAAGGCAGCGAGTGGAAATTACAGCTACTAGATATCATTATTGTTGTTGTTGTAGGCTATACATGATGGCCAGCATAATTGGTGGAGGAAGAACCCTGGAAAACACTGCGAAGAACCACTGACCCATGAGAAGCTACTGGCAGGCTTTCTCACGTACCCACATTAGCTGAGCCTGAGACTCAAACCCATGCAGACAGAGGTGAGATGGCAGTGATCTGTAATGGTGAGCGCTTTAGGCCACATGGCCACTCAGGGCCCCACTAGGTATCATATTGATATCATCATCATTATCATCATCAATCCCTTAACCTAAGAGGTCATTGGGGCACCACAGTTGATGTTTTACAACCAATTCTCTCCATCTTTCCCTGTTCTCTACTGCCCTTTGGGAATCTCCAAACCCCATGCCTGTCCACTCCTTAATGTTGTCTTCCCACCTCTTCTTCTGTCTGCCTCTTCTTCTGCACCCTCACACTGTGCCTTGCAAGATTGTTTTTGCCAGTCTAGATGATCTTGAGACATGACCGTACCACTTCAGTTGCACTTTTTTACAGTGGTCAAGAGGTCTTCATAGCTCATTGGATCCTGTTGTGGACTTCTTCATTGGTTACATGGTCAATGTATGAGATGCCCAAGATCTTGCGGTAGCATCTCATTTAGAAGGTTTGAATCCTTCTTTGTAGATCTGATGTGAGCGTCCATGTTTCACAAGCATACAGAAAGATGGATATGACAACTGAGTGCATCAGCCTTATTTTGGAACCAAAAGCAATGTTGGTATCTTTCCATATTGGTCTCAACCTTGTTATTGCTGCTGTTGTCTGGGCAATCCTGCAAAGTAGTTCTGGTTTGGAGCCCTCATCTGTGATAATTGATCCCAAGTACTTAAAGCTTGTGACTCTTTCCAGCTTCTGTCCACTGACCTTAATTTCTGCATTGATGCCATTGGTGTTGTTTGTCATCAGTTTGTTTTTTTCGGCACTAATCTCCATACTGTATGCTGTGGAGGTTGTGTCGAGGCACTCAACCAAGTCAGCCAGTTCTTTTTCATCTCCTGCTAAACCATCAGTATCATCTGCAAAGCAAAGGTTGGTGATTGTTCTTCCTCCAATGCTGACAGTGCCCTTGTGGTCATGCAAGGCATCCTCCATGATCCTTTCCAGGAAAATGGAAGAGTGTAGGTGACAGTATACATCCCTGTCTGACTCCAACTGTTGTTCAGAACCAATCTCCTCTGCTGCCATTGATGAGAACAACACTGGTGGCTTTGTCAATGAGGTGCTCAACAACCTGCACCAGGTTTGAGCTGATGTTGTACTTCTTCATAGTTGCCCTTAAGGTTGCATGCCATACCCTATCAGAGGCCTTTTTGAAATTTATAAAGACGTGGTATAGATTCTGCTGATGATGAAGGTATTTCTTGCAAAGGAGTCTGAGATTGAAGATTTGTTCTGTGGTGCTCCTTCCTGCTCAGAAGCCTGCCTGCTCTTCAGCAATAGTTTTCTCTGCTTGAGGATTTAGTCTGTTCAGAATTATCTTCAGCATGGCTTTGCTCGGGTGACTGATCAAATTGATGGTTCTGTAGTTTTGGCATAGATGTAGGTTTCCTTTCTTGGGGAGCACGATGACCAAGGATTGAGTCCATGTGTTGGGCCATTCTCCTGTCTGCCATATCTTGTCGCAGATTGTTGTTAGGACTGTGACTATCTCTTCTCCTCCTGCTTGAATGAGCTCTGCTGGTATGTTGTCAATGCTGGCTGACTTTCCTTTCTTTAGTGACCTAACTGCAATTTCTACTTCTTCATGAAGAATGGGGTTGTCATCAATTTCTTCTAGTCACAGCTGTGTTGAATGTGATTGTTAAGGACTCTAGGTTGGTGTCATGGCTGCCTAGGGTTATCAAAGGTGCAAATTTTCCACCTATCATTGCTTGGAAGGCTTCTGTGACTTTTGGATCTTTCAATTTTTCCAGGTCAATCTGATTCTTGGTTGGTTAGGTTTTTTGATCATTTTCAGGTGGAGGCAAAATGTTGTCATTAATAAATCATGGTTACTTCCAATATCTGCTCCTGGAAAACTTCGTGTTCTGACAATATTCAGTCCTGTGCAGAATCGTTTTTTCACCAAGATGTAGTCAATCTGGTTGTGATGTTGTCCATCTGGACTGTGCCAGGTCCATCTTCTAGATTCTTTGTGAGGGCCAAATGTGTTGGCCAGCACAAGATTGTTGTAGGCAGCAAACTCCAAGAGCCTAAGTCCTCTTTCATTTGTTTCTGCATTGCAGAAGGGTCCACAGGTGCTTTGCCAGTTTGTCTGTGAATCAACTCCCACCTTTGCATTCCAGACTCCTTGTACAAACAGAATGTCCTTCTTGGGTGAGTTGTCAATGACATCTTGCAGTTGGTTATCAAAATTCTCCAGTTTGTTGTCATCATAGTTAGATGTGGGTGAGTAGGCCTGTATGACTGTGATGTTGAAGGGAGTCGCCCTCAGGCAGACGGTAATGAGCCTGCTTGAGACTGAGCAGCAACCATAAAGCTATTCACAATGTCCTTGTGGGCAAGAAATCCAACACCATGATTGTGTTTGTCCCCTCTTCCACTGAAGTAGAGCTTATGCCCTTCAGCTGTTGTTATTTTGCCAAGTTTTTCCAGCACACTTTGCAGAGACCAATAATATTCCAGTTGTACCTCTCCAATTCATGTGTAAATTCTTTCAACTTTCCCACAGCCCTCAGCGTTCCAACGTTCCATGTACCGATGATGATGTTGTTTCTCCCATGGATCTTGGTAGTGGGGGCACCAGTAGCATACTTGTCACCTCAGTCCTGGTGTGCAGTGGAAGGCGTGGTCATTGCTGACCCAGGCTGTGACCGATCTGGTATGGAAGAATTGTTAGTTGTCTTCATGTGGTGTGTCAAGGGCAAGATACAGCCTGGCGGAGCCCATCCCTCTCTGGACTGGATGACAACAGCCAAAATCCACTGATATAATGTGGCACATCCTGGCCCTGAGCACATGGTCATTGAGCTCATCTTGGAGCCATTCCACCCTAGCCATTGACTTCATCGAGGAAGACTTCTGCCTATTGATACTGTGCTATCATCACACTATTTTACCCATATTTGGGAGACTCGTGGGGGCAGGAGTGTCTTATTCCATCCTGTACGGATCCAATGGACCAGTATCACTGCCCTACGTATAGATATGTGTGCATTGAAACAAATATAAAATGCTTTATAATTCCTTTTTAATGGCTATATTAAAATAAATGCACATAAAAGCTAATACCAGGTTACAAAAATGATGTTGATTAAAAAATAGCTTTGTTGTTTTCTAAGCACAGTAAGGAAATGGATGGGGACTGGTGGTTCTTCATCATATGTGGTAAAAATTTTTTACTTGGTCTTTCAATTCAAGGTTCAGAGGAATCAACATTATCAATGAAAATTGCAACAATTAGTGATTGTATAGTATCTACATTTCTTACATAACTATATACATATATGAAAACTAGATTTTATGTTTTAAAGTAACACTGAAAAGACAGTACTGCACTTAGAAATTTTGTACAGGTTTAGTTTGCGTTTGTGGGTTTAACACCACTTTTCAACACATGATAGACCATACATGGTGGCTAGCATTTTTTGTGGAGAAAGAACTGGGGAAAACCTCAAGAAGAACCACCAAACCCATGGGAAGCTACTGGCAAGCTTTATCACATAACCACATTGGCTGACTTGAGACTTGGACCCATGTCGACAGACGTGAGATGTCTGGGATCTGTAAAAGTGAGCACCTTGTGTCACTAGACCATCCAAGGCCCCTAGAAATATTTTACAGTTGAGATGGTAACTGGGACAACTTTATAATTGTTTTGGATAAAGGGACATTTGTTTTGGAATAATAATTCTATTATTGGCAAGCCAAAGATTTACTACTAATAAAGCAATTTAGCATGTAATCTATTTAGAAGTAAAATAAAGAACATTCATAATAATTATATTAATTCTACATTAAATAAAGACCAAGCACATGGAACAAGTAGAAATTTTTAAGGAGATATTTCAGGGATCACGAGGAAGGCACAAGGAGATGGCCAAACTTGTAGGGTAGTTAGAAGGGTCTTGCTTATATGGTAGTGGGAAGGATCTTGCTTGTAGCATAGTGGGAATGACCTTGCTTGTAGGGTAGTGGGAAGGGTCTTGCTTGTAGCATAGTGAGAATGACCATGCTTGTAGGGTTACATAGTAGGAAAAGCCTTGCTTGTAGCATAGTGGAAATGACCTTGCTTGTATGGTAGTAGGAAGGGTCTTGCTTGTAGGGTAGTGGGAAAGACCTTAATTGCAGGGTATGTTAAAGGCCTTGTTTGTAGGATAGTGGGATGAGCCTTGCTTGTAGAGTAGTTGGAAGAATCTTGCTTGTAGGGTAGTGGGAAGGGCCTTGCTTGTAGGGCAGTGGGATGGGTCTTGCTTGTTGGATAGTGGGAAGGGCCTTGCTTGTGTGGCAGTAGGAAGGACCTTGATTGCGGAGTACATTAAAGGCCTTGCTTGTAGGCTATGGGGAAGGGCCTTGGTTCCAGATTTGTGCAAGGACTTTGATCAGATGGTAGTGGGCATGGCTGTATAGAGAGTAGATCCAAGATATATTGCATTTTTTAAAAAATGCAAAGTCAGGGTGGTTTCTTATGGCTGAACTCATTCCTCTCTCCAGACACCATATCATGGATATGGTAGAATTTGGTGGTTTGTTTCAGTTGATTCACTAAAGTCTTAAATGAGGACAATGTGGGGAGGGTATGATAGGGCAAGTACATCTCTATATCCATCTGGTTTAGGCTCTGAATGGGGAATCTGAAAAAGATGTAATGACAGACATACTGGCTTTGCTCTTCATGTTTCCCATGTTCCAGTAGCCTGATTTTTGCCAATTTCTTCACCTCTTCATTTAGAAATCGATTTTGGTTCTGTAAAACTCTGATCTTTTCCTGGAATTCTTTATCACTGTGATGCACATTCGGTGATTTGCTGAAATAATTTCATTAAACATTTTCATTTCCAGATCTGATCCAATGTCAATAAATATAACTTCAGTAAATTCCATGTATACCAATTACGCAAACTACCACATACATTTTGTTTACAAGAATATATGAAAGTTTTCATCATTAACATGTTTTCAATGCGGTGTCCTTGCTGGAATGTGTATAAATTTTTAATGCTAAAGAAAATGTTTTAATTTTTCATCAATTAGTGAATTTTTGTGTCAAATCAGTTTATGTCTCAACTGGACACTAATTGAGAAAAATGATTCTAGAATCTCAATATAACTGAGTATTAAATAAGAAGCATAATGAAATATTTCATCCAAAATATATTGACTAAAAACACAAATAATGTTTACAAGCACTTCAATTATGAAAATAATTTAAATTTAACATTTAGTCCAAGGTTGCCAGTGATTGCTTCTAGTTTTATGATGTCACATTTGATCAATATAAATCATGCTATCACAACAAGATGTGGCTATTCCATGCAAGTTTGAAATGACAGCACTTGATTACTCTTGAGAACATTCTTTTAAAAAGAGCCATCACACTGAATGCAGCCTGAAATTAGACTCAGTCACTAAGCTGCTTAGGTGTTTTAAAAAGGGATGATTAATGCCTTGGTGATTAGGACTCAGTCTGGTATCACAAGTTTGTGATTTGCAGCATTCACAAAATGCACCAAATAAATTTTAAAAAGTGCTGCTTTTTCCATAATGAGGAGTAGAATACCAAATTATTTAAGTTCTTAACTAAAGCTATGACAGCTAAATATGATTATGAGGTACACAAGATTTTGTAAATTTAACTCATCAGGCAAAATTGGTGAAACAGTCACCCTTGTCCATGACATTTCACTTTGACACATCAGAGAGTGAAAATGACTTTACTTTAACATGAATAGGCACCTACCTTTCCCAGTTAATATTCTGTCTAAAATATTGAAATTTTGTTTTTCAGGTTTACAAAAAAAACAACATATTTACAGTAGGAATTTTTTTCATATCAATGTGAGTGCTTATTTAGGAACTTTCTGATACCTTCAAGTAAGTACCAATTTTTAACTTTACCATCAACCATAAAAAATGAAGAGCAAATGTGATGGAATGAGATTAGCTGTAATGGAATTAGATTTTCTGTAATGGAATGAGATTATCTGCCTTCAAAGAGTTTTAGTCACCCATTTTATGAATAGGTGCTAACTCCTGAGGTTGAAATTTATTGCATAATACCAGTCTATACCTTTTACAAAGACAGATGAGTTATCTTCCCATTGCATAAGGTCAGAGGTCATAAAGGTAAAAATGCCTGAAGTTCAATGATGTGTTCATTTATTTTTATCAAAACAAGTAAGCTTGAAAAATGTAAAACTTCAATCTCAATTTGCAGATGACATAACCTTTCATACCACATACATAATTTGTACAAATAAAGACCATTTTATACCAAATGGCTTTTATCCTTTGGAGCTCTTCAATGCATAAAAAGCAAAATTGTTTGTGATGGTGGACAAAAAAATTGATTCATGCATTACCTAAGTTATGCTGCAGTTGTTCAGATAAAGACATAAAGTTTTCAATATTTTCATAAACTATAATGTGCATGACCTGTATATTCATAGATACTGACTTGCTGAGCCAGCAAAATACCAGTTGTTGATAAACTTATTTTGCTATTATAAAATTTGACCTTTAACTAACTGCTCCCAATTTTCCCATCACCCGAAAGTTCAAGTCCAGCATAACTAATGATTTCTGTGACTTCTACATATACAGTGAAAAAACTCATCAATAGGATGTCATTTATGAAACTTTGATTCAATATGCAAGATCAAAGGTCGAATTGTGGCCATAATTTTGTCAAATTTTGATGTGAAAAAAATTCAAACATGGCTAATGTTTTTTAATTTACACCATACCTCAAATTAACCTGCCATGCATGATGTCCTTCAAAAGTTACTGACAAAATTAATGTTGCCAGGAGAAACTTCCAAATCAAGCAGTGTATGTAACTTAATTTAATTTCTGATGGAAAATGGGCGACAAATCAAACTTGATCTAGGTACATTATATTTTTAACGTCAGATCTTCTGTTAAATTAGGATTCCATAGGTGTCAACTTGTACGGATTACCAGTAATTTGTATGGTTTTTCATTTTTCGTCAGTGTACGGCCGTACAACTGTTTTGTACATTTTTTCATAAATTTTTTTAATTTTTAAAAAAAAAATTTTTTTTTTTTTTCGTTTTTGTTTTAGAATGAGAATTCAATGAGATCAGGGTGGCCTGAAACAACCAATCAAATCATAATCAAAGCCATGTTTTTCATTGGATAATGAAACGAGTTTTATTAATGGTTCAACTCCTGTGTGTGAAGATCTTGTCGTTTATCGCTCTGAAATTTGACGCTCACTCGGATTTCTAATATTGACTAACTACCTGTGTAGTAGGTATGTTTTCTTATTTTATACATTATTATTTTATTATTTATACTTATTACTATCAAATGCATAAAGTTTACATCAATTTTTATATTCTGCATAGTGTGACAGTCATGTTGGTGTAACCGTAATTCATCCGACTTTTCTGTGTGGAGATTAAGTCAATTTATTAAAATTTGTAACAATATACTAATTAAAAATAAATAATTTGCTGCATTTAGCACTGGCATTTTATCATGCTGTCATAGCTTTGAATTAAGTTTGTCAGATATGTAATGCAAACAGGAAGATGCATAGCCATAATGATGGAAGTAGTACAGATACCAAGTGACATTGTTCTTGTGGCTCAAAAATATTAACACTCCCAATTTATATCAAGTTTGTGACCAAAATTGACACACCATATAGCAAATTCATAACTTTTCAAACACCAGATATGCATTTTTAATGGAAATGATCAACAGCTTATGAGGTATAAACTTCTGGACTGTTACTTTGTCAATTTTTTTTATTTCTAGATTTCTATTTTTGGATAGCTCCTGGCGTAATATCTTGGGGTTTACGGGGAAATACATAAATTCATAACACATTTGTAATTGGGAGCTCTTCCTATATCAGATGTCAGATCTAAATTTTTAAATTTTTTTTCTTTCATCCAGTTGAAATATTTCGTCCATCAAATGGCTGAGCCTAACTCAAAGAAATGCAAGCTTGAAGACACTGACGGAGGTCATGGCAAGTTTCAGACTGATTGGATTAAAGTCTTCCCTGGTATTGTAGATGTATCCAAGTTAGGATCTTCCCATGCGTTTTGTAAAATATGCAGTAAAGACATTAAAGTGGTGGTGTTGGGCATATATGATCTGGAGGAACACTTCAGGACAAAACTGCATGAAAGAAAGTTTGAAATGAAGAAGGAAGCTTCTTTAAAATGCTTCTTTGCTCAGCCAAAACAGGAAGATGATAATGTTATAAGTAAAATGAATGAAATAAAGTTTCAGAAATGTAAATAATTATGTAAATATGTGTAAAAATACTTTGTGTATAGCATTTGTTGTTTTAAAACTGTTGATCTTATATAATGTATGAATACATTTTTTCATGTAAGGTTTATTTGGTCTTTGTAAGGTTTGTATTGGTCTGGCGTACAGGTTTTCATCTCAAGGGGTTGACACCTATGGGGTTCATTCCTCAATGTCCTTCAAAAGTTACCAAATGGAAATAAAATTTAAGATGTTATATCTTTGATAGGTCAGCTCCAACTGCAAACTGCAAAGGCCCATATTTGCAGTCACATTATGCACAGGCAGATCATGTTCTGTGCAATTTAGAGTAATAAGCAGAACACAGACCCTGATATCTGGTGCATTATGCAGTTGCAGATCAGTGGTACATTATATGTGGCAGATCAGTAGTACATTAAGCAGTGGCAGATCAGTAGTACATTATGCAGTGGCAGATCAGTGGTACATTATGCAGTGGCAGATCAGTGGTACATTATGCAGTGGCAGATCAGTGGTACATTATGCAGTGGCAGATCAGTGGTACATTATGCAGTGGCAGATCAGTGGTACATTATGCAGTGGCAGATCAGTGGTACATTATGCAGTGGTAGATCATGGTACATTATGCAGTGGCAGATCAGTGGTACATTATGCAGTGGCAGATCAGTGGTACATTATGCAGTGGTAGATCATTGGTACATTATGCAGTGGCAGATCAGTGGTACATTATGCAGTGGCAGATCAATGGTACATTATGCAGTGGCAGATCAGTGGTACATTATGCAGTGGCAGATCAGTGGTACATTATGCAGTGGCAGATCAATGGTACATTATGCAGTGGCAGATCAATGGTACATTATGCAGTGGCAGATCAGTGGTACATTATGCAGTGGTAGATCAGTGGCATATTAAGTAGTTGCAGATCAGGGTCTATCTTGTTTACAGCTGGACTTCACTTTTAAGTGAGAACAGATGGTAGATTTATGACTGAAAAAGTTAAAAAATCAAACCTGACCCAAATCTCCTTCCTGTTTCATGTCATATCTAATTTCATTTTCCATCAATTATGCTTTTCAAATGTTACTGAATGAAATTTGCAATGCACAATGCAAATAAAAACATCAGAAGAAAACAGGAGCATTAACTCTTTAAACTTTTAAAATAAAAAGGTGAAAATTAACTTGCCCTAGTTCTACTTAATAGTTTCAATCCATGAAGCCCTTCCAAAGTTGTGGATTAAAATAAAAATTGTAGACACGACTGATGAACCTGAGTCATGCTATATGTATACCTTGTCCTCTAAAGTGGTGAAGGCATATGAAAATAAATGAACTTAATTACCCATAATGCTTGTTTGTAGTTTTATTTCCTGCAGCCTTCTCACCTGGGCTGCCCTCAAATTTTTCCTCAAGGACCCTGATGGTATCATCCCTCTTTTGTAGTAACTCTTGGTAGTAAGTTAGCTGATTCAGTACCTTTGCTAAACTGCACTTAGCAGAACTGAAATAATAATAATAGTAATAATAATAATAATAATAATTTTTTTTTGTAACATAGGCTATCTGAAAATAAGATGGTGATATCCTTAAATATTTTGAGAAGACCCCCTGCTCAGCTGAGGCAATGTAGGTGGCTGTTTTATTGAGTTTGCTTGATGACATGATCTTGTAAACAAAATGTATACTAGTAGCAGCAGTTAACTTTTGTCATCCTCCAAGACTTGTGTGAAGTCAGTAAATAATTAATTTTTAACAGCAATATAATGGAATAAAATTGTATAGTATTACTGTCTACAATAAATGAAAATAAAATTAATAAATAAACAGTCTCAGAGAAAACTTATACTGCAAATCTGGAACCAAACATAACACATTTTCTGGTTTAGTTATTAATAAATATTTTCAATATTTCCTTTTCTGTTATGACAATTTAAACCCATTGGAATGCATTATATATTAAATTTTACCAACATCTGATTAATTAATATATTATTAAATTACAGACCAAATGCCTATACATTTTATATTTCTAATTTTAATGATACTTTTAACACATTATTGGCTATTTCATGCTGATGAAATAGGAGTTAAGTGCCCTTGCCAAGGACACAGAGGGAGCCATCCAAGCTGGCCTGGGCAGGTATTAAACCCATTACTTGGATTATGAGTCTGACATTCAACCAACTGAGCTACCTCTGCCTACAAATAGAAGTTTTTAAAAAAGCAAAAAGACATGCAAAATAAAATCTACTAAACCTGTCAAAACTAGCTTCATCATGTAAACACTTTCTTTCTTAGACTGACAACTTAACCCAATATCATATATGCTCGCTTATAAGTTGAGTCAGACGGCAAACAACAAAGATCCTAATCTGCCACAGTATAATGCACCAGCAGATCAGGGTCTATGTTGTTTGTTCTACTGATTATTCCTAACAAACTGCATAGACCCAGATCTGCTAGTACATTATCTGATGGCAGATCTTGGTCTTTGTAGTTTTTGTAGTACGCAGTTGTACTCAACTGATAAGCGTGTACATATGGTTTCACTGATTTTCAGCATTTGCAGATGTTTCAAAACTTTCCAGTGCTACTGCAATATAGAATTAAAAGGGACCCACACCTAGCCTCCACTCACGTGACATTCAAGACCATCCCCTCTGTCCTTTTTAGACCCCTTTCCTCTATGACTATCTCAAAATAAGTTTAAAAAGTCTGTTATTTTCTATCTATTCTGCTTTTATCTTTTTATTTTAATGTACAATATATGTATCAATATACTTTTGTCCATTACTACGTCCAAAAATAATAATTCTAATTTCATCATCAGGATAAAATCTCATCACAAAAAATGGTTCTCATCTTAAAGGCACCCCTTCCTTCATCAAAAGTTACACAACTGCTAAAGGTGCCCCTCATTTCCTCCCTTCTGTAAAGAATTCTTAGCAAAATTACTATTTTTATATTTATTTCATACATGACACAATTTTCTCTATTTGCTTCTGATATAATTAAATGTCTTATTGATGATTTTGGGTATACACAGACTTATTTTAAAAATCATATTTATTTCAGACGTGACATGTTGATTTTCTTGTATGATCAATAACTGACACTTAAAATGATCCATCATTACCATTCAGCCTGGGGTTTTTTATGCAATAAACTTCTTTATACACATCATGGTAACATCTGGGGAAATTAATAACATTATTAAATATCATTATATACTACAAAAATATGTATCAGTACAGTTGTCTTGCTTTGGGATATATGTGTCAAGGATGCATGTGAAGTGCTTAAAGTTGTCATTTTGATTGAAACTCTGATCAAAATAAAAGAAAATAATTTCTTCAGGCTTAAGTCTATTATTAAAATCATATATTACATGTCACCTCATGGTTGAAGTTCCAGATTCATTCAGTTCAAAATTATCTTTATTGTTACTTCGCACTTTGCAATCCTTAAAAATTCTTTGCGTGCAGTCTTCTGACTGACTCAACAAAATTGCTACCGACTGACATTGGTTTTCTGACAATTCCTGAGAACTTGCTTTGCTGCCTTTTTGCCCATACTAACTGTTTAAATTAATAAAGCAAAAATGTGGAGAACTCAAAGCATTGTTCAGAAAAGAAGTTGGCAACAGATAGATGGATGGAAGGACATTATAACATAATACACTCCACCTTATGGCAGGCATATAAAAATCCATAAATCCACATACTCACTTATGAACATTTCCAAGTTGAGGAATAGCAAACTAATAATTTTATAAATTCTACATATATTGGCTGGAGGAGCAAACATATACTTCCACTTCATTAACACCAGTCAGTTTACATAAAACACAGTAGAAAGTAGGTCACAGAGACCCTGTTTTGGTACTTGTCATTCATTCATCATAAGATACATACACACTACAAGTCTGATCAAAGCCTCATCAGGGAGGACACCCATGAGGACTGTCAACATAAAATTCCTTAAAAGAAATATCAACACAAGCTGTGTCTTATTTTCTTTCATGGGCAAGATTTCAAAGGCTTTTTTTTAGGACTCATATTCTCACAAGTGTCACATCTTGACACAGCAGGCCTGAGAATCAAGGGTTTCTTATTTGCTTTTAATGCTTTACAGCACATCAGCACATGAAATTATATCATACCAAAGCTACCAGAAGTTAAGTGTCTTACCCAGGGGCAAATGGATACTGAATCCAGGTAAGTAAAGTACTTTAACCTGGGGCACACAACTGAAGCTAGCCCAGGTTAGCAAAGTGCCTTACCCATGGACACATCAAAGAAGCCGATCCAAACTAATCCAAAGGCAACAAATGAACCCACAAGCTTCAGGTTATGAGTCCAGCACACTTACCACTGGGGCTCATTAGAAACAAATGGAACAGTTAGCTTACTGAATATTATCATTAATTGTGACACAGGGACAGCCATGTGCATAAATGTGCATATTGAAACATGTGAAACGAATAAAAATATCAACATTATAGGATTATGAATTCGAAAAGCAATGTTAGTTTCAGCAAAGCTATCAAAAGATTAATACAAATCGATGACAAGCTTGACAAGTGTGTACCTAGTCACTTAGTTGTCCTTGCACAACAGATAGCATACAATCCAGGCATGTAGATCAATACATTATCATAACCCTTTTAAAAAACAATTTTCTTTTCAGCCATAACATGCCATCAAACAATATTCATGCTCATAAATGCTACCTTCCTTTTTATGTAAATGTACATATTTGTCCACAGCTATCCAATATTAGTTTATCTGATATCTCCAATGTCTGAATCCAATGATAGTTTGTTTGATATCTCCAATGTCTGAATCCAATGATAGTTTCTTTGATATCTCCAATGTCTGAATATAATGATAGTTTCTTTGATATCTCCAATGTCTGAATACTTTGCCTTTCTGTGCAAGAACTGTTGCAACAAAATACACACTGTACAGAACTCTAGACTGGAATCCATAAAATGTCACTGCCACAATTATTGATAAATACAGAAATAAAAAATATAAAAAGAAAGTGCCATTGAAAATATTTTGGGAAAATTTACCAAAATAATCCCTTCTGAGATGTTTAAGGGCCAGAATATAGGATGTGTGTGTGTGTGTGATTTGGATTTTTATCATAGCTTTAACAATTTTTTAGTCATATCACAAAATGTCCACAGTGTGGCAGTTTATAATGATGTCCAGCACTGGGGCATCATGCCACAGACATGTACCATCATCTCCCACCAATTCACATTATCCTGACACCATGCCGACCAGTCCTAACTCTAACCTCTTAATGCTGAGCGCCAAGTGAGGCAGCTGCTAGTACCATTTTTATAAGTCACTGATATGACTCTGCTGGGGTTCCTATACACGACCTCTCACATCTGAGGTGGACGTTCTAACCACTTAGGCCACCTGAGCGGTCAATATAGGGTGTAATTCTAATGCAAGCATAATGTGTGCATCCCAATGCTGTGAAATTTACCAAAATTATGATTTTTAAGTGTTCAGTATGAATATTACTTTGGATACAGTAACTTAAATGCTCAAATATGTTATAAGTAATCAGTACAACAAAAAACACATAGACCTGATCTGCTGCCACTTTATGCAATTGCAGATAACGGTGAATGCAGTTTGCAGTTGAACCCAAGTTTTATGCAAGTGTATTTAATAGTTTTTAAAAATAAAAGCAACTGTCAATGATGTTCCTCTTTTACTGGAAAACTAAAAAAAGATGTTTCAAATCATTGGCAATGTATTCACCAAAGAAAAACTAGGACTTTTAAAGTCCAAACTTCTATTCAGTTGTCACAAATTCTATTTTGCAAGAATTACTTGACTTTTTATAACCTATTAATCATGTTACCTTGACATTTAACCCTAGAACCTTGACATTGAATTATATGTTCTTGACATTTGACCCATATCTTTGTTACCTGACACTACACTCCTGATACCTGACCCATATACATGCATTGCATTAAATAGACAACAATAACTTTCTGCTGTGGATTCTGCTAATACATGCAAATAAGGCAAACCTTGAATATGCTTCGAAGTTCCTTGGTTTAAAGCAACTTTTACACATCATTAGTCACTTACATCAATTCCTTCTCAAGTTCTGTGAGACGCAATGACATTTCCTGTAGAGTAGTCTCGCCTCTGTCAATTGCCGAGTCACTTGAGCCAGACAGAGAACTGAATGAAAATGTAATGTATTAAAACTTATTAAGTGCTCCCATTCTCAGAGTGCTGAATCAAAGTATGATTACAATTACTAACCATCCAGTTAGTAAAATAAATTATTATAACTATCCACAGTTAGTGAGATAAATTAATAAATTACAAACCATCCACAATTAGTCAAATAAATTACTAATCATCCACAATTAGCAAAATATATTACTAACCATCTGTAATTAGTTAAATAAATTACTAACCATCCACATTTAGTAAATTACTAACTATCCACAAGTAGTAAAATAAATGACTAATCATCCATAATTAGTAAAATAAATTACTAACCATCTGCAATTAGTAAAATAAATTACTAACCAACCACATTTAGTAAATTACTAACTATCCACAGTTAGTAAAATAAATTACTATAACCATCCACAATTAGTAAAATATATTTACTAACCATCCACAATTAGTAAAATACATTACTAACTATCCACAATTAGAAAATAAATTACTAACCATCCACATTTAATAAATTACTAACCATCCACAATTAGTAAAATAAAGTAACTTTTTGGCTTCTTTTTATGTGTCAAACATTGTGTTTTTGATGTCTATAAAAATTAAATTTACACATTGTTCATAAGAATAAACTGCTGTAAACATGTCATTGACATGTCATAAACATGTTGTAAACATGTCATAAATATGTTGTAAATATGTTGTAAACATGTCACAAATGTCAAAAACATTAAAATTTCCCAAATTTCATTAGTAACAATTAATTTTCAAACCTTAAATATTAACAAAATGTTAAGATAAAAATATTTTAAATTTGATCTAAATTGAAAACAATTTTAGCTAAATCTTTATTACATTAAATAATACTTATTATTACATCCAGCATCAGCATGAAATATTGTAAACCAAGAAACTTCAGCACACAAATTACAAGCCCCAATCCCAAAAATATCAGGAAAATGACCTAAATCCCAAGAATTATACAGAAATTCCTCACCTAAGCAATATTCTTCTGGACATTTCATTTAAAACACAAAAAAATTACAAGTCCATTACCATTCCCAATCACCAAGAAAAATCAAGAATCTACAAAGAAATGTTGAGATCTGTTTAAATCTAATAATGGAGTGACCAAAATATTTTAATGAAAATCAATAGTTCTGGATTCATGAATGATATCTGTACTCAAAATTCAATCCAGTGTTCCTGTTTCTTGGTTTGCAATTTTCAAAAAAGTGTTAATAGTAAAACTGTTCTACAAATATTTAATCCTTTCAATCATAGGTCAGTTGTTATAAATACTGAATGCATACAATCAACATGTCTTTACAAATAAATACTTTATTAGTTAACAGAAATTACGTATGGAACAAATTAACGAAAAGATTAAATTTAAGCTGTAGGAATATGAAAGGCACTATTTTCGATAAGTAAATGTTATGTTCAATAAGACTGTTATATGAATGAAGTTCACGATCATGACAGAAACATTCACAGGCTGATCGCAAATACAAGTTAGAGATATGGATTAGAAAAATATTAAAAGAATTCAGATGTGAACCAGGGTAAAAATAAAGTTGTGAATCATGATAAAAATAAAGTTGTGAATCATGGTAAAAATTAAGACATTAAGCTGTGAATTAAAATGAATTTGTGAATCATAGTAAAAGTGAATTGTGAATCATAGTAAAATTAAATTTGTGAATCACAGTAAAAATGAATTTGTGAATCAAGGTAAAAGTTAAGAAATTTTGTTGTGAATCATGGTAAAAATTAAGTTGTAAATCATGGTAACAATTAAGCTGTGAATCACGGTAAAATCTAAGTTTGAATAAAGGTAAAAATTAAGTTGTGAATCATGATAAAAATTAAGTTGTGAATCATGGCAAAAAATTAAGTTTCAGAACAGATCAACAACATAACTGCATATTTTAAGCAAACAATTTGACAAAAAATGTGTTAACAACAATTTTTAATGTATTCAAATATTGCAAAACAACAACAATTTATTTGTAAGCATTTAAGTCCAGTGTTGCAAGTGCATTGTTTAAACAGTCCAAGTATTTAAAGTGATAGTGCATTAGATCAATATAAACTCTGTTATAGTTTTCTGTTCTGTAAGCTCTGAGCACATTTGAAATTATAGTACTACTTATCACACATTTGAAATTATAGTACTACTTATCACACATTTGAAATTATAGTACTACTTATCACACATCTGAAATTATAGTACTACTTATCACACATTTGAAATTATAGTACTACTTATCACACATTTAAAATTATAGTACTACTTATCACACATTTAAAATTATATTACTACTTATCACACATTTAAAATTTTAGTACTACTTATCACACATTTAAAATTATAGTACTACTTATCACACATTTGAAATTATAGTACTACTTATCACACATTTGAAATTATAGTACTACTTATCACACATTTAAAATTTTAGTACTACTTATCACACATTTGAAATTATAGTACTACTTATCACACATTTAAAATTTTAGTACTACTTATCACACATTTAAAATTATAGTACTACTTATCACACATTTTCAACTATACACCAGCCAAATGCTAAAAGACTGCATTATCTAGGCATTATGCCCATGCAAAGTCGGTGTAGTTATGTCCTCAATCTGTCTGTCTGTTGATCCCTCTCTCTACCTTTCCATAACACTATCTGGTTCTAAACCTCTTGATGGAACTTCACCTAACTATGTACAATAGCATGCCGATCTGACAATCATCTGTAAGGGATATCATTTTGGGATCAATCCCCTGTGGTCCATGAGAAGAAGTCAGAAAAACTGCAGTCATGGTGACATTACTAAATATTTTTAGTAAGGGGCAAGAACTACACATGTCACACAAACAGGCAGGTTTATTTATTTTCATTTAAAATTCTATTTGGCGTCCACTAATGATTTTGGAGACCATCTTCATTTTCATTAACTTGTTGCGCACAGATTTTACCATAAATTGCACATTTCATAACATTTTTATGGGTCAGGAATGCTATTTTTGTCAGTGGGTTTTATAAAGTAAATTTTGTCAAATACAAGTGTGTGTGTGTGTGTCCAAAATACAGTATTTAATCCAAAGTAAACTCTAGGACTCTAATCGCGAATGGGATAAGAAAAACAAGGGTGGGTGGGTGTGGCTGGCTTATAATTGGATAAATCTCTCATCTGTCTGATAAATTATTGCAATTGTTTCAAAGCTTTTCTAGTTTTTATATCTTCATCCATGTCGGATGGCAGCTGAGCAACATTACTCTGGATTCTGTCAAATTTGGACAAATTCTCTACTGAGCAGGACTTTAGAAGTTGTTAATAGTTTTACTACTATTATTACTAACAGCAGCCATATTTTATTCGAGCTGCACATCATATGTATAAGCCTACAAGCCCTTCATGAATGATTTCTGTCAAATTTGGTCAAATTCTGAAGAGGAGTTTTTGAGAAGCCATTCAAAGGTACCTACATTTTTTAAAAAATGGTGGCCATACTGGATAGAGGATTGACATCATTTCTGTAACATTTGGTCAAATCCTGTTCAGTGGATTGGTTTTTGAGAAGTCATAGTAAGGTTTATTTATTGTTAGTAACAGGGGCCATAATTGATAGAGGTGGGCATCATTTGAAAAATCTGAAAGTATCTAGACTAGGATGCTTGCTGTAAAATTTGGTCAAATTCTACCTAGTAGTTTTTGAGAAGTCACTTCAAGGTTTTCTGTTTCTGCAGCCGAAGTCATTTTGTTGTCAGATTTGAATAAATTTGAAAAACATTCATGTCATGCTGCCTTCTGTTAAATTTGGGAAAATTCTGTTTAGTGATTTTTGAGATGAAGTTGTTTGAAGATTTTGTTTATTTTTAGTAATGGTGATGATACTGAATGCTGGATCAGCATCCACTAAACAAATTTGAGAGGTTTTGATACCAGAATGCTTGCTGTAAAATCAAGTGCAAATTGGTGAAATGGGTTTGAGAAAGTAGTAAATAGCACCTGTGACTGGACAATGCAAGATGGACCTGTCCACCACTAGGTATATGATATATATAACAAGTAAACAGGATATACTGACCTGCTTCTGTCCACATGATCTGCCTGATCGAAATGTTGCCCATGCCTTACATTTGAATCTAGCTCCACTGTAAGAGAACTCAATTTCCTCAGTCTTTGTCCACTTGAATTTTTACGTAATTGTAAGCTGTCCTTTCCAAAAACTTCATCACTCTCTTGACTGCTAAAGTCGGAATGGAGAGCTGATGCAGACTCCGACAACCTCCTGCTATCTAACAGCCTGTCCCTTTGAATCTCTGTTCCTTCTACTTCTGAAGGCAAGCTTTTTGAACTCTCTAAACCTGAAAAAACCAAAAAAACCAATGTAAAATCAAAACTAAGTCAATAAAGCTATTATGGTCAGAAGAGAGACTGATTTAAGGCTTGGGGCATTTTTGTCTTCAAGCCATATAACTTTATTCTTTCATGTGATTATTATATAAAAGAAAACTGTAAATTGTGAACTGTATCAGGAATTTTACATAAAATGCTTTGTTTTAAAGTTTTAGTTGTTCAAGCGTTAAGAAGAAATTTAAATTTTCCAAAGTAACAGACACTAAATTTCAAATCCACGTAATTTCATGCTGAATCAAGTTAATTTGGACAGGTGTCGCATTCTGTCTGTTAACTTGGTCTGCCCCATTTTTGAATAATTCTAAATGCAGATGCAAGAATGATTTGTATTCATGACCAAATCTTCAAGAGTTTAAAAAGTAATTAATAACATCATGAAAACATATCTTTGAAAGCATGTCCTGGCTAGAGCACAGTCTCCGACAGAATGGGAGAGAGGGAATTTCTTAGTCTTGCTATATCTCTGAAAATTTCTTGTGTCATGAATGACTGAAGGCTATTTGGAATTTCTATAGCTTCATGTATAACTCTAAAAGAATTATGGAATGACCGAGATCTCTACTTGAAAGCTGGACAATGGTCAACAGGAAGCAGTAACCAGTTGTGTAACACAACCCCAATCAAAACATCCATTCTTGCCTGCTGTCAGAGATTAGTCTGCTAGATATGGAGATAGGTTCAATAACTATATTAACATTTTCTTGTACCAACAGTAATAAATTAAAGTCACATTAAGGTCTGACATTTAACAGTTTTAAACCTTCTTTCAATCCTGTGTAATCGAGCAGAAAGGTATGACTAGTCTAATAAGCACACTGATGTAATGTAGATATGCAACACTCCAACTTTGCAAATTTTAGAACTGAGCATAAAAATATTTTCTTAGTTTAAAAGCAGCAAATGAATAAATGAAATTCTTTAATTCCTGCAAAAGTTCCATAGTATAATACATGTATATACAAGGTTCCTGGGCCAAAAAGACTGAAAAACCAAATAGAACTATATCAGCACAGACATGATACCGGACTATGTAGAATCAACTTGATCTTCTCAAAAGGAACAGCCAAAAATTCCAATACTTAAATACATGTAATCCTTTAAAATTGTATTTCACAAAGAAATATGAACTCACTGTGATGAAAAGTTAAGAGGAGATAGCTAAAAAAACATGAAGGATCCTGGTCATTTCTACATGAATGAAACGCATACATGTATCCAGTATTATAGGGTTTAAGGGCACATCAGTACAATGCTGGTACTGTGAATGAAAAACATTACAAATGAAAAGTACTTCATTGCCATATAATGCTGGAATTACCTGTGAGAAAAGAAAAGCAAAACTATGGTGTATAAATTGTATACAATCTACCTTTGCTTCCATTAAAATAAACTCACAGAAAAATTAACCTAATTTTAGACCATAACCAAATTTAGGTCAAATATATGGGTGTGTTTCATGTCCAGGAGCAGCACACCAAGAAGTACATGTAAATATGGTATATGGTATAAAAAAATAAATCTTCTTAAAAACAAAGCCATGAAAGGAAGATTGACACTCTGTGTGTGTGTGTGTGTGTGTGTGTGTGTGTGTGTGTGTGTGTGTGTACTAGCATTTAATAGCACCTCAGGACAATAATTGCTATGACAATAATTGCTATGATGACAATGAAAGCAAAGCACTAGCTAAATAAAAACAGAACTGGACATTAAAAAAACAGGTGACAAACTCTTCCCAAAAATATAACCATAAAAGACAATGCAATAAAACATAAGGTAAAGATCCTAAAATATAACCATAAAAGACAATGCAATAAAACGTTAAGGTAAAGATCCTAAAATATAACCATAAAAGACAACGCAATAAAACGTAAGGTAAAGATCCTAAAATATAACCATAAAAGACAACGCAATAAAATGTAAGGTAAAGATCCTAAAATATAACCATAAAAGACAACGCAATAAAACGTAAGGCAAAGATCCTAAAATATAACCATAAAAGACAACGCAATAAAACGTAAGGCAAAGATCCTAAAATATAACCATAAAAGACAACGCAATAAAACATAAAGGGAAAGATCCTAAAATATAACCATAAAAGACAACACAATAAAACGTAAGGTAAAGATCTTAAAATATAAGCATAAAAGACAACACAATAAAACGTAAGGTAAAGATCCTAAAATATACCCATAAAAGGCAATGCAATAAAACGTAAGGTAAAGATCCTAAAATATAACCATAAAGACAATACAATAAAACGTAAGGTAAAGATCTTAAAATATAACCATAAAAGACAACGCAATAAAATGTAAGGTAAAGATCCTAAAATATAACCATAAAAGACAACGCAATAAAACATAAGGTAAAGATCCTAAAATATAACCATAAAAGACAATGCAATAAAACGTTAAGGTAAAGATCCTAAAATATAACCATAAAAGACAACGCAATAAAACGTAAGGTAAAGATCCTAAAATATAACCATAAAAGACAACGCAATAAAATGTAAGGTAAAGATCCTAAAATATAACCATAAAAGACAACGCAATAAAACGTAAGGCAAAGATCCTAAAATATAACCATAAAAGACAACGCAATAAAACGTAAGGCAAAGATCCTAAAATATAACCATAAAAGACAACGCAATAAAACATAAAGGGAAAGATCCTAAAATATAACCATAAAAGACAACACAATAAAACGTAAGGTAAAGATCTTAAAATATAAGCATAAAAGACAACACAATAAAACGTAAGGTAAAGATCCTAAAATATACCCATAAAAGGCAATGCAATAAAACGTAAGGTAAAGATCCTAAAATATAACCATAAAGACAATACAATAAAACGTAAGGTAAAGATCTTAAAATATAACCATAAAAGACAACGCAATAAAATGTAAGGTAAAGATCCTAAAATATAACCATAAAAGACAACGCAATAAAACATAAGGTAAAGATCCTAAAATATAACCATAAAAGACAATGCAGTAAAACATAAGGTAAAGATCCTAAAATGTAACCATAAAAGAAAACGCAATAAAACATAAGGTAAAGATCCTAAAATATAACCATAAAAGACAACGCAATAAAACATAAGGTAAAGATCCTAAAATATAACCATAAAAGACAACACAATAAAACATAAGGTAAAGATCCTAAAATTCTGTAAAAAGCACATACAAGAAATAATAATGGAAAAACCAAATAAAACTGATCAAATTGTGACCCAACACAATTTTCAAGCAAAACTTACAACAAAACTAAATGGTACATTTAAAAATATAAAATTCTTGACCCAAACATAAATGTCCTTTCAGAAGATCATACTTCTTATTTTCTTTTAATTATTGTATACATTACAATATATTCATTTTCTTTATGAATTTTAAAGTTGTTTTTTAAAATTCCAGTCTTGGTTTTAATTTTTTTCTTTCCAAAAACATTTACTTCCAAATTAAAATCATGACACCATTTTTTACAGCAGTAAATACTACACTGCCTCTTCAAAATAACACATTTATACTTGGTATGGATTTTTATATCGACCAATCAACACTTTATCTTCACTATAAGCAAGTACAAAAATGATTAGTCTCTGTGTATTCAGAAAGGAAATGTGTAACTGGAAACAAAAATCTCATGCTATAATTAAGGCTGCATATGGATACAAACAATATGGATGACTGATATAAGTTACCATAGCTACCTTCAAACAAGGGAGGTAAAGATCTTGACCTTGTACCTTTACTCTCTTCTTCCCCTTTCCGACTTTCTATTGAAGCAAAGACATCAATTAACATTTTAGTCTGAATTTTGCAAGCTGGCAATCATAAAAATTGGGTCCCCTGAAACCCCAGCATTCTGAAAAATTGGGATCCTTTTGGAAAAATTGGCTTACATTAAAGTATGCAACAATCTTTAACCAAATCAAAGATATTGATACTAAATCTCATGTAAAAGCTACAATCTAATGGTTCAAACATAGCAGCTATTATAAGTACTTTTGTCAATCTTATTGTGATACATTTATTTTATTATTATAACCTAAGTAAATAAATATATTTCTTGTCTGCAAAAATGAACATGATGTTTGCAAAGGCACAACTCACACATTATTGGCCAATAGGAAAGGTCAATTACTGAAATGCACATGTACAGGTAACAATAAAGGAGCCATTTTAGCTCAGTTGGTAGATCATCAGACCCTTAATACAAGGGTCATGGATTTGATACCTGTCCAGGCCCCCCTGGGTGTACTGTATCAGTGTACCATGCGAAGGACACTTAGCTCTCATTCCCTCAGCAAGATAATGTGTTACAAGTGCTATTAAAACCAACAACAAGTAACAAGGTATGCCTGACTTGTAGATGATACAAAGAAAGTTTAGAAAAGCATCTCATGGACACATGATATCCATGAAATTTGCATTACTGACACAAAAGGTGTGTAAACAGACAAGCAATTTTTGTCAAGTTTAACACTGCACTGTGAAGGAAACATTACCTAGACCCATAATGAGCAATGGATTTTGTCTTATTGGTTATCCAGATAAATGAATGTATTATGCACAATATTCAAGCATACTGTTAATCTGTATAACTAATATTGGCTGTGCTGAGAAAAACTAAAGAATTAGTTATTCATCCCTGGGTCGAGTTGATGCTGAATTGTACCCAGAGAACAAATCTGTGTGCATTTGATTCCCTTAACAAGTGCCAAAGTTCGACTGTGCTTAACACCTAGCTTGCATCAATTATCAATTACTTTTGCCTATTTTGCTGACATGTCAGTCCAAAACATGTTGCAATGGAAGCCAACTTTGTTATATACAGATGCACCTGATGGGTCTAAATCAGGAAAATATCATTACGAGTGAAGAGAGTTGGTCTAACAACCTTTTCATGCATGTCTCTTATACAAATAAATTAGAAGACACAAGGTTTGTCTACTAAATTGAGAAATCAGTTTCTCAACAAGCCCTAATTTTGTAAAGATTTTCATGTCTGCACTGACACTTTTAGGAATGTAGGCATATTTTAATGTGGGGACATTTTCCTTTTCAACTATCTGTTACACAACTTGATGAGTTAGACCCTTGATGTGTCAAAAGCCAAAGAATGCCAAAATATTGTGGTATTTCATCTCATCAGAGTTACGCTTGCCCCAGGTCACCAGAATTTTCAAGACTATAGCTTTATTGATAAAATGTACCAGCAAAATGAAAACACTGGCAGATATTTCTATAAATGTATTTCAAGAAAAATGCTGATAACTTGCAACTGAAAAAAGCATTTTTAGTGTCTTTGCAGATTCCCACCAAGTTTCACACAAAGCATGTCATTGTAAACCTATTTAGAAAGCAAATAACATTGAGACAACAGCTGATTGGTCTCAATTTAGGTGAGGCCATGATGTAATAGTCTTCCAATACTTTTGGCCAATCAGGAATCTTGAGTTTGATAAGCACTCTTAAGTAGCTCTTCGGGAATGGAGGTTGGATGGATATTGATTACTGAGTGCGAAAGTTAGTGAAAATCATAGAAATGCATGGAATTCTTATTGCAAATGTATCGGCAAGTTAGCGACAATTTGTTGTATGAAATATACATAAATACTTATAGAAATATCTTCTCCCATTTTCGAACTGGCATAACCGTGTATCAGTAAAGTTGCACAGTTTTGAAAATAATGATCTGGCAGAATGTAACACTGTTTGACCAGATGAAAAATCTGCACATTGGCAGAAAATACAATCTAGCAATGTATGCAAAATTCCAACATGAATCCATTTTTTCATCCAATAAAAAGTTTGAAGACTTGGTCTCAGATGTTAAGTTTTTGGGTGATTACGTGTTCCACATTGAATTTAAATAAGAGGACCCTAAATGGCACATTATAACACCTTCCTTGACAGTTGCCCCAATTATCTAAAAAAATGGATAGGTTTTATCTACACCACAAGTACGACCACAAAGTTTGGCCCATGAACCAAATAAACTTGCTTACAAGTTGATGTTTTTAACTGAAGATTCAAGAAGAGTGGGAGTTTTCTTATAAAGTTAGAGATACAAATTTTTTATCTTAATCTGAAGTTAATATTGGAATCTCTAGCTATTTGCAGCATGTACAAATACTGTAAATTCAATTATTTTTACATTTTTCATGCCAGTATTCCCATTCAGAAATGCATATATGGTGTTCATCCATAACATGATGGTATTTATTACACAGTACTTGTATCTAGTTATTTGTATTTTAATAATGTGAAATTATTACTGGTACAATAAATATTACCAACCATAAAATGAAGTGCCTTGAATACTGTGTTGTTTACTAGTAAGTATACTGCTTCCATTTTAGTGCAAGTCTGAGCAACCTGTATTTGAATTATATTTTGTTTTGCTATATAAACACTATGTTTGATGCAATAAAAGTTTGATTTGATTTATATTTTTTTTTCTCCAAAAGCCTGATCTAACTCCCAAGAGATAATTTCCAAGCTATCCACCAGCACACATGGGCTGATAAGCTCTTGGCTAGTAAAGGCAGCACCCACTTTGTTTTCAAGTTGTCAACCCTTGATCAAGTTGCTAATTTGATACTTGTTCTTCCCATGTGACAACCCTTTATCAAGCTTCAAATCTGATACTTGTTCAGTACCAAGTAGCAGAGGTTGATTGTTTGAACTCTGTTATCATGCTGCACAACTGACTCTTGTTCAGTTGCATTCTTTTACAGACTGCACAGTCTTGTATTATCAATGTGTCACTTACAGAACCCAAGTTCAGCGTCCACATAATTACCTACACATGACAGTAAAGGGATCAGAGTCATACGATATTTATGACAACCAGATGATGAGGGAGGATTTCAAAACTTTATTTGGTCACTCAGATGATAATTCTTGTGCTTTGTACCATATGACATTTGACAGTGACATTAATAGGATACTGTGAATCACAAAAGTGTGGACCTGACTTTGTTATCTAGGTGTGGAATTAACATATTACATATTATTTGTGACATTCCAGTTCATAATAGAATCATATTTTACACTTGTTTTGTCTTTATTTTTCACATTTATTTATCCATCCAGCTTTGCTTGTTTATTTTCCCAAAGTGTAATTCTCACTCACTGATGACGAGTCACCCCTTCAGATGGATCTAACTTGCAAAATACACCCCAACTTATAGCAGGGTCAAAAAGATATTAGCTTTTTGTAGTCTTCAAGTAGGGGGTAGAATTTGTTATTGTGCATAAACCATTTCCTTCTTTCAGTCAGAGTGATTATTACCATAACCTCTTGACCACAAAATGGATTGGGATTTTCTTTACCTCAAGTGTAAGCTTTCCACAAATCTGGTAACTGTAAATGACAGAGAACTTGAGTTATTTTGCAAAAATCATTGTTCTTCTTTCAGTCATAGTGACGGTGACCTTTGACCTCAAAATTGATGTGGTTCTTTCTTGCTCAATGTGCAAGCCTTATGTTAAGTTTCAACTTATTATGCAGAAATCATTTTTTTTTTCAGTTGCAATCACATTGACCTTTAAGCTTTGAGCTTGAAATCAGTAGTTTTCTTCCTTACCGATAGTACAAGACATCCATGGCATTTGGTAACTGTAGACAGATGATTGTACAAGACATCCATGGCATTTGGTAATTGTAGACAGATGACAGTACAAGATATCCATGGCATTTGGTAACTGTAGATAGATGATAGTACAAGACATCCATGGCATTTGGTAACTGTAGACAGATGATAACTCAAGAGACTGTGCACAAAAAAAACTGGTAACAGACAGCGAGAAGGAATCATAACACAATATGCTCCATCTAAAGGCAGCCATATAAAAAATCCAATTAGTACCAAACCAGAAAAGTAAATACCCATTTTATTAAATTCACATATCATAACTCTGTGACAAGGTTATATAAATGGTATTTGTCAAATGAATGAAAGTACAGCAAATTATACATGTGCAAAGAGGTGACTAAATCTGATTAACCAGTGTACTGCTAAAATTAAAAATCACTAATACTGCCATTCAAATTGAGCCGATGACCAAAAATTTAGCATTGCATATTGAGAGCTACACAGTCCAGGTAACAGATTTATCCCACAATTCTATCCAGCAAATTGTAATTTTGATTCTTTGTTATGCCAAGAAAACACCCAGGGACCCCCCAAAAATGTAGCGGGGTGTATAGATCTTCACTCAACACAATATTATTTTATTCATTATTAGAATACTGCTTTCATATACTGCCATGATAAGAAAGTTTTTCATGCTGCCTTTAATTTTCATACCACTCTAAGAGTTCATATTGCATTTTTCATACTAAGGTTCCAGATTGTAATATTCATGTCCCTATAAGTTTTCATGCTGTATTTTTCAAACCTCTATAAGTTTTCATGCTGTAATTTTCATACACCAATAAGTTTTCATACTGTATTTTCCATATACCAGTAAATTTTCATACTGTATTTTTCAAAAATGTTCTAAGTTTTCACACAACATTGATCCAACAAGAATTATTAGAGACCCACCTTTACCATCTGTTCATCCATTCATGTGTCTTGTAACCACCATAGAATGCAACCGTAACACATAACTGGATGTCATTTGGTAGGTGAGCTGTCTATTGTATGCATATAAGCCTTGTCAAGGTTTAAAAAGTTTAGATCCATTTTGACAGAGTTATGGCCCTTCACAATTCAATTCACATCTAAACAATGTGTGTGTGTATGTGTGTGTGTGTGTGTGTGATTTGGATGTTTAACATAGCTTTAACAATTTTCAGTTATATCTGCTGTGTGACAGTTGATGGTAATGCCTAGCACAGGGGCATCATGCCACAGAATGTAGCACCATGTCCCACCCAGTCACATTATCCTGACATCAGGCTGACCAGCCTTAACACAACCTCTTCATGCTGAGCACCAAGCGAGGCAGCTGCTAGTACCATTTTTATAAGTCTTTGGTATGACTCAGCTGGGGTTTGAACTCAAGACCTCCCACATTCGAGTCGGACACTCTACCACTTAGGCCATCTACACAAATGATGTTACTTCTAAATGGCATAGCTCAAAAAGCACTCAACATATTCTGATATACCTTTGTGCGAACATCACGACCTCCCACATCCGAGCTGGATGTTCTACCAATTAGGCCATCTAAACATCTACCTTTGTGCGAACATTATCTTGTAGTATTACAAGTGCCTTGTAAAGGTTCAGTCTCATCTGTTCTACTTTGGACAGAGTTATGGCCCTTTTTGACAAAATTCTAGTCTTCACATGGAAACTTTAAGATTGCTTGCCATCTACACAGGACCATCCAACTGATTCTGATGGAAATTTGTCTTTAACACAGAATCTCTTATGGGTTTTGTCTTGTCTACTCAATTCTGAACTGAGTTATGGCCCTTGTCAATCAATGTCATATCTTTTTACATTGAAATGGTGAGTGAGAACCTTACTGAAACACAAAATTACCCCTTTATAAGACCTACTGAGTGAATTGCAGTTAGTGGGGGCCTTTCCAAACCACAAGTACCTCTTTTTAAGGCCATTTCAGTGAGGAAGTATCCTTTCAAAGGCCCTAGGGAGTCAATTACAGTTAGTGAGAATCCTATTCAAAATACTTTTATCTCTTTTAAGGCCCTTTAGTGAATTGCTGTAAGTGGGGGTCATTTTGTAATGCATCCATTGCTATTAGATCTTTTTAAAACTTCAAATTTCTTATAAAAATAACTTCTCTAAAATTAAAGGTTTTCTAATATTTTTCAATGAAGAATATGCCAAATATTATAATTAATAATTTTACATATAATTCTATGTACACTCCAACAAAATAATTTAAAAAACAGGTTCAAAATATCCAGAAAACAGATATCCAGTTTTTCTTAAAGTCACATCTATCTAGTGTTATTTGAAGGAATGGTTCTCACAATATTCTAGTCCCCATCAAACATCATGTTCAGGGAAGCCATGGTGGTTTACTACATTGTAAAAAAGTATTGCTGTAGACTTATGTAGATTTTAAAACAAACTGCAATCATCCAAAAATTGGGATCTGTAACCATACAGTTTATTGCAAGGGATTATGCTACACTGAGGTCATTAATGAAATATTTAAGCTTCATTTGCCAAATCTGCAATAAATTTTAGGCAGCTAAAATTTTGTCAAATTTCATTGACTGCCCACTATGATATTTATTTGAGAGTTAGTTCTCATGTTTTTCATCTTAATTCACTGAAACATTTGGGTTACAACTCAACTCTCAAACAAATTAATTCATTTAACCTTAAAATCATGACTGAATAAAAATTTTAATTCCTTGTAATGACCAAAACTATTCTTTCAACCATAAGACTGGGACAGAATTACAATTCTTATTGTTTACAATTACTGACACATACATGTTAGTGATGCCAATGGCAAATTTTTCCTATCCATTATCTATGGTTATCTAGAGGCATCTATCTAATGTTCTATATGTATCTAACTACCTATCTCATAAATCAACAACTAACTAACTAGCTAACTATTGGTAACTCAATAAACAACAAATGAACTAACTAGCTAGCACTTAATCACTCAGTTAATGGCTGAGGCAATCCACCATTAACATGTCAGCTAACTTAAACTGAGCATTCCTCATAAAGTACACTCAATAACTCAAGCACAACTAAAAATATTAACCACAGCATAAGTGAGGACATGAGTTAATGAAGGACCTCTGAAACATTAAGAAGGGATGGATATTAGTGGGGGAAGGGAGGTGCAGGTTAACTGATTGAATATTCATTGAATAATCACATTGGGAATAATTGTTAATAAATAGCTTCTTCTAATGAAGTTCTTGAACAATTTTCTGTATACATTATCTTTATTTTCAACATTCAATCTCTGAAATATGGTTTTCAACAAACATCAAACCTGTACCAGCGAAAGTATTGTGTATTATGGCACTGCTTTTTGCATGCAAATGCAAATAAAATTCTAGTACTACTGTAAATTTAGAATAAAACACAATTCTTATTTCAAAAATGGGTGGCAGTTATTTAGAGAAACAACAATGTCACAACTTGATTTTAAACAAAAATTATATTAGTAAAATACTGATGATGTGATGTCATTGTAAGATAGAGCAAAATTTCTTCTCATCCTAATAAGCAAACCTGAGTGCCAATTTGGAAATTTGGATTTCATTGGAAACTTTTTAAATCACTTCTCCATAATGAATCATATCTGTGAAGCTAAGCTTTCATGAACCTAATATGCCCTTCACTTGTTTCCTTTGCTATAATGATCACATTTGCAAATGAATATATTAAAGTACTGATTAATGTTAGCTATTTCAATTATATTACCTGTATGTGCAGTATTCTCATTGATCAACTGAACTGAATTGACTTAGCATAGGACTATAAATGCTAGTTCTTACACAGGTAGGATTTACATCTTTTTACATTTTTTATTCTACTCCCACTACTTGAATTAATACAAACGACTAATTAATGAAATAATAAAATGCCAAGCAACATTTAATAGATTCTAACAATGCAACCAACACTTCCACAAGTCATAGATTAAAACATAGTCAGTATTTAATTGTGTTTTCACGGAAATTATTGCAATAATCGTTGTGACGGTTGATTGACACTTTTCACATCTGAGTACAAGTGGGCGTATCACGTTTATAATGATTCAGTGAAAACTTAATTAACAGATAACACTAATATACAAATTTCACTTAAAAGAACCTTTCATAACTGATATTTATTTCTTAAAATGTTGCTGCCAGTAGACATTACTAATATTTTAATTGATCAAAATTTTGTTGGATATTGTTATTCACAGTATGCTGTAAATCTTTTTATAAAGAAAATTTAACAAAACATTCATCTTCCTAATAAAAGTTGCAAATTTCAGGATGTTTAAACTTTCTATGCACTAACTGCCATTTTTGACCATAAAATGAGTGACACATCGAGGTGCCATCTACTGACTTTGATCATGATTTTATTTATGTTTAACAAAAAGGGACCCATTTTTAGCATTTTCAACAAGAAAAAAAATGGGATCCACACCTGCCTATGCATTGTAAGTGGATCCATGAGCTATCTACATGCAAATTACAAGTATTAGTGTTTCAAATAAACATCACAGAAATGAAAGAAATTATCAAATTATGAAGAACTATTCTGCCTAACATAAAAGTACATTAGAAAAATCAGTAAAATACATTGAATATTTTCTAAATAAAAATTAAATCATGAAAGATTTCTGTGTTTATGCTATTATTTTAACCTGATCAGTAGGATGTTATCAGCCAGCCCCATAAAGTTATGAGTTGAAAGCCAGGTAGCCAAATAAAAAGTTGATGCTTCATCTCTTAATACAATCACAACTTCACTATTTTCTGAAGAAAATTTTTGTCTGGATTATAAAAAGTTTGGATTATAATTGTCTGGATTATCAAAAAGTTTGTCTGGATTATCTAGTTACTTACTCTTCTTCAGCTGCCTTATTCCAGTGTCAACAGATTCCCCGTATTTCTTGGCTGTATATTTCTCCCAGTTGAAGCTTTGTGGCTCGTTAAAAGTTGGTGGAGTCAACTGGACCATTGATCCAGAAAACGAAATATTGGATTGGTCCATAAAAATGTTAGGGCGAGTCCAAAATGCTGTTAGATCAGATTTATTCTGAAAAAGATTTATTTACATATTAAAGTAGGTCTTGTAGCCTATATATCACTGAAACTATTGATCTTGAGTCTGTGTTTGCGATTTTGTTTATACCAATAACAAATTACTTTTGAATGCAATACAGCCTTAACATCATTTATGTTGACAAGCTGTCAATGAAAATGCAATGTGATATATTTTTCTACCAAATTATTTTTCATATTTGTCGACATCAAGATAAAAAAATAAACATGTATGTTGATAGTAGCCCCAGGTAAACAATTGAACAAATCTTTGTTTTCTGTTTATTTCGACAAGCTGCCAGTTCTGAACCATACTTTGTTCTACAATTATCTGATACTGCCACCATAATAACAAAAAAGGACACTTGTTTCATCCTGCAAAGTTGACTTTTCATCAAAGCAAGCCGCCTACAATCTTCAATAAAAACAATGCACCACACATGAAAGGAAGTCAGCACTAAACTTGATATAAACATTAGAATCTGTTTGATTATTGCCTTTTCCAAAGTGACTGTGACACACTTATTGTGCCGTGAAAGTTTCCTTTTTGCAGGAGAAAGTTCATGCTTATAATCATTATCAATGGCAGCATAAAATGCAAATCAAATTTCTGATCTTTTGAAACTTTAAATATCTGGCTGTCAACTGAAGATGGGACATCTCACAGGAATGTTTGTGAAATTTTTTATTTTGATTACAGGTTTTCATTTCCCCTCATCGCCCTGGTGTCCTCAGCAAGATGATAGTTGTCTCAGACAGACTAAAATATAGGCCAAGTTAAGTACATGTACATGAATCATGTAAAAAACACTATACAGTCACATACTACTGGTGACAATGTATATCATAGTGAATTGTTTGCTGACACTGGGATATTGAACAGATGAGGACCACCATTGTTTCATATATGTGTTATTTGTGGTTTCTAATGGGATGAGATTGATAAATGAATTTTCTAACATGTGACCTATATTCAAATTCATGAATTTTTCATATACATGTACAGCAATTATTGCATTATGGATTGTACTACACAAATGTAAGTTGTCAATATATTTCAGAATAGTTTTGTTTTCATTTAATGAGAATTTCCATTGTTTAATTTCTCTCATTGTAAATCATACTCACTGATGACAGTTCACCATTAACAAATTGCACCTGTATGCAAAATTTGAATTTGAATTTTGCTCCACACCCACCCCAATTTGAATATCCGTTATCTTGTCCAGGGGATGTCAAGATAAATGGTTAGTACTGTAGCAGAAACTCATTAGAGATGAAAACTGAGTTTTATGATTTCCAGTCCTCACAGCATCAAACTTCACTCATAACTTCAAGTAATAAATGTTATTCCAGATTTGGAAATCTTACTCAAAACATGGAAATACAAATTTTGAATTGGCTCCAGTTTGGTTTGATGCTTTATGGCACAGCAACACAAGTAGGTTATCTAGTACTGAGGCAATTAGAGTAAAGTGTCTTGACCAAGGTTACACCATGGTAGCTGACCCAGGCTGGTCTGATCGTAGGATTTGATCCTTAATCCTTTCAGTCATAGTCCAACATGCAAACCACTGTGCCACCATGGTTCCAGTCTTTTTAAATGATAAAAATATTTTGCAGTCATGTTAAATTTTATGATGTTGGAGCCTTACTTGGCTCTGTTTCCTTGAAGCATATTGAGTAAGAAACAAAGTTAAGGCTAAAAATACCCTCCAAAACATGATGCAATACATTTGGCAGCATAACCATAACTTAAAATGCTAGAAGATGAATCAAAGCTAAACCCTAACAGGTTTATAACTTTACTGATTCTATTCTTAAATAAAATAAACATTTTCAGACTCTGAGTTTATGCCTGAGCTTTAGTTCTGAATGTTTCAACAACATGCAGCCTGAGTACAATAGTAATGCACTCTCTTTGCACCTTTTTGGTTCTGAGTTTGATGCTGGATTCTGCCAAATGCAGTGAGATATAAAATGACCTTCCAAGTTCAGCAATTTCCTACACCCTCAAGACCCAATGTGCCAACACATGCCCTATCAACTATGTATTGGTTGAGCTTACTGCATTAAATAATCAGTGTTTAAAATTTTATTCTAAAAAAAGCATTTTGTGATGTTTCATCCTTGGGATGATTCATTTTATGTTTAGGATAATGAAATAGTTCATGTTTTGACCATCTAAATTACCTGATGAATCAACTAGACACAACTATGACAGGACCTGCAATTTGTAAGGGTGCAAAACAAGCAGTACTCCAATTACTATAGAGAACAAATTAACAACAATTCCAGCAATCTAATAACATAGATAAACAAAACATGTTTAGCCTGTTTTAAATAGAAAAACTTTTAAAGTAAATTCAATAATGATTCAAACCAAAAGGGACAAACAATTCACACATGTGACTGATATGGCTATGCAGTGTTAAGTAGTGGCAAGAAAATCACCCTCATTACCTCTTAAAAGGCAGATTTTGTCATAGATCTGAGTTTATCGTGTTGCAGTAAAATCATATAAATAATGTACTTCGTTATAAGGTGGTGTCACTGAAAGGTGATGTGTATAATCAAGCTCAAATGGACAGCGTTATAATGAGAGAGTTCTGTATAGATATCATCCAATTCCCAATTATCCTAATTCATTCTTTAATATAATCAATTAAGATAAAAATTAGAGTAGTTGCAAAAATACTCATTTTCCTTTCCCATCATTATGTTTCTTTCCTCCATTTCTCCAGTTCAATGATTCAGAATCATTAAAAAGCCAAAGACTGTGTTCAGAAACGAAAGTATTCTATTTTCTTTTTGTCTATAATTTGACTTATTTACATCATGTATGCACTGGCTGTTAAAGTTACCAAGAAGAAATAGTTCTGGCAACTGTTCAATAAGATGGTCAAGATTTGATTGCCTGGGGTGCAATGTAGGGAGGTATAGATGCTTCCCAATAAGGTTACTAGCAAATGATATTCTGCCCATTTTACCTGGATGAAACCTGGCAGTTTCTCCTATATGCAATCACCAAAAGTAACACCATTTTTAACAAAGCACATTGAAGCAAAGTCAACTTATAAATCACAATTATAGATACTAACATAAAGCTTGATTTGTGTTCTGTTTATGTGTCTAATTTTCGTAAAAGTATCTTGAGATTCAATTAATTTATTTTAACTTTCAAACACCATATAAAGTCTATGGTAAATCTGCTAGCTGACTGCAAATATAGTGGTTGATGATGTCATTTGGGAACTATCTATACTGAACAGAGTAAAAATTTTGTTTGTGGGAACACAAGCAACTAGAGCCTTTATTGTATTTTGGAGATTATTCTAACAATATACCAATTGGTTACTGTAATTAACTCAAGGTAATACAAATATTCCCATCAGTTAAATCATGTAATCAACTAAAAGTTAATAACAATATTTCTATTGGTTAAATAATGTAATTAACCCAAGGTCATAAAAATATTCCTATCAGTTAAATCATGTAAAAATTGACTCAGTGTTAATATTCCATTCAGTTAAATCATGTAATTAACTCAAGATTTACAATAATATTCTCATCAGCTTAATAATGTAATCTACTCATAGGGCTAATAATGATATTCCCCTCTGTTCTGTTAAATCATTTAATTAATCCAAAGTTATTAACAATATTCCAATCATATAAATAATGTAATTAACTCATAGTTAATAACAATATTCCTTTTGGTTAAATTATGTGAATAACTCAAAGTTAATAACAATAAAACCATCATTTCAACTGTAATCAACACAAAGTTACTAATGATATTCCCATCTGTTAAATCATGTAATTAACTCTAAGGTAACAACACTATTCACATCAGTTAAATCATGTAATTGATTCACAGTTAAAAACAATATTCCCACCAGTTAAATCACATAATTAACTCGAAGGCAACAACAATATTCCATCAATTGAATTATGTAATTAACTTAAATGTGCTAAAAATATTTCCATCAGTTGAACCTGTAATTATCTCCAAGGTAATAAAAAATGAGTTACAATTGCTTCATTCAGTACTGAAATGGAAAGTATTCAAATGAATGATGTAACAGTGTCTGTGTAATCTACAGCTCAATAACAGGCCTTGGAGTAGCTAGCTTCAACAGAGATATAACTTTGTTTAAACTCCACACAACTCTCACAAATCTAACTTGCAAATCATATGTTAACACTACTGAATTATCTTTCTTTGGCTATTACTGTCTGTTGTTTACTACAACAAATATGAGTATGATTGACTGCTTTTACCAAAACAAACATGAAGTCAGCATGTTTGCTGTTTTTTTACCACAACTAAAATGCGATCTGTATGCTTTGTTGTTTTTCACCAAAACTAAAATGAGTATGAATGACAATTTATTTATTTTAGTTTATGCACAACTTGACGATCTAAGCATATTGTAAGTACATATTGCAAATTCTGTAATGGGCTTTGTCATGATAATGACCATTAAGGAAGGAATTGCTGGTATGGCATGCTGATGTGATATTGAATTATAAGGCTCAGTCATTAGCTTACACTTGTATACAGGTGTTATACATGTACAGTCAAACCCACTTATCTCAACCTCGGTTGTCTCGAGAACCTGTGTATGTTGAGCACTTTGGTCCGGTCCTGAAAAAATCCTTTTTCGTTAGGCTAATTTTTCTCCACTTATCTCGACCCCTGTTAAGTCAGTAACCCAGTTATGTCAGGCATAAGTTTCAGTCCGAAGTAACATGTGGACCTGCCTAATTCGATGAAATGCAACTTTTAATGTCCATCTCAGAGAAATTTTACAAGAAATGATCCGGCATTTCCGCTATTACCGGTACCTCGTACTGGCAAGGATGGAAAAAGTCGGTACAAGACCATATTTTACCAGTACAAATGCTAATCAACCAATCTAATCAATGCATGGTTTATCACTTACACAGAGTGGAGAAAATTATCATGCAAACAATACTTTAGAGTAAGGAAACTGAATGCATGCGTTTCTGACCTTTACGTAAGCTGCATTCCACTCCATGACAATAGCTCGTCCCACACAGCATCGCGAATTTGATCTTATCTATAACTCGGAAAATTATCAGGTTAACATCATTAAATGTAGCTAAAAATACCTAATTTGTTTTACACAATATATTTAAAACAAATTCGGTAATAATTAAAGTGTTTTCATGCTTGGTGCAAGCATAAGCCTTAAACTTCAGCATGGCTAGATCACGTGACTCACAATAATCTATAAATAAAAATCCGCAAAACTCTAAAGCTGCCCCCCCCCCACTTACTTCCCCCCATTGGTTATTAATTTGTTTTGAACAAGAGTAAATAAAAGCACCAATGGTATTGTAAAGAAAACGGAATGAAGCAGAAGGCGACTGAAAGCATTAAAATTTGGAACAGAAAGAAGAGTGCTTTCATTTGTGTTGTTTTTATCTTGAATTTCAAATTCTTGCAATCCATCAAAGCAATTAGCCAGCTCTCCTTCTGGTGCTGTGTTCTTGCCAACGATCACTGATCAAAGTTGGGAGGGATAATGGGACTACAACTGTATGAATGGAATAAGTTGTCTTCTAACTGCATGAATGGAATAAGTTGGCTTCATACAGAATTTGATGTTGAGACAGTTAACTTTAAAGACTTGAAACGACATTTTACAGTTTGTTGGTACATGAATACCGACAGCTCCATCTTTTTCCGGTACAGAAGCAAAATTTATTGGTAAAAACCGGCATATACTGGTGTAAAGGAACCTCTGACGAGCAAAACAAAAAGATTGATTTTCACACACAATATTGGTCAGTTACATTTTGCTGCTAGTCACAAGTCAACTCTAACAAAAGAAAACACTTTTTAAAACAAATTAGTTCTACATGTACATGTACTTCAATTGGCCTAGATTTTGGATAGCGTGAGATAATCATTGTCTTGCTGAGGCTACCAAAGGGATTCACAGGGAAATAAAAACAACTTTAAACCACTGACATTGTTTTGCTGTAACTTGTTGTTGTAAAAATATGTGACTTGTTACTTAATCTCATTTAAAAGACCTCCAATTTTCTTTTTTCTCCAACCAGGCATGACTGAATTATTATTTTTATTGTGCATTAGAAATGCCATTTGTTTGTAGAAATAAAACTCCTCATTTTTGGTACTTCAGATGCATAATCATTGTTCTGCAGTAGATTTATCAACTAAACCCTGATATCTCCAGACCCGGTTATGTTGATAATTTTTTGACACCCCCGACGTAATCGAGATAACTGGGTTTGACTGTTCCTTGAGAGACAGACAGGGAATTGTGCAAGAAGCAAGGAAGGGGCTCTCAATTAATACATTTTAATATCAAATTCATTTTGGCATTTTCCTCAACAGAATACTCGTATGCTACACCAATAACATAAAGGCTATGCCTGTTTTATACATTTCTTTTACAGTTTTAGACAGAAAAAAATAAGAATACTTTCTTCGTGCTGGGATCAGAATAGCTCTATTCTACTAATCATACACTCAAATACTGGGATCAGCCTAGCACAGATTTTACTTGAGCTGGGATCAGCCTAGTACAGTCTACTTAAGCTGGGATCAGCCCAGAATACACTTTCATGCTCGGGTCAGCCTAGCACCAATTTATACTTGAGCTGGGATCAGCCTGGAATATAATGTAATGCTGGGATTAGCCTAGCATAAATTTACTTAAAATGAAATCAGCCCAGAATACACTATGATGCAGGGCTTAGTCTACTGCATAACCTACTTCAGCTGGGGATCAGCCCAGAATACACTTGAATGCTGGGATCAGCCTAGAACAGACTTTACTTGAGCTGGGATCAGTTTAGCACCAATTCTACTTGAGCTGGGATCAGCCCAGAATACAATGTAATGCTGAGATCAGCCTAGCACCAATTGGGAATCATCCTAGTCTTATAAATTCAGATTCTGTCCCATGAGTAGCCCCCACAGAGATAGCCAAATATTTTAATTGTTCAAGTACTGAGGTTATTATAGTAATGCATTTTGATGAAGACTATTTGTTATAATGAACAATGGCTTGTTTGAGCAAGAAAGAAGGTGAGAGTGAGAGAATGAATGCATATGCTCATATCCTTTATTTCTGACAATGCATGTATTAAATCTTTCTTCACACAATTCTGTATTTTGTTGTGCATAAATTTTGTTTTCTTACCACAACTAATATGAGTACTCTTTGCTGTTTTTTTTACTTAACTAACATGAGTATGATCTGCTGTTTTTTACTGAACTAACACAAGCATGATTTACTGTTTTTATCGAAACTAACACGATTATGATTTACTGTTTTTACCAAAACTAACACGAGTATGATTTACTGTTTATACCAAACTAACACAAGTATAATTTACTGTTTTTTACTGAACTAACACAAGTATGATTTACTGTTTTTACTGAAACTAACACTAGTATGATTTACTGTTTTTACCAAACTAACACAAGTACGATTTACTGTTTTCTTACCGAACTAACATGAGTATGATTTACTGTTTTTACCAAAACTAACGAAAGTATGATTTACTGTTTTTACCGAAACTAACATGAGTATGATTTACTGTTTTTACCGAAACGAACGCAAGTATGATTTTTACTGTTTTTACCGAAATAACACAAGTATGATTTACTGTTTTTCACCGAACACGAGTATGATTTACTGTTTTTACCAAAACTAACACGAGTATGATTTGCTGTTTTTACCGAAACTAACACGAGTATGATTTACTGTTTTTACCGAAACTAACACTAGTATGATTAACTGTTTTTACCGAAACACAAGTTTTATGTATATGTAATTAAATTGTTTGTGTGTTAGTTTTAAAATTCTTTTTTATCTTATTTTTGTTTCATTACATTTTATTGTAATGATAATTTTCATTGGATTTGAGTCTCTTTTCAGAAAATTGGCTTGACCCGATTAGATTATAACTATTTCTTCAGCACTATTTTTAGCTCACTCTGGTTCATAGATCTTGTAAACATCAAGATAAAATGATTCGCTATTACCAAGGTCATTTTCTGATTGCGTGATGGCTCTAATTTGTAAACAACTTTTTTTATTGAATTTTATAATAAGATTCACTAAGTTCTTCCATGGCGGACGTGCCTATCGGTTGTGTGCTTCTATTGCAATGTTCAAATTAGTGTCATGTACCCATCACGTGAGTCACTATGTGATCTAAAATCAGGGCTTAAAACAGCCAATTGGTATTAAATTTATCCAGTTGTATCTTTACACCTTGAGGGTACAAGGTGTTTCAACTGTTGTTGCCAGTTTGTTTTGAAATTCATCTATTTTTTGGGATTTAATAATTCATATTGTCTAGAAAACAAAACAAGTGCTTTTATTTATGAAAATTCTGGGACAAAGACATTTAGTGGAAATTTATTCTGGAATTATAAACAGAACATTATAAAAATGTGTTTCAAGGAGGAATTGTTGCCAGTAGTACAACGACCTCATCTGACGTCATCACCTTCCATATTGGAATTTCATCGAGATTCGAACCTGGATTCAATTAGAACTGTTTAGTGATAGGACTTATATTTTTCAATTTTAGGATCAATTTTGGGTTATATTCACAAACCATAAGTCCTATCCTATTTTTACATTGTTTTCTAGGGAAATGAATTATTTTGTTAAAATTTACAAAGCTTGTTGACTTCACTCTTTTCTTTTGTTACATTTGTATGAGCCTACATGTAACACAAGTGTGATTTACTGTTTTTACCAAACTAACACAAGTATGATTTACTGTTTTTACTGAAACTAACACAAGTATGATTTACCATTTTTACAGAAACTAACACAAGTATGATTTACTGTTTATACCAAAACTAACACAAGTATGATTTACTGTTTTTACCGAACTAACACAAGTATGATTTACTGTTTTTACTGAAACTAACACAAATATGATTTACTGTTTTTACCGAAACTAACACGAGTATAATTTTTACTGTTTTTACCGAAACTAACATGAGTATTATTTACTGTTATTTTACCACAAAAAATATGAGTATGCTTGACTGTTTTTTTACCACAACAAACAAGAGTATCATTGTTTTTTACCACAACATACATGAGTATCATTGTTTCATACCACAACAAACACAAGTATCATTGTTTCATACCACAACATACACAAGTATCATTGTTTTTCTACAACAACAAAGACAAGTTAAATTCTGAGACTGACAAGTTAAGATCATACATCTGACATCTGGAAGCAGCAAATTTTGTTAATACCAGCGAAAGGACCTCCTTAAAGAAAAATATCTAACAAGTATTTTTCCAAAATTTTTCAGCCTATTTGATCAAACAAGGTATAATCCTAATTTTCTTCCACGTGGGGTTTGTTTTGATAACAGGTTGTCTAATTAAACAATAACTTTACAAAAAGAAAAATATTATGGTATATCTTAGAGTCATAGCATTAGTCCATATAATCAAACAAACTGTCCCAAACATAAACATTGCCATGGATGAAAATATATAATTTATATTTTCTGACCTCTGTAACATACATTTGAAGAATTTTCTGTGTTGCTAAATTTCAAAGACAGTTTCTTTCATTTGTTTTTGGTTTTCAATATATTTCCTTTTCTAAAAAGACTTGCAACATGATGGTCATTTTATAGGTCATCATCTAATGACTTGTAACCCCCCTAATACAACCAGTATGTTTGGGATGGTTGAAATAATGCTGATAACAGGTGTCTGAACAATGTATCTTTTGTCAACTAATGGTTACACCAGGGGAGGGTAAACTATGACCCATGGGCCAGATGCAGCACACAACCTGGTTTTATCTGCTTATTTACATCATAGGGTGTGGCTTTAAAAATCAATTATCTGGCAGGTGCTTGGAGAAAGTAGCCCAGGCCTGTGTTACACTGTATGGTGAATCATAGTGGAGCCCTCCCTCATTATTCATGTAATGATATCTGTGCAATTTATTTGTCAAAAAATAAGGCTGAAAAAGAAATAAAGATATAATACTAAGCTACATGGTGTTTGCTTTCAACCCATACTGTCATACTTTTCACAAACCAATTAATTTAAAAGTACAATGGTTTAATTTTAGTCAAGGGGTCTATATTGGTGCCATGTTATGACCTGAACTGCACTATAATGTGAGAGTTTTAATAAGAGAGAGCTGTGTTTTAGGGTCAGTAAATTGTGTTACTTCCTATAAATTCATTTTTTGTGTGACTATTATTGGGCTTACTGATTGCCAATGTAGTAAATATATTGTTCATGAATAATTATGCAAATTTAACTTGCTAAAACAACATGAAAATATTATGCTTGAAAAACATATGGTTACTGTATTTACCTTATATTTTTGGGACATCGTATTTCCTGGGACACCATAAATTAATTTTTGAATTTTTTGTACACTGTATGTTCTGGGACTCATTGTTTTGGGGCTTTTTTTAGTCATAAGTTGTGGGACACCTTTTAAATCATTCAAACATCCCATGTCATAAAATGCACTCAAACTTACATTTTATTAAAAAATAATGAACTGTGTACTTCAGAAATCCATTGCAGCATCACCTCAACCCAACCCTTCTCCTACACTCATATGATCCATCCTTTCAGTGAATGAATATTTTTTTAGCTTGAGGCAATGCATCTCCTGCTGCAGAAACTGTAAGGATTATATTTAGATGTTTCATCTGCACCAGCAATGCAAATTCTCACACTTTTCGAACCATCGTTATCGACCATCCGTCCCAGAATGAGATCAAAGTACACTGTAGTTTCATCCTTGTTAATGATCATACTATTGGCAAAATTAACTTCTTCTCTTCTGGCCTTCATGATTTCATAGAATGATTTTATTTCCTCCTCCAAAACTTCTAGGAGATGTTGGGTCATCGATGTTTGTGAACGAAGCACTAGACTATGTCACTTTAAAAACTATTTCGTTGTTTCAATTTATTTTTTATTGATACCGGTAAAAAGGAACTAAAGTTGGCTTCCTAATATCAGCCAACTTTGTATATATAAAATTTTTTTAAAAATTTAGCACACTTAAAAGAATCCAAAGTTGGCCTGCTTTATAACAAAATAATTTTTGTACTTGGTAACATGCCACTAAGTTCAAACAATTAGTTTATTGTTCAATACTAGGTGTGTTTATTCACCATCTGGGCTTCTACAAATGGGCATTGATGCTTGCATGGTAAATAGTATACACAGCAATAACTTGCTTTCATAATATTTTTTGTAACTGATGCTAGCAAAAAGATTGTCATCTGCACTCACAGTGAATGTATTTTCAAATAATGACTTCTATTTGTGAGATACTATCATATTGTTAACCTGGATATTATACAATCTTGGTTATTTTGCACCTGACACTATGTCATGCATGAATGGCATGTGTCTTTCTTTCTTCATCAACCCCCTTCCTCATTTAAAATTTTGTTGGATCCAGTTTTCAGTCTGATAACATATTCAAACCTTTGAGTACAACTAAACATGATTTGTTTCTCTATATTCAAGCCAATGAAAAATGTGGTGTGTGTTATCCGACATAAGTGATACACACTACAATATGAATACATGCCCTACATATGCAGAGTATGCGGATATATATTTGTTTTTAATAACTTGCTCAAGATGAGAAAAAAATAGGAATAAATAATAACAATACAAGGTACGTTTCTTTCATTTTATTATCGAACAAGTGTTTTTTTAATCTATTTTATGGTAACAAGAAGTGGGGGGAGAGGTTGCAAATTCAACACAAATTTATTTCATTTCTGAAGTCTTGGGACATATCACCTAACCGAAAAAAAGTTTCTCCATAATTGTGGGACAGGAAACAATTATTTATTTTATTGTGTCCCAAGATATATTATAATTATGGTAATATTACCAGCCAATTAGTCGTCACTTATCATGCATGCAACACCAGCCTCTGATGCATCAGTATCTTTAATGCAAGTCATGCCCTGTTATAACCTAGAGGTGTTTGTGCAATCAATTAATTAAACCAAGTGGTGTTTGTGGAATTAATTTTGTCAAATAGTAGCATTTTAATAAGGAAATTATGATATAGTTCTAAGCTACATTGGGTCTTCCTTCAACACATAATGTCATACATTTGATAGATTAATTAAAGCACAATAATTAAATTGTTGATCATTATTAATTTTCATAGTGAGAGCATAAATATCTTCAAAGTTCAAAATTTTCAGCAATATCACATTGCCTTCATCACGACTATGTTGGTCATATGACATATAATAAAAATTTGAATATTTCAAACTCTGAAGATATTTTTGCTCCAAGTATGGGAAATTACTAATGACCATGAATTATTCAGAGCAAGGAAGCAACCTTTTCAGTTGATTAAATCGTGGACATGTTTTCCATAGCAGTAAATGTTATGTCCAGAATCATGTTGTAATCAGGCTGTTTTAACAAGGGTGAGCTGTACATAACAGTCAGTAAATTTTCAGACACTCTGTAATGTCAGCTTATTTGCGATTAAAATGTTTTGCAACTTACTGACTGCCCCTATTGTTAACATATAATTTGTTGATGAACAACAGTTGTGCAAATTTAACTGTCACAAAAGCATGAAACTTGTATGCTTGCAGAAAAAACTGACTGATGATACTACCTGTAATTTAGTCTTAACTTACATTGTTTCTAACATCTACCTCTGAAGCATCCATATTTTCAACAGTGTTTATCTTCTTGCAATGCATGTCACGCTTGGCCTTAAAAAGAAAACAAAACATATTTATGATCCCTATACATACCAATGGTTTCTAAAATCTTACCAAAATGAAAACAATTAACCAAGTTGTCATAGACAGATGGATGCAAGGATGGGCAGAAGACAGGGCAAGTAAGGGGACTAAAATAACACTTTTTGTCGTGCCAGTGACATGGTGGGACACAACAAAGGAAATGTGTATTAAGCAGTCAGTCAAATGAAGTGCATGGGAGCGAATATTCTTCTTTTATACAAGGTGATTTATAAGCATATCCAAGATTAGTATACAATGACTGCTTCTGGCAAAGGAATACAATTACAATGCATCTGCTTCTGGCAAAGGAATACAATTACACAAAGCATCTTACACAAGTCCTGCTTCTGGCAAAAGAATACAATTACACACAGCATCTTACACAAGTCCTTATGGCAAAGGAATACAATTACACAAAGCATCTTACACAAGTCCTGCTTCTGGCAAAGGAATACAACTACACAAAGTATCTTACACAAGTCCTGCTTCTGGCAAAAGAATACAATTACACAGAATTTTACACGGTCCTGTTTCTTGTACAGGAATACAGTTTCACCGAATTTGAATATATTTACACAGAAAATCTTACACATATCCTTTTTCTGGGACAGACAGTTATAGAAGGAAACTTGAGGTGAACTTTAAGCTTGGAAGACTACTGGAGAGAAGTCAGCAGCTGCAAAAATGAAGCAACAGGAAAAGTGATGTCAGAATTTCTATGCAGGCTGAGAATGGTTGCACTGTCATTTCCACATTCTAATACTGAAGCAGAAATGATTTCTCCATTCTTCACTAAAATACAAAAGTTATTAAAGGGGAAATCTGGACCAGAAAACTATGGACAGGCTGTCAAGTGTGAAACTTAATAATCACAATGAATGTCATTAATGGTCACCAGTGATTTTGTGATGGAAATTAAAAATGCTTTATTCAAAATCTTTTGCAGTGAGCTATAAGATACACAACTCTTCCTTTTTCATGTAATTGAAAATACACTTACTCGGGTTAATAAATTGTTATTGTTACACATTTACCATCAGAATCTAATCCATGTTCAAAATAATTTTGCTGTTTATTTTTATTAATGTGAAGAGAATACATATTATGGCAGAAAAATGCACATTTCTTTTCAATCTCATAAAAACACTTAAAATTTATACAAATAAAACAATCTACATGTACATGTTTCTAAGCCAGTCTACAGATCAAACATTTTAAATCTACTGACTGGTCTAATATCTATGTGACATATATGTTACAGCTTGAGATGAAAAAATATGTTCTCCCATCCTAGCTTTTATAAACATAGCCCAGTGATTCCCATGTCAAATAAGTATGCACTCCTGTTCTAGATTGTATGAACACAGCCCAGTGATTCCCATGTCAAATAAACATGTACTCCTGTTGTATGAATATAGGTTACATGAATACAGTCCAATTATTCACATGTCAAATAAGCATGCAATCATATTCTAGGTGGCGTGAATACAGCCCAGGGATTCACATGCCAAATAAGCATGCAATCATGTTCTAGGTTACATGAATACAGCCCAGTGATTCACATGTCAAATAAACAGCAAACCTTTTAAAAGAAATCATAATAGTCATTATTAAGGTCAGTTTACCATTGCATAAACTACTGTATCTATTCAATTATAAGATGAGTACAACTACAAAATGCATGGATGCAGATCTGCCATTGCATAATGTGCTGCCAGATCTTGGTCTATACAGTTTGTTAGGAGTAATCAGTAGACCCTGATCTACTGGTACATTATGCAACATATGATCAGGGTCTAAGTTGTTTGCAGTATGGACTGACTTACAAGCAAGTACATGTTGGATCTTGTGTGGAGTGCAGCTATATAACAAATTCTGACCGTACAGCATGCAAAAATCTACAGAAATATACCAACCACAAGTACTAAGTCTAAACCAGTAGTAGTAACAAAGATGCATCCAATGAATATAAAATTTCATGACTCTAAAATTAAAGTCTCCAAGAAATACCATTAAAGGACAAGATTTGCACACTGAAAATGAAATTAAATCACAAGATTTAATTACAATCTCTGAAGAGCAAAATATAGGTCACAGAGACATGTTATTGATATATTACTGTAATATCTAAAGTGATGCATTAATGAAACAAAATCCCTTAGCAACAAAATGCCTATAGAGAACTTTAGCTATTGCAGCAAACTGAAATTTTAAGTGTTAAATTTGCTGCCAGCTTCAGAAAAATGTCCAACCCTAGATGCTTCCTTACCTGTAACCCCAACAGCCAGATCATCATTGATTCGTGGTTTTCTGCGGTGAAAAAATGCTCTTTCCCATGAACACTGAGAAGTAAGAATTATGGCATCTATTAAGAATATTTAAAATATATAAAGATAATGAAACCTGTCTATAAAGGTCAATCATGGGACCACAATCTTGTCCCTCACAGACAGGTTGCCTCCAATTATACAGATTTGATTTGCAAGTAAAATTAGGAAAAGGACTTCATTTAAGAATTGAACTTCATATTTTTCTTGGATTCATGAAGCCATGAAGCTTGAGAATTAATTACGCACTGCATGAATGGTTGTAGCAAATGGCTGTGAAAGCATTGTGTAATCAATTTCTAAGTCTGATAAATTATGTGGAATATGAACACAGTTCCATTCTTTTAATTACAAATAGTTAACAATGATAACAACAAAGTTCAATAACAGAACTATATTATAACCATTATTTACACTGCCAACTAATAACCACACATGAAGACATATGAAAAAACAATTTCTTTTCAGTGTTATGAACCATTAAGTTCTAGTTTTCTGCATCATATGATGTGATTTTGACCAATCTAAAAACTTGTTACAAAAGGCTTGGTAAATATTTGTAATTAAAATCTGTGTATTTAAAAATGAAACATAACTGGCTTGGACACTAAAAGTGTACACCTACAGTACGATTAATTTTCACCTGGACCTGTAGACGGGTAGATATTGACTGTAAGAAATAATGCGATTGACCCTTTGCCTATGAGTTCATTTGAACATGCATCCCTCACAGTAAGAAGCAATTCCTGTCATCTGAGTTTCATACTCATCTGGTGTTCGAATAAAGCAATTGCGCTTCCTTTTGTTTGTGTTCAAGTAACAAAGCAAGCTAGCACACTCTACTTTCCTTTTGTTTGTGTTCAAGTAACAAAGCAAGCTAGCACACACTACTTTCCTTCTGATGGTGTAAGCTATTACCATTCAGATTTAATACAATACTGTGATTTTCTCTATTTCCTACATCTTTCAACAGATTCAACAGTTGTGAAATAACAATTTAAAACTGAAGTTTCAGTTTACCACACAGTATCAAATTATATTCAAAAGTATGAAGATTCAATAAAATACATAATCTACACATATGGATTGGTTAGTTTTTTTTTTATAGCATTAAAAACATTGGTTATTTAGTAGTTGTTGTTTATTGGTATAATGCCATTTGTAAGTGCAAGATAGGCCATAAAAGGCAGCCAATATAACTGGTGGAGGAAGAAACTGGGAAAACCCCCCAAAAAACCCCACCAACCCAGGGGAAGATATTGGTATGGTCCTCATATTCCCACACTGGCATAGCCCAAGACTTGAACCAACAGGGGCAGAGGCAAGATGGTAGTGATTGGTAAAGGTGAACGTTTTGGACCACTCAGACACCAGTGGCCACCTGGTTATTTGGTGCTAAGACGACTATAGCGAAATGCCATGCCCAATGATACACCACAGTAGCTAACCAAACTGATTAAATGGAAGGATTCGAACCTGTACATTTTTGGGTTGCAGTCCTGGATGCTAAAAACTAAGTCACTGCAGTTCATACCCCCTTTATTCACCCTAATTACATGCAGGAGCCACATCGATCCTATTCCACATCCCTCAGGCAGCAGGATGGGGAGTAATACATTTTTATATAATAAAATTTGTGAAACAAAATTTGACTGATTTAAAATTTTTAATCATCCAACCTTCAAGGGAAATTACCTTAAGTTACAATCCAACCTCCAAGGGAAATAACCTTAAGTCACAATCCAACCTCCAAGGGAAATAACCTTAAGTTACAATCCATCCTCCAAGGGAAATAACTTAAGTTACAAAGTATCTGACTCAATCTACAAACTTTCAGAAAGGAAAGTAAAACAAGTTTCAGAACTAAAGATTTCAATATGCAAACAGTACAAAGTCAGCATAACACAAAAGAAATTATTTAACACTTATTATATATGTAGTTAGGGCCTACTGTATATACTCACTTATAAGATGAGCCCACCTGCAAACTGCACAGACCTAGATCTTCCATTGCATAAAGCACAAGCAGATCTGTACATATGCCTTTGGTTAGACATAATCATTAGGACAAACAATACAGACCTTCACCTGATGGTACATTATGTGACAAGTTCTATGCAGCTTACAGCTGGACTTGACATAAAAGCAGGTATGAATGGTACTCAATTCAAATTTTTCCTGGCAAAATAACATCCATAACACACATGCATGTAAATAATATTCATAAATGATCTGAAAGTGGATGTGTAATGCATTGTAATTGCTCTTCTGTTCATATTCAATTACAGTTCTCAGTAATATTTATATCTGCATAGAACAGACCTAACAACAAGGGTCTGACTTCCACATCATATGACCATAGTGTTACTCACACAATGACAAACTGGTTGTGATTTTCATTCTCAAGATATATGGCAGCCCCTTTGATGTCAAGGTGACCATAAGCAGCCTTGCCACTGCATTTCTCCTCTTCACTCTTAAAATACTGCAGCTGGCATTGGCTCTCCTCTAGCACACACCACACCTTCTTCTTAGTGATCAGACGACCAAGGGCTGAAATATAAACCAGTATGAAGTTAATATAATTTTATACTTGTACCGTCGGTGCCAGTTTAAAAACACTGGTGTTGACCAATCAGTTAGCTACTTTGAGTACTGACCTCTGTATGACATTTTCCGTAACCCAAAGACTGCAAATTGCCAAGCTGCAACTGATACATTGGCTAAAACTGATATTTGTTATTTATTGTAAAAAAAAATAATAGACTAATAAGTCCTCATGTTATAGGCTGACAATAGTAACTCATCAAAGTTGCCTTTCAGTGGAGTATAAACCAGTTTGTAAGCTGCAATTTCACTGGCTGATAGGCTCAACTCAGAAGCTAAAATTTTGACTGGATTTTGAAAATATGAATAAAACACTTTGGGCCTATCTATTGGCAGAGGATCTATTGATCAAATACAATATTGACCAGTACATATGATTGTAACATGATGTGAATATGGTTCACATTACAGACCTGTCCTAAATTTCCTCTAATCCTTGCATAAAAGAAATCTCCATAATGAGATTAAAATGATAAATTATCAATCAAAGTCTTATTGATATAATGCTGCATATCAAATTTGGTAAAATTCCAACATTTCCCAGTAAAGTGACTTGCAGAAACCTAACTGCTGAGAGATGGATGAACAGATAACAAAATTACTATAGAACTGCTTGGGCTTCCTCAGGTGGGACCCTAATTATTATTAGATAAATTTCAAACATTAAATTTCATCACAATGAGCACACAATGACAACATAATATATCGTCACAATCACATTTATGTAAATATAAGAGTTAGCTCCCTTCGACTATATTGTGATCTCTCCTCCTAACAGTTGTATTCTCCCTGTCCCACTATGGTTGTACATAATAAATCTGATGCAACCAACAAATTTAAGTTTTGACAAGATACCAAGTAAGCATAATGATAAGTTCCAAGACAAGAGTCCCTGGAAGAGACTGCTGCTCTACTAACTGAAAAGAACTTCCTGGAATTCAAGAGAGAACCATTCTTTTTTTTTAACTGCTGAGGGTTGAAACCATTCTTTAGTAATATCAAGAGACATAATGCGTGTCAGGTTGAAACCATTTTCAATTAGAACCAGGTAGCCATCATTCAGGACAAAGAAGACATTCAAAGAAGCCATCTAGTGGAATAACATGTTTATATGACTTTCTGTTTATGAAAAGTAATGATAAAAAAATTTCCAACATGGCTGCCACTGTGGCCATATTGGATATGAAACTGGTACCATTTACATTCAGGAATGACTTGAATTGATAAGAAAACTTTGGTGAAAGCACAATGTCAATAGGACCACCCACCTAAGAGAAATAGCAATAAAAAGAGTTCCAAAATGGTCATTGTGGCAGCCATATTGAAAGTCAGATCGACACCAATTTTATTAAGGACCAAAACATACTTTCTAAGAAATCTTTCAGCAAAAACCACATGCTGATATGACAATCCATTTGGGAGGAGAAGCTTTAACAACGTCTTTCGAAGATGGCCACTTTGGTGGCCATACTCGATGTCTGAAATGTATCATTCAGAACCAACCAGACCATGGGATGAATGTGAGTGTAAAGTTTTATGGCAAGCCTCCAAGTAATTTAGGAGGAGTATGATAACAAACTTGTGCTAATGGACAGACTGTCAGCAGATGACAGAAAACAGACCATCCCATAAGCTCTTCTGGTCTATGACCAGCTGAGCCAAAAATTATGTTTTAAGCAGGGTCTAATAGATGATTTCCTTCCAAAAGGCTTTACTGTAATTATGTCATGTGTACACAGACTGAGCACAATAATTTGCTTTGACCAAACAAGAGATATGCACTTATTATGGCATGTGCAAGAATTGCATTGAAAACCATATGAACTTACAGAGGGTTTAATGCAAAACTCACATAACTTTTTGTACAATTTTTGTAAATGGGATATGTATTGCAGCCCATAAATTATACATGTATCTCATGTCAAGTTCTCTGACATTGCTGAAACATGAGTTACTGAAGTTTTGAAGGATGCTTGCTTTGATGGGAGTTTTAGATCACATGACAAGTGCAAAAATATTTTAAATCTAGATACAGTAGTTTTGTACTAAATTCTCAGAATTATCAAGAAAATTTGAATGTCAGGAAATCAACAAAATAATACTAATGTTTCAAAGATGTGGTGATTTCAAAATTCAGCAAGTTCTAATCAATAGCATAAGATTATGTTTATGATCATCCAATTTGAGTCAATATGACCAAATAACAAAAGTCAGTCACCAAAAGTCAATATGACCAAATAACAAAAGTCAGTCACCAAAAGTCAATATGACCAAATAACAAAAGTCAGTCACCAAATATCCTGGAAAGAATTATTTGTCTAGTAATTAATAATGTGAAATTTCTTCTCATTAAAACTGGCTGTGATATGTCTCTCAGATTGTTTCTTATTAACATTAAAATCATCAGAAAGTTAAAAAGAAAAAAAACTTTCAGATCATTCGCCAAGGATTTTTCCTAAAGTTGTAGGGAATCGTGACTGGACCAACCATTTTGAAAAATAAATTAGAACAATTGGGATTTTCATTTTTTTGAGTAAAATGCTAAAATAATAATTTTACCTGGACTAAAATATTTCTTAATTTGGAGAGGGTACCCCTAAAACGTACCTATTCATACTCATTTGAAACTTGAATTAATTACATGTCTATCTAACAGGTGGATATCATAAGAACTAAAAATGAAAATATTCCTCTTAAATGTAATGCTGGTTACAATCCAATAAAAATATAACATTTATACATACAGCAGCTAAAGATCAAATGGTTTGGCTGGCAGAGCATGTTGCCTTGAAGACTTGACAGCTGTGTGTAAGGGCCTACAGATTCTATGATGTAATGATCTCATCATTTGTTAATTCTAAAACTTAAATCTTAAATCATGATTTGTTTAGCCCTGGTGGACATATATACATGCACTATATGAAGTTTCATCAGGATTTTATGAATCAATTTCTTTCATATAAAATAAAAGTCAAGCAAAACCCATCTTGTCTGTGAATCACAATGACTTTGACTTTTGACCTTTTGACCCCCAAAACAACAGCAGGCTGCTTTCATACCTTCAAAACTTTACTCAAGATACAAGCAAAGAAAAAAACATTTTCATTTTTCTGTCCGTGACCTTCACCCTTAACTTTTCTATATCCAAATCAATTGGTTTCTTTCTTACTGAAAACGTAAACCAGCCAATAACTTCCATGAAAGTACATGGTTGTGAACTCACATCCTTGGTGCAGAAACCATTTTTTCAGCCACAGTGACTTTCATATCTGACCATGTGTCCCCAAAATCATTAGGCATCCACCTTACTTCATCTACAAGGCATCCACAAAGTTTGGTCCAAGTTTATGTATGATGAACTAATGTACTGTGCAGAAAGAATATTTCTTCTTTCACCTTTTGAATCCAAACTTGATAGGCTTCTTTCTTACCCTAAATGAAAGTCATCCACAAAGCCTGGTTAAAGCCATTCACAAAGCCTGGTTAAAGCCATGTACAAAGCCTGGTTATGGCCATCTACAAAATCTGGTTAAAGCCATCCACAAAAATCTGGTTAAAGCCATCCACAAAAATCAGGTTAAAGCCATCCACAAAGCCTAGTTATGGCCATCCACAAAGCCTGGTTAAAGCCATCCATAAAGCCTTGCTAAAGCCATTCACAAAGCCTGGTTAAAGCCATCCACAAAATCTGGCTAAAGCCGTCCACAATATCTGGTTAAAGCCATCCACAAGGCCTGGTTAAAGCTATCCACAAAGCCTGGTTAAGCCATCCATGAAGCCTGGTTAAAGCCATCCATGAAGCCTGGTTAAAGCTATCTACAAAATCTGGTTAAAGCCATCCACAAAGCCTGGTTAAAGCCATCCATGAAGCCTAGTTAAAGCCATCTACAAAATCTGGTTAAAGCCATCCACAAAGCCAGGTTAAAGCCATCTACAAAATCTGGTTAAAGATATCCACAAAGTGTGGTTAAAGCCATCCACAAAGCCTGGTTAAAGCCATCTACAAAGTCTGGTTAAAGCCATCTACAGAGCCTGGTTAAAGCCATCCATAAAGACTGGTTAAAGCCATATACAAAATCTGGTTAAAGCTGTCCATGTCCACAAAGCCTGGTTAAAGCCATCCAAAGAAAAAGCCTGGGTAAAGCCATCCCCAAAAAACTGGTTACAAGCACTTATTCCAGATTTTGTGACATGTATTTGTTAGAAGCAATGAAATAAAAATATCTGCATGCAAGGAATGTTTGACATAGCCATCATCAAAAGCCATGCCAAAAAAATCTGAGATAAAAACTTCATTGTGTGGCAAATGATACTGTGCAGCAACAAGGGAAGTCTCTTCTGGTGTCCTTAGTAATTCTTCCATTAAAACAACATTTTTTTTCAACATAAACAAGCTTTAATTTCTTAAATAGAAATGACAATACCTCAAATTAAGTTAAAAATCTTAATTTTAATTACAAAAAGAAAATACAAATTATTGGATAAAATAAATTCCCACCATTTACAAGAGTTCTACATAACACATAGTCAAGGTAATAAAAAGCAAAACTCACTTCCAGCTAGATTACAAGATGCAAAGACTATTGTAACTTAATGATATGCTCATTTTTCCTCAGTTTAAGGAAGATTTCTAACAAAATGTATATCATTAATGTTATTATGTTAAAATTCAGCATTTCTGTGAATCTGATTATTTGATCCCTTCTGTGAATAAAACAAAACACATCTTTTGCTTCCCCTGGAGAAACTTTGTTTGAAATTGCAATGTTAAACCAAACTTTTCATGTACATGAGATACAATAACCAAAACAATGTAATTTAATCAAACCTATTCAAGACTCAACCTTTCCTATAATCTGTATACTGAGCTTACAGGTGACAACTATCTATATGGAAGCCATTGGAAATGTGCATACCTTGATCTACTTTTGATTATTTCATTGGCTTTGCATCTTGCACCTCATTTTAAGACAGGATTCAATATGTAAGACATGTCTTCATTGAATATATTGATTATTTAAGTCAAACATCCCAGAGATGGTTGTGATATTTCCCCATACTGTTACTTATTAGTACATCATGAAAAACTGACAATGTAACCATACCCACTGCCTGGACATGCATATATACTAATAGCAGACGTACTATGTCCATGTTCATGATTTTGTAAATGTGTAAACTACATAAAGCCATTTACACATATAAACAGTGAAACCTTAACTGAGTTACAGTGTTGAACCCTTTAATTCAGTACCTGTTCCATAAATAAAACTACTATGAACCAAACATTTTGTTGGAAGTTTTTTATCTTACAGTCAAAAATAAGTACACCAGAAATGAATATGGCATTTGAGTGATTCTGCATATATGAGTGACTTATGCTTTCACATGTAAATGTGGTAAACTTTGACCATGAAGGTAAATCACAGTAACTGTATATTATTTTCTACAAGAAAAAAATTACTACACCTACCTCCTCCAGATTTATAATGCAGGTAACCTGACAGGCTGTGCCAGCCAGCCATTGCTGTCCTTTACAGGTTAAGGGACCACTTTCTGAAGTTACACATCTATTTTTTATGGCTGTATCTTGAACTTTCTTGTCATATTTACAATCTGCAACATAAAAAGGGTTGATTTTAAATAAATTAAAATCAAGTGCTGTTTCATACTTCATAAATACTGGAAGCATCAGTATAGAGCTCTCATTTCACCCAAAGTATAATGAACTCATTACGGGGGCAACCTTTCTTGCACCTGTTGCAAATTCAACTGTCAAAGATTTTTTACACTTGCAGGATTTTTTAATTAAGACATGAAATAAGATGAAAGAAGTTCACAAGTAAGTGGTAAAACTTTGACAAAACTATGGAATAATCACATTACATTAAACGAGGGACCAAGCATGATTTATGTTGCTCACCTGATGCAATTTGGTCTAAAGGTAAATGTAATACATGTTGTAATAAAGTAGGTGCCTTGGGTTGAAAGACACCCATGTCATAATAATTTCCAGCTATTTTGTTGGACCTGGTGGCATTGGACATGTCTTTTTAACTTTGTTTGTTCTTTAAGCAATGTCAACTAGATTAAATGGTATATTGAGATCTTTGGTAGGAATGTGAAAGGTGTTAATGCTAGAACTTTTCCTTCAAATTTGATCCCATATGGTCTGGAAGTTTTAACAGAAAGTCATTATATGCTTTAAAAAAGTGATTTCTATGTTAGTAACAATAGTCATAATTGATGGTAAACAAGTATAGTCTGTAGGTGTTCCACTTGGTTGCTATGGAAGCCACACCACAGCCAGGGAGCCACTCCAAATATCGTTTTCGCTCAGCATATCCTAGGGATAACTTCTGCCATGTTTGATCAAAACTGTTTGAGCCATTCTGGAGAATAATTAAAAAACAGGATTTCTATCTGGTTGTTATGGTAGCAACACCACTATTAGGGGAGCCATGCTGGAAAATAATTTTGGTAGAGCACATAATAAGGTTCAATTGATAAAATTTGATCTGATACGGTTAGGCAGTTTTGAACAAAATGTAACTATATGATAATTTTTTCATAATTAATAATATCATATTGGCCAATATCATTAATTTAGTTTTCTACCTGGTTGCTATGGAGGCCATACCACAACTCAACTAGGGAAGACACATGAAACATTATTCTGGTTCAGCGTGTTCAAAGTATCTCTACTAAGTTTGATCAAAACTTGCTGGGCCATTCTGGAGAAGAAGTCAAAAACACATTTCATGCCTGGTTGCTGAGCCACAGTGTGATCATCCAGAAAATCCTGATAGACAATGTCCTATGAAAGATTCCTATGTTATGTGTATAAATCTGAACTGTGTGATTGAATGTCCAAAACTGAGGGTAGGAGTTTGGGATTACATGATTTATTTCATTCTTTTGTAAACATGTTTACTTGGTTTTGAGTTCAAGATACAGCCTTGATTCTGACCCTAGGATTGTCAAGAAATGAATTTTGTTTACAATTTGATGGAGATTTCCATTAAAATGGCCCTCATCTTGGTCCTTTTATGTTTTATTAGGTTTTTATATTAGTGTTGTTTACATCAGAATTATCCATTCCTATCTTTAAGTTCATCTTTATTCATATTTAATTGAAATGATCTATTTATTGAAATTATTCATTGGAATTACAAGGTGCTTATACTGATCTGGTGGCTTAAGTGGTTAGAGCATCTGCCTCAGATGCATGAGGTTGCATCATTGAACCCCAGCTGAGTCATTACAAAGACTTAATGAAAATATTACTAGTAGCTGCCTTGCTTGGTGCCCTGCATTAAGAGGTTAGTATTAGGACTGGCCAGCCTGGTGTCAGAATAATGTGACTGGGTGGGACATGATGCTGCATGTCAGCAGCATGATGCCCCAGCACTAAACATCACTATAAACTGCTATACTGCATGTCTTTGGAGGGCAAAAAAAAAAAAACTTTTTTTTTTATATTTTTTCTGACTGAAAATATCCAAAAATATTACATACAAAAACCAAAAGCATATGAATGACAAGTCAAATATACAATTTCAGTTGTTGAAAATTGGGAAAACTGTTAAATATTCTTCAAGTCATTGACGTCAATATAACAAACAGCATTTGCATTAAACTGTTACTTAACTGTAATGAGTAAAAATCTCAATGGTAAAAGCAGAATGATGGTCCACCTTAAGGAGCAAACCATAAAAATGAAAGTCAGCATCTAAAAATTTTATTTATCACCTTCGCTATTGATAAGACTAAAACAAGCACCCAGCCACGTACCAATTCCACTTTATGAAATCCAGTACTTAACTTTTATAAAACTAACAGCAATAAAATTTAATATATAAAGCACATGAGAAAAGCTTTGTTTTTTTCTTTTTTTTTCTTCAAAATGCACTATTATGCACTGAAACCAATGCCAATATATGTGACTAATATGTGACTGGGTGCAGGTTTTTAGTGTTAGACCTAATAAAGAAAATGTGTGGTTCTCGTCACAGTGAAAACAATTTTTGGGTACGTCGATCAGTACAAATTTTTTGGAGGGGGATCCAGATGGATTTAAATGAAAAATATACTAGAAAAAAAAGCATCACTTGCATTCTGACTTTAACTTTGATCATAGTTGCAACTCTGTTAATTTTTTTTCTCTCAGATCTGTCATGGGTCCTGTAGAGCCTGATTTTAATCATATTGCTAAACACAGAAAACAAGATTAGACAAAAAAAATACAACTGGAGGGAGTTGATTAAAACAAATAAGCATGCATCAGTCTTGAATGATGGCACTTTACGACAAGCCTGGCCCCATTTTCAATTAATATATCAAATTTTCATCCTCAAATTGAAATTCTTTAATATAATCTTTCTTATCACTAAGTCAGCAACAATACATTTATCACTGAACTCTCAGCAGGCATCAGTATTTCTATTATATCCTATAATTATAAATTTGTTTCTGATATACTGTTATATAATTAGGGAAACTTTTTGAATTCCCTCAATTTAAGGAATTCTTCAAATCTTTTTATAAGAATAAAAACAACACCTTAATAGGAACATTTAAAATTTCAAAGCCTTTCTTGCTTCGCAACCTCAGACTAAAATTCCAGTATTATCAAAAATATTGTAATTTAGTATTGTATCTGGTAGGCATATTGCATATACTCCTTTAAAAGTTAAATCTTACTGCAAACAACATAGACCATGATCTGTTGTTGTATAAGGGACTAACAGATTAGTGTCTATGTTGATTTTTTTCTACTGATTACTTCTAATAAACTGTACAGACTCAGGTCTGCTGGTGCATGATGAAAGATCTGGGTGTGTGCAGTTGCCTTGTAAGCAAGCATATACAGTATTTCCATCCATAAGCAGATAATCGAATTAGATTTTTGTGCCATTAATGAATTTTGTGGACGTGATCAGGATTTTAGACTTTCTGGAATTAGAATCTGTTACAGTCAGTTGAGTAGGCAAGGCTGGACAAATTTTTATTCAAATCAGCTTGCCCCATGGAAAGTAGACTGGAAAATTTAACTTGCCCTTTGGGGATTTGAGTTTTTGCTTTGGTTTGGAGGTTTACATCACTGCAACACAATATGGAGAGTCTCAAAAAATATGACAAGATAACATCACAATCAAAGTTAAAAAAAAGAATCCACTGAAGGGACTGATGCTCTGCTAGCTTGAAAGAATTTCCAGGAACCCTAGACAAGACCATCTTTTCTTTTAAGCTGCAAAGTGTGGAAACCACCTCTAATCTTCTTGACCAGTAACAAAAATAATCAAGATGGCTGATAAGATGCTTGCATTGAATGCAAGACTCGTGCCATTTTTGTTTTAGGACCAATAAGTCAAGTTGATATGGTCGATAATTTCCAAGGTGAGTAGCAATTAAAATTACAATATCTTCAAGATGGCCACCAGTGGCAACCATACTGGATGGCATCATTTTCAATTAGGTGAAACCCGGGCCATATCAATATGACTTCAATTTTGAGGGAATAGCAATGACAATATTTTCAAGATGGTGGCAATATTGGCTGTCAGATATACACAAGTTCATTTGGGACTAGCTACACTTTTCTGAAGCCTCTGCATGAAACCCCATGTCCAAATGACCATCTGTCCCAAATTAGTGACTGCAAGAGTCCAAGATAGCTGCCATGGAGGATGTGTATGCATCATTACTACCATTTTCATTGATGACCAACTACTGATAACAAGAAGTTTTAATGTGGCCCCATACTGACATGACCATCCATTCAAGAGTAGTGCTAACAAGATTTTTTAAAATGGCCATTCATTTTGGACCAACTAGACTGTGAGTTGTGTGTGCAAAAGTTGTGCTAATTGATAGATGGATGGTAGGCAGACAGATGATGGATGACAGCCGACAGGTTATCCCATAAGCTCTTCATGTCTATGACCAGCAGTACTAAAAATCAGAATAAAATATAGAATGTTTTCTTGAAGCTGCATGATATTAATTTTATACATTAACAGCTTATTTTCTTTTTGCGCATTAAAGCCAGTAACTAAAGTAATGGAAAAAGATGCATCAAAATTGTTCATGTAGTTATACGCATGCATGTAGATTAGAAAATACAGAAGGGTTTCAATTAAAACCTGAAGAACAGTCAGATGGGCAACAATGGATAGCTAATGCTCAACTGTTTGACTACAATAACAATAATGAAAGACTGATGTGGAATCAGAGTGGTTTTGTCATAATTTATTACACACCTGAATTATTAGAAATTTTTATCCAGGTAATTATGTGCTAAAGAGTGGATATGAATCAGTCACCTGTAATTAATATACCAACGATAGGTGATATGCACTGTAATTAATATACCAACAACAGGTGATATGCACTGTAATTAATATACCAACAGGTGATATGCACTGCACATGGAGGATATATGTTTCAGTAAAATGATTGCACTTTAAGAAAAACCCACCTGACCAATCATTAGAGAGAAGTACCTTATAATTCCAATTACACCTGTAATTAATATCTTGCAAATTATGTCACTAACAACTGCCACATTGATATTGGTAACATGCATTAAAACAAGCCATGACAAGCACAGAATATTCTGCACATTTCAGTGAACGAGAAAGTCCACCAGGCGGTTCCATTACCCAGCACAATGATTAGAGGAGAGCCAACTTGCCCACTGCCTGTGGACATAGAAGTTGGAGAATTTTTTTATACATACAAACTTGATGATTGAAATGTAAATGAGAAGTTACAATATAAATATTTACAGGATCAATAGATGAATGAAATTGCAGGCATTGATGTAACAGCAGTATGTGGTGCATATAAATGCTAAATAATGGTGCAAATATATGTAATGTAGTGAGTTCACTGAGCATAAAAATTGCAGAACATCATGCACTACAAACTGAAAACCACCTCTGTATCCCTCTACTTGCCTGCCAACAAGCATCTTGTAGACTTGAGCTTGTCTGAGCCAGATTGGAAACTTTTCTGAGATGTCCAGTATGTCGATTTCTTCTGTCCTATGAGGCACGTGTTTTACTAACAAATTCCAGTCCACAATTAAACCATGAAGACTGACTCAACCTCAGACTGATGCCCAAGAAGTCTTCAATTAAAAAATGAAGATTGACCAATAACAAAATAATGCAGAGGAAGCCTTCAACTAAACCATAAAGACTGACTAAACTCCAGACTGCTGTACAGTAAATCTTCAATTAAATCATCAAGAGTGATTCAAGCTCAGACAGTTGTACAAAGTCTGCAATTCAACCATAACACTGATTCAAGCCCAAACTGCTTAACTGGAATCAAAGAGATTCTAATGTTAAATTTTCAATAAAATTTTCAAATCACCACCACATCTCTGCATCAAAAATTAAAGGATGATTGGCACTAACAAGGTATAAAACAAATTAGAGAGTATAAACAATTACAGATAATTATTCATGAACAAATTTCTCAGATGAGGATATAATATGTTATGCATGAATTCTGAACAAGTCAAACAGAGGACAGAATTATGGCTATATACATGATTCTCGTGTGAACAGGCATATGGCCAACTGTTTAAATACCAACTATTTCAGCTATAGGTGTCATTTTTTAAAACGCGATTCAATGATCCTTTAAATGGCAATTATTTACTTTATTTCAATTTAATCGTTAAATATTCTTTGGAAAATTCTTATACAAACACATCCACACACATATACAACAAATTCAATGTTAAAGTATTTCAATGAAGAAGAGGCCAAACAAAGTGGTGTGATTGATTCTAAATCTGCCATAATTTTGTACAATGTGATGTCACAATAAAATTGCTGCATACGGTAACTAATGATGTGCTGGTAACATTTAGAGTTGATGTTTGCTTTTCTTCACCCAATTGAGTGCCACTGTAAAACTCCATAGCAATCTATAATTTTCATCTGGAAGTTTTGTCACTACAACTAAGGCACAGATTATTCAACAATGAGGAATGAACAGATTTTGGTAAAATTACTTCAGGATTGAATGTCATGACAATTAACAATTAAGATCAATAAAGGGGTCGACATTATTGTGTCAATGTATACTTACTACCAATAATTTGTTAAGGTTCCTACATGAATGTGTCAATGTATTCTTGCTACCAGTAATTTGTAAAGGGGCCTACATGAATGTGTCAATGATCAGTACTTTGTAAAGGGGCCTACATGAATGTGTCAATGATCAGTACTTTGTAAGGAGCCTACATTATGTCAATGTATACTTGCTACTGGTAATTTGTAAAGAGGCCTACATGAGGTGTGACTGTATACTTACTACTGGTAATTTGTAAAGGGGCCTACATGAATGTGTCATTGTATACTTACTACCACATATTTGTAAAGGGGTCTACATGAATAGGTCAATGTATTCTTACTACCAGTAATTTGTAAAGGGGCCTACATGAATGTGTCAATGTATACTTACTACCAGTACTTTGTAAAGGGGCCTAAATGAATGTGTCAATGATCAGTACTTTGTAAAGGGGCCTACATTAATGTGTCAAAGTATACTTACTACCAGTAATTTGTAAAGGGGCCTACATGAATGTGTCAATGATCAGTACTTTGTAAAGGGGCCTACATGAATGTATCATTGATCAGTACTTTGTAAAGGGGGCCGAATTACTCTATTGATGTATACATACTACTGGTAATTTTTAAAGGAGTCTGCATTACTGTGTCAAGGTATACTTACTGCTGGTAATCTGTAAACAGGCCTGCATTACTGTGTTGATACATACATACTACTGGTAATTTTAAAAGGGGCCTGAATTACTGTGTAGAGGTATACCTACTACCAATAATCTGTAAGCAGGCCTGCATTACTGTGTTGACATATGATGATGTTCGTCCATCAGTGTCGATGAGGACCATTCATGTCATCAATTCACTTGGGGTGAGTCCAGAGATGGCTGATCAGTCCAATCTGGGCCCGGAAGAATCTGTTGCAGTGAGGACAAGGATGTGCAGGTTGCTGACTGGGAGATGCGGAACTGCTGTTCCTGGATTTGCGCAGAGCACGTTTTTCATCCGCGTCCACCAGACTTTTCTGCTCAAAGGCTGCAGTACTGGCATTGATTTGACTGCACCAAGCAGATCGATCAGCAGTGACACTCTCCCAGCTGTCAGGGTCAATGCCAAAATTCTTCAGCAAGGCCCTGAGGGTGTCATTGTACCTCTTCTGTTGACCAACGTGAGATCTCTTGCCTTGCTGTAGCTCTCCATAGAACATCTTCTTGAGTAGGCGTTCTTCCGGCATGCAGACATGGCCAGCAAATCGGAGTTGTGCCTTGCACAGCATGGTGTGGATGCTTGTCATGCCGGCCTGAATGAGCACCTCTGTGTTCGGTACCTTGTCCTGCCATCTGATCTTCAGCAGTTTTCTCAGGGAGCTCAGGTGGAAGTGGTTCAGTTTTTTAACATGGCGGCTATACACAGTCCAGGTCTCACAAGCATAGAGGAGGGTGGAGAGAACAACCACTGCGTAGGTTTTGAGTTTGGTGGCAAGCTTGATGCCTCTCCTATCCCAGACATTTGAGTGGAGTCTGCCAAATGTGACACTGGCTTTGGCAATCCTGGTGTTGACCTCATCGTCTATGTGGACTGCTTGTGATAGGGTGCTGCCGAGGTATGTGAATCTGTCCACATTTTTGAGCTTTTAGCCATTGACAGTGATGGATGGTTCCAGATAGTCTTTTCCAGGAGCTGGCTGATGCAGAACCTCGGTCTTGCTGGTGGAGATGGTGAGTCCAAAGTTGGTGCACGCTGTGGAAAAGAGGTCCATGCTCTATTGCATTCCTGCCTCCATGCTGGAGTTGAGGGCACAGTCATCTGCAAACAGGAAGTCACGAATGTTTTAAACTTGGACTTTGGTTTTGGCTTGAAGCCTCCTCAGGTTGAACAACTTCCCATCCAGACGGTATCGGAGCTGACCTCCACATCACTGCTCTTGAAAGCGTCCATAAGCATGGCAGAGAACACGAGGCTGAAGAGAGTGGGGGCTAAGATGCATCCTTGTTTCACAACATTCATAACGTCAAAGGGTTTGGAATAGTTACCCTGGTCCTGGACTCTGGCAAGCATGTCATCATGAAATTGCTTCACCATTTCAATGAAGACTTCCGGACATCCAAATTTGGCCATGATTTTCCAAAGGCCTTCCTGGCTGACAGTGTCGAATGCTTTAGTCAGGTCCACGAAGGTGGTGTATAGCTGGACATTTTGTTCCTGACACTTTTCTTGCATCTGCCTGGCAGCAAAGATCATGTCGATGGTGCCTCTCTTCTTTTGAAGCCACACTGACTTTCTGGCAGTAGGCCATGATCAAGGTGCTCTGTGAGTCTGTTCAGCAGAAGCCTGGTGAGGACCTTGTCTGTGATGCATAGTAGCAAGATTCCTCTGTGGTTGTCGCAGGATTGGCGATTTCCTTTGCATTTGTAAATGTGGATGATGGATGCATCTTTGAATTCCTGGCATCTTTGAATTCCTGGGGTATGCATTTCTGCTTCCACATGCCACAAAACATCTCTGTTAATCTTTCCACTAGCTTAGGCCAACCAGGCTCAAAGATCTCAGCTGGGATAGAGTCTGCTCCTGGAGCTTTCCCACTAGACAGGAGCTCAATGGCCTTGTGAGTTTCCAGCACTGTTGGATGGTCAGCCAATCTCTCGTTGATCTCCAACTGGGGTAGGCTGTTGATCGCTTCATCGTTGATGGAAGAGGGTCTGTTGAGGACACTGTCAAAGTGTTCCGCCCAGAGCTCCAGTATCTTCTCCTTCTCGGCTAGGAAAGTGCTGCCATCGGAGCTCAAGAGTGGGGCTGTGCCTGATGTTACTGGGCCATAAACATCACAAAGAGCACTACAGAAATTTTTCATGTCGTGTCTGTCAGCAAAAAACTGAATATCATCAGCCTTTCGGCTCAGCCATGTGTCCTGCATCTCATGCAGCTTCTTCTGCACAGCTTGGCAGACTCTGCTGAAGGCATCTTTCTTTGCAGCGGATTTGGGGTCGATGCGAACGCACAGTGGAGACGGTGCTTCTTCTCTAGCAGGGACTGTATTTCTTCACAGTTCTCATCAAACCAGTTTTGGTGCTTTCGTGCAGTGACGCCAAGGGTTTCAGATGCAGTAGAGAACACCCAATGTTTGAAGGCCGCCCAACATTGCTCTATGTCATTGGTATCAGAGTCTGTGGTTTCTAGCTGGTGTAAGGGGTGCTCATGGAGGGGTAGTACCTCTGGTGGGGGTAGCAGTCGTACTCCTGTGGGGGTAGCTAGTCCACCTTTGGTCCCCACTTGGCGTTCAGCTCTCACCTGACATATACTTACTACTGTAATAGCAAATTGAGGGCTACAGGTGTAGGAAACTGTTTTGAGTTGCACAATGGTTGTGTGCACAGCATTATGAGATCATCTGCATGATGATTTTTGTGTTATGTTTGACAGGCCTTATCATGATGACACAAATGGAGTAGAGTGGCATGTCCAGTGACACACACACACACACTGGAGGCAACAAACCTCAGGTCCAGTCTGGACAGCATTCAAACATGTACCTGTCTGATCATGACTGGCATGCTAACTGTGGACCTTTTCCACATGATGATCATGCACCTCGTTTCATTTTGTAATATATGTGTTCCATGTTGCACATCGAGTGTTTACTGCAGATTTTTGTCCTATGTTCTCCAAATATGACCCTGTGCATCTTTCTTAGCAAACGTTTTCCTCCAAAAAAAAATCCCAAAATATATCAACTATGTTTCTTTAGCAGATGTTCATGCACATCTATGCTGATGCTAGCAATAGCCAAAGTTGCTAAAGGGTATGCAAACTGTTGATGCTAGCAATAGCCACAGTTGCTAAAGGGTATGAAAACTGTTGATGCTAGCAATAGCCAAAGTTGCTAAAGGGTATGAAAACTGTTGATGCTAACAATAGCCAAAGGCGATAAAGGGTACGAAAACTGTTGATGCTAGCAAGAGCTAAAGTGGCTAAAGGGTATGAAAACTGTTGATGCTAGCAAAAGCCTAAGTTACCAGTGGAGATACAAACTGTTAGATGGCAATGAATATTCATTTGACAACAAAGTATCTGGCAATGACAACATTCAATATTTGTGGCAGTCTGCTGAGTTGCAATGTGAAGTCTTTAATGGATACCAGTATAACAAATTTCAAAGTTAAAGTCACACCCATGGCAAGGAAGATTTAATTTATTCTGAGGTTGAATTAATGAGAAAAGAGACTAAATTGATGCAGATACATAATTTATCATTTAATTAAGAATTTATAAATTTGAAATGAGATGTATTTACAGACAAAATAGGTATTTGTTACAATAAATGCTGGTAGATAATGAGTGAACAAAGTTAATTAAGAGCAAGATCCAGAATGGAAAATCCCATGGTGCAGCTCATTTCAGGATAGTCATATATGCACCATGTTAATGTTTCAAGAATAACTTCAATACATGATAAAACTTGTATAGCAGTGTGTGTGTGTGTGTGTGTGTGTGTGTGTGTGTGTGTGTGTGTGTGATTTGGACAGTGTCTACTACATCTGGAATCTTAGGTGCAACATTGCATGTAGAGAGGTTATGTTTTATTTTTTGGCAGTTTACTTAAATTGTTTCAAACTAGCTACTTTTAACAATCCTAAACAACTACTGTGGGTAGTTTTGACCAAGATCTGCCTGCCCATAATAAACCAGCAGTTTTGGGTCTATGTTGTTTACCTGAAACTGTTACTTAGTGAACACAGAAGACCCTTACATGTTTACTCATAATGCACCAGGAGATTTGGGTCTATGTTGTTCATTGTTCACTTGAAACAATTTGTCAAACAGTGTAGACCCTTACCTATTCATCCATAATGCACCAGCAGATTTGGGTCCATGTTGTTTATTGTTCACTTGACACAGTTAAAAACAGCAGACCCTTACATGTTTACCCATAATGCACCAGCATATTAGGGTCTATGTTATTCACTTGAAACTATTACTGGAAGACTAGACCCATAACTCATTACCCAAAATGCACCAGCAGATTTTGGTTGACACTATGAGTAACTGGCTGTACATTATACAGCACTACAATGTTATTCTTTGCAGACTTGAAAAAAGTGGACATTTTCTGAAAGAATGCCTCATATTAAAGTATATTTTAAATATAATTATTACTATTAAATAATGAAGTGAGATCCATTACCATACCTACCATATCAAAGAGAGATTGGCTTGTACATAGGCATCTTATTGGGTATGGAAGTAGTAGTAGTAGTATATATATATATATATATATATATATATATATATATATATATATATATATATATATATAAGACTTCCTGAAAAATATTTGCTGAACATGACCACCAGTTCAAAGGTTTTGACCAGCATATACTTAGGTAGGATATACCAAATATCATTATATCAAATTGTGTTTTTATTTGTTTATCCATTAAACTGTGAAATAAACATACACTCCAATGAAGTAAGTTTAAAAGGTTACATTGTTTAGTTTAAAGGCTGTTTCTTCATCAGACAGTCATAAAAGTGTTACAGTTTAAGCTTCTCTTGAAGGTGACTTAGGTCTTGTTTACTGTTTCTTTGTCAAACAATCAAAGGTGGTGCCAGCGATTAAACTTGTCAAAGCCTAAATGTTACACCACTTACAGTTAAGCTGGTCAAAGAAATGTCATAGAATGGAAACTTGATCATTAGTGAAACAGATTTCAAACATCAGCTTCACAGTAAGATATTTGTTTGTTATTACCTAGCTAGAAGAGACAATGATAAGTATCACACTTAGTTTTTCTGTTTAAGAGATCACAACTCACCATGTCTAAGTGTAAGCATAATTTGTTTGCAAGTTCAATGCTCATTATGTCAAAGCATAAACAATCTGTTTGAGATTAATGCGCACCATATCAAAGAGTAAGGATTTTCTATTTGAGAGATCAATGCTCACCATGTCACAGCATAAGCATAATCTGTTTGAGAGATCATTGTCCACCATGTCACAGCATAAGCATAATCTGTTTGAGAGATCACTGTCCACCATGTCACAGCATAAGCATAATCTGTTTGAGAGATCAATGCACACCATGTCACAGCATAAGCATAATCTGTTTGAGAGATCAATGCACACCATGTCACAGCATAAGCATAATCTGTTTGAGATCAACGCTCATGATGTCGAAGCGTAATAATAATGAAAACTGCAAACCAACTAAGAAAGGCTGTAGTTTTTAACAGAAAGTGGACAGATCTATTTCCTTGCATGAGGTATGATGGTAGACTCAGTCCTATGTTTTGTGAACTCTGCCAAAACTATAATAAAATTAAAAAACTTCTTCATTTCACATTGACCTATAAACTTTAGAAAATCAGCATTAGAATAGCAAGCTGCATGCAATGGCCATGAAAGATCAGTGAAAGCACCTGTTTCTATCAAGTATGTGCAAATTTTCCAGATGCAATTCTAACAGCTACTTTTTACAGGACATTTTCTCTGGACAGATACTGGCTAAATAGAAAAACATGCAAACTAGGTATAAAACATTGTAACAAAATGGAAAATATTGATATAGTTAATTATTAAATGTACAAGAAATGTGTCATTCCAAGTTTCCTTTTGCTTTAGTTGGTATTACCCTTCCAGGCTTCATTAGTTTTCTACCAAACTGTTTATAAGAAGAGTCACTTGAACGGACTGACACTCTGCCAAGTAAAACTTGACCAATTTTGCCTCTGTGACACCCATACTGGACATAAGATTGGCACCCATTTCATTTAGGAGAAAGTAGACACCATTAGAAGACTTTAGTGAAACAACACATGTTGATATGACCATCCTTTCAGGAGAATTAAAGACAAGATTTTCAATATGTCCATTGTGAAAGCCATATCTGAACTCAGATCAGCACTCTTTTCTTTTGGGACCAGTGAAATAACATAGTTAGTCTGCTGGTGAAAACCAAATGTCATTATAATTTTCCATTAAAGTCATGCAGCAGAACAAGATTTTCAAGACAGCTGCCATGGTGGCCACACTGGATGTCAAAGCAGCACCAATCTCATGTTGTACCAACTAGATCTTACTAAGAAGCCATCTGATTAAAAAAAAAACAGTCAAGCCTTCTGGTAAAAAACCAATGCTGATGTGTAGTGATACGATGGTCACTGTAGCAGCCATAATGAATTTCATAGCACAATTTTTATTTAAGACCAAATAGTCACCATAAACATTCTCTTTGTGGCAGCCCCTTGCTGATATAGCTCTCTGTACAGGACATATAGCAAGAACAAAACATTTGAAAGTGGCTGCTGTGGAGGTCATACTGTATGTCAGATGGGCACCATTTTCATTTAGGACCATCTGGCTTATCAACACATACCTGTGACAAACTGAGAGGTCAGCTAATGATGAATCAGGAGATTTGCAAAATTTGGTCATGAGTTTTAACTTCAAAAGAGGGAGGATTCTGAAAGAGAATAGAAAATATTTCTTGCAGTATATGTCTCTGATTTTCTTATCCCAATTATAACCCAAAGATTGGGTTATTTTTTTGTTAGTTTATGCCCATTTTCATCTAATTGTATCAGGACTTTTGTGCAATTTCCAAGTCAGGGAATATTATTTTGACTAGATCTGAAAAATGATATGCTACCGTAAAGTGAAGATTATGTTTGGCTATAAAGTTGGCAAACAGTGTCTGCAAGTGTATCTTTATTCCACATTTCATGCAGATTCCATGAACATGGATTTCAGTGATGGCATCTTCATTTTCTTCTTTAATATACTTTAATATGCTGCATGATGCATATTGTTACTCTTGCCACCATAGCAGATTTTAAACAGGAAAGGAAGAATGTATATTCATGTCCATTGACTTGATTCGAACCATCGAAATTTCCATCCATCAATGAAATTTGTGTGATATTTTGTGTGATATTTTGTTGTTTAAACTTAGCAGTTTAGCAAATGGGAGATAATGCACAATTAGACATCACAACAAACTTTAAACACCAAAGCCAAACTGACCCTTATGTTTGCTGATTAGCTCTTTAGTAACCCGAACCATAATCAATCAATCTCTTTAATCCTTTTGGCATTACTTATGATTGCACATCGTATAATCCATGTCAACAAACTCCAAACATGAAAGCTAACTGACTCTGCAGACAGAATTAAAGTGGCGTTAATTATGCTGCTTGAAATGAGCAACTAAATTATCTCCCCCTGATTCAGCAACTAAATTATCTCCCCCTGATTCAGCCAGAAAAGTCACATTCTCAGTGGCAGTATTACTGTAAATATATTACACTTCAAGCAAGGTGTGAACAATATAGAAAAAATACAAATCTTAATAATAATTTTGTGTACAATGGAGATTTAATTGAGTGATGGGAGGGATGTAAAGTTCACATGTATGTGAACTCATTAAAGTACACTTATGCAAGCAATGACTTTGACATGATTCCAAGTTCCATTAAGTCTCGTTTTTGAATTTCCTTGACAAAAAAAAGCTGGATATATTGGTGGTCATGTATGCACTACTTTCATTCAGAATAACTACATACTGCAAGAAGACTGAGTCTCTTTGTGAAAACCCTGTGTCCATATAACCATTCATGCAAAGAAAATGGAGATAAGCTTTTCGTGATGGTTTCCATGCCATGGCCAACATTAAATCAGAACTAGCTATGCATTGGCAGTCTACTAGTGAAACACCAACCTTTCAGTAGAAGTAGCCACAAAGATTTTCAGGATGGCCATCAAGACAACCCTTTTTGGGGTTGCATCAAAATCATTCTGAATACAGAAACAACAACATATACATTTTACAAATGCGAAGTACTTTTAAAACAATACTGGTATAGCCATCTGTACTGTGGGAAGTAGCTTTTTCAATATTGTGCAAAATTTTAGGAGACCACACTGGAATAGAGAGAAGAGATTTCATGAAAATCACATGTCAGAAGAACCACCTCCTAAGACTCATGATAGCAAGATTTTCAAATTGTCCACAATGTATGCAATACTGGATGTCCAACTGGCACCATTTTCACTTAGGACCAACTTTCAGTAAAAGGCCCATGTTGACACAACCATCCATTTCAGAGAATTTAAATTATCACACCATTTTCAAATGGCTGCCTTGTGAACACACTGCATGTTTGAGGTCATTGTTTTCATTTCATCATTTTCATTTCAGACCATTTAGACTCTGGGATGAATGTGTCTGTAACGATTTGTGACAATTATCCTAGTAGTGTAGTGGAATCAGTGAAAACAAATTAGCACTGACAGATACCAGAAGGTGCATGAAAGGCCATCACATAAACGCTTCTGGTCTAAAATTATTTACAGTTAAGCACTGCCTCATAAATACAAAACACTTAACTGATGGGCATTTCTAGTCAAGTCTGATGATGAAATTTTCTTTGATTAGGTCCTGGAATCTTGGAGGATGATAATAAAAGATGTCATTGCTATCATCCTTTTTCCTTACAATTTGGGCTTAGGTAAACACATTTTTTTCAAAAAGTCTGATATTTGTGGGGACACACTGCCATGCAACTGAGCTAAAAAGGCACACGGTACATGTACAAGGGACTATCTTACACAAGGGAAAAACAGTATAGACCACGGACCTGGGATAATAATAATTATATTATTTTGATAAATTCAGGAAATAAGCTTTCTAACTTATAGTATCTTGTTCCTTGTGGCTATAAAGTGTTGGAACAATAGGGCAGGTTACGGATTCACCTTGCTGCTATAAATAGAATTTGATGTCATTTACCCATAAAACCTGACATTCACTGCCATAAATGCGTTTGGACAAACAGAACAAAATTGGAATGTACACAATGCTTACACTGAACTACATCTTCAATTCTGTGAACTATGTTGCTCTGCTCATCAGTTTGTACAAAATAACACTCAAAGATAAAATATTAACCAGATTTAGTTGATAAAACAAATAATCAATTGTTTTATAGTCTTTAGTTTAAAAGTATTAATTACAACAAACTTGTACCCTATGGTTACAGTGTTTAAACAACTGTGAAAACAATGATCAGAATATTTCACGAGATAATTATGGGCACCTGTTGTTCAAGGTCCAGTAATATGTCAGCTTAGCCAACATCCATTTCAGTTCATCTGTTGGTCATGTCAAACAAATACTGCCCTTCAGGAATCTTTTTTTTTATTATGTTTTTACAGTTGTTGAAACATTTTGTAGCTTCTAGCCACAATGCAACACAGGTGTGAATGCTGATAACCTGGAGTTGTAAAGTCCCACTGAATTATTGCCCTAGGGCAATATCAGTCTTACATGAATTATTGCCCTAGGGCAATATCAGTCTTACATCAGACCCTCACAGCATTTGCTTTTCAAATACTCTGTGTTTCTAAGTGGTGTGTCACAACATGTTTGATGTTCTGAATAAAATATGTGTTATCTAAGCTCTAAAAAAATGAAAACAGTTACAAGCAAAGACTTCTAACTTTAATTATCATCCTCAAAGACCTGTTAAATGACCAGATTAAATAAAAAAATTCTGTCAAACTTGACCAGAAATACCTATCAATTATTGTTTTGTTTTCAGTCTGTTTGGGGTTTTTTGAGGTAGTAGGTTTAATAATGTAAATTAAACTGATGGATCAAATGATGACAATCAATTCTCTAATTTTCTTTAATGGAACTTCCTATATACAACATCATCAGCAGATCTACATTCTGTCTCCTAATAGATGTATTGGCAGGGCTAGTAATGTAGATGAATCCATCTTTGTCTTTGATTTCTGTATTCAGGGTTAATTTTGCCATAAAATTTGCCTTGGAAATAGAAAGTGACATACCAGTAGTATTTTACAGACGTGCCATCTGTTGGTCAATTACCATATGCAAATGTCACATGACATGATTTCCTCACATGATAAAATAGCTACTGTGTTTCAAGTACTATTTTAATTGAGTCCTCCAAGTATGTCATTCTAAAAATACCCTAGACCTGGAAGTTTGTTTATTCAATTTCATACTCAATTTAATTATGGAAATGTTCACAGCAGTTTTTTTATTATTATCTGGTATATGATATCATGTGAATTGCAGCAGCTTTCGTTTATACTAACATCTGTTTTATGTCAAGAAAATTCAGGCCCGATTGATATATAGATATTTAGCATAATCAGTCAGGTGATAATAGGGTACAAATTTCATCAACTTGTCAAGACTGTACACATCGATATATAGATATTTAGCATAATCAGTCAGGTGATAGCTAGGGTACAAATTTCATCAACTTGTCAAGACTGTACACAGGATCATCATGGATCACACACACACACACACACACACACACACACACACACACACACACACACACACACACACACACACACACACACACACACACACACACACAATTTGGCAGCGTTAAGTGACTTTTACTTAGTCATGCTAACAAGGTTTGGTAAACAAGGAAAATATTAATGGTAGATTGATTATATGCCCAACAAAATGCTTAAAAGTCCTCTATGTTGGTGACTGTATGGCATGGTTGACTGTTAATTGGCTTCTTTATATCACATGCAACCCATACACAAAATTTGGTTGAGATATGTAATGCTGAGCTAATGTTATTGCATGGAAACCACTGGTTTTCTTCCAGTCACAGAGACTTTGACCTTTTGACCACAAAGCCAACAGGCTTCTTCCCTAACCAAAATCAAAGTTAGTTACAAAAGTTCGGTAAAGGATGACAGAGACCAAAACATTACATTCTCCACTTTATGACAGGCGCATAAAAATTCCTGCAACAACCTGAAAATCGTATCAGGTCATCAACATGTAAATGCAAGTATAGCAACCAAATTTCACCTGTGTAAATCTACTAGATTATGCTTAAATATGCTATTAAGATTTTGTCCAAAAAAGTAAAAATCCATAAATGTTTCAATAAACAATTACAACAAATTGAAAAAGTATTGCAATGGCCTGAAAATCAATCAACAGACCTGCTTGTGACCATGATCAATGGCGTAAAATTTCATTGTTCCAAGTCCAATAGGTTTTGTGCTGTGATGGTAAAAATGTAATCAGGATGGATATAAAGATTTACACACATATGCATGGACATACAGATTTTTACACATTTGCATGGGCATACAGATTTATACACATAAGGCTTGGACATGCAGTTTTACACACATATGTATGGACATGCAGGTTTACACACATATGCATGGAAATGCTGTTTTACACACACATATGGACATGCTGATTTATACACATACCCAGTATGCATGGAAATACAGATTTACATACATAGGCTTGGACATGCAGAATTACATACATATGCATGGAAATGCTGTTTTACACACATATGTATGGACATGCAGATTTACACACACATGCATGGAAATGCAGATTTACACACATATGCATAGAAATGCCGATTTACACACATATGCATGGACATGCAGATTTACACACACATGCATGGAAATGCAGTTTTACACACATATGCATGGAAATGCAGATTTCAACTGAAACAATTATGCATGGTCATACTGATTTACACACATATACACAGACATGCAGATTTACAAACATATGCATAGACATGCATATTTACACACATCCGCATTAACATATAGATTTACACATATATATATGGACATATAGATTTACACATATATATATGGACATATAGATTTACACATATATGTATGGACATATAGATTTACACATATATGTATGGACATATAGATTTACACATATATGTATGGAAATATAGATTTACACACATATATATATATATATATATATATATATATATATATATGGACATATAGATTTACACATATATATATATATGGACATATAGATTTACACATATAAGTATAGACATATAGATTTACACATATATGTATGGAAATATAGATTTACACACATATATATATATATATATATATATATATATATATATATATATATATATATATATATATATATATATGGACATATAGATTTAACTGGTCCCTCATAATGAAGCTACTCAGCATACTGCTCTTTCTTATGAGTGCCATATGTCATGAACCCCATAATGAGTATATGTCATGGACCACAAATGGAGTATGTCATGGACCACAAAATGAGTACATCTCATGGATCCGATACTGAGTATATGTCATAGACCCCATACTAAGTATATGTCATGGACCCCATACTGAATATATGTCATGAACCCCATACTGAATATATGTCATGAACCCAATATTGAGTATAAGTCATGGACCCCATTAACATAGGTATATGTCATGGACCCCAAACTGAGTATATGTCATGGACTCCATTAAAATGGGTATATGTCATGGACCCCATATTGAGTATACATCATGGACTCCATTAAATTGGCTATATGTCATGGACACTTATTCAGTATATGTCATGGACTCTATTAAATTGGGTATATGTCATGGACCCTTATTGGGAATATGTTATGGACCCCATTAAATAGGATATATGTCATGGACCCCATATTGAGTATATGTCATGGACCCCATTAATATGGATATATGTCATGGATGCCATACTGAGTATATGTCATGGACCCCATCTTGAGCTTATGTCAAGGACACCATATTGAGTATATGTCATGGACCCCATACTGAGTATATGTCATGGATCCCATTAAACTGAGTGCATGCCATGGATCCCATTAAATTGGGCATATGCCTGGATGGATCCCATTAAATTGAGTGTAATCCATGGATCCCATTAAAATGAGTGTCTGCCATGGATCCCATTAAATTGAGTGTCTGCCATGGATCCCATTAAATTGGGTGTATGTCATGGATCCCATGAAATTGGGTGTATGCCATGGATCCCATGAAATTGGGTGTGTGCGATGGATTCTATTAAATTGGTTCTATATCATGGATCCCATTCAGTTGAGTATATGTCATGGATCCCATTAAATTGGGTGTATGCCATGGATCCCATGAAATTGAGTGTATTCCATCCAATCCCATTACATTGGTTGTATGTCATGGATCCCATTAAATTGGGTGTATGCCATGGATCCCATGAAATTGAGTGTATTCCATCCAATCCCGTTACATTGGTTGTATGCCATGGATCCCATGAAATTGAGTATATTCCATCCAATCCCATTACATTGGTTGTATGTCATGGATCCCATTAAATTGGGTGTATGCCATGGATCCCATGAAATTGGGTGTATGTCATGTATCCCATTCAGTTGAGTGTATGCTATGGATTCTATTAAATTGGGTGTATGCTATGGATTCTATTAAATTGGGTGTATGTCATGGATCCCATTCATTTGGGTGTATGTCATGTATCCCATTCAGTTGGGTGTATGTCATGTATCCCATTCAGTTGGGTGTATATTGTGGATCCCATTCAGTCTAATGTGTGTCATGAATCTCATCCAACTGATTATATGGCATCGATATCATTCAGTTGGGTATGTCTTGAATCCAATTAAACTGAGTATATGTCATTGATATCATTCAGTTGGATTTGTCTTGAAACCAATTAAACTGAGTATATGGCATCAATATCATTCAGTTGGGTATGTCTTGAATCCAATTAAACTGAGTAAATGGCATAGATATCATTCAGCTGGGTAAACTTATGTCTTGAATCCAATTAAACTGAGCATATGGCATTGATATCAATTCAGTTGGGTATGTCTTGAATCCAATTAAACTGACTATATCTCATTGATATCATTCATCATTTTATCACATTACTGGTACCGAGCTTACAGTTAATTTCTGTTCTTCACATAACTGTAATGAAAACAAAATTATCCCATTCAAACATCTGTTGAATGCATTCAGACAGAAATTGAATATTCACTGATGTTAATAAAGGTATTAGTCTATCTCCATCTTTGTTTCTTTCTTCTTTCATATTCATTGACTCTCCTTCCCTCTGTCATGCTGCACAGTTAACTCAACCATAAAATTGTAATTAACTGACATTTTAGGATCCTGAGTAATTTTTTCGTGGGACATTCAGTCTAATAATCCAACGAACAATGGTGTCATTTTCCCTGCTTATCTTCAAACTCATTATAGAGCTGCAATAGCTAAGTGGTTAGCATTCTGGACTAATGACTGATAGGGCGCAGATTCGAATCCTATCATTGGATCAGCTACCATAGTGTGTTGTTGGGCATGTCACTTTATCCAATTGCCTTGGCATTCAACCTACTTGTGTTGCTGTGTGTAAAACATCAAACTATCATCATCATCAAACTCATTATGACCAAAAATATTTTGCCTTGCTGACTTGTTCTGCAAAATGCTGCCAATGAACAATATGGTGATCCACTGTCAGCTTGTCCAAACGCCGACTTTAGTTGTAGGTACAAATGGACACTAGGTATTCAAATGGATATTCAAATACCAATTTTCTATTCAAATATTTGCAAAAATGTACCTCTGCTTTGAATGTTCCGTCATTCATTTCAGCATTGTATGCTTATGGGAACAATTTCGAGATGAAATTATCTTATTTGTCTGCTTTTATACACCATTCTGTCACATTTTTGTTTGAATATACATCTACATAATATAGCCTCACAAACAGATGAAACATCAAATCTACACTCCTACATTGAGATCTGATAAGTGGTTTTGTTCTGTTGACCTTGAAGTTCGAATATCAAATCAGAAGTTTCAAATTTCTGAAAGTGATGCACATCGTTCAGATAACATAGTTGCTAATGATAACTCTCCGTAACATGAATTTGCAATGCTTTATCTCATATAGGATACTAAAATGAAGTGGACTAAAAATACCAAACATCTCCAAAACATGAACTTTTATCAGCGTCAGTCAGATCTACCCATAGGACTGTGAAGATCTGATTTTAATATCAATATATAACCTCACTAATTACAACAGTCACTTTTATTGGTGATATGAGAAATAAGCCAATGGCAGTGCAAGAATCAAGAATGCCTCCCACCCCCATTTCTGTCAATAAAATGTATTAGAAGCAAGAGGTTTTTTTTGCTGGAATGGTCTATTTGTACTCTAATAATGAAAATGAAAATCTCACAAAAATTCATTATATGAGACAATCTTTTAAAAAAATTGGATACAAATATAATTCTGAAGCATTTTTGCCCAACAGCATGTATAAAATCCCATTTCATGCATTTCTTCCAGGTGTTGTAATTGGCATTAATGTATTGACATTCACTTTCATCTTTTAACAGTGAACAAATTACAAATGAGTGTTGTAAACAAAAATCTGTCAGACAAACAGATTAATTCTGTTTTCAAACAGCTGCTCAGTGAAGCCTGAGGGGTAGCATGCTTAAACCAACAAACACAAACTGACACTGCTCTCTGTATTAGACCTATTGATCAGGTCTTTATGATATTCCAACTACAATCAATACTAGCTTATAACATGAGTCCAACTACAATCTACACAGACTCAGATCTGCCACTGTATAATGCACCAGCAGATCTGGGTCTGTACAGGTTTTAGGAGTAATTAGTAGAATAAACAGCACAGACCCTGATCTGCAGGTATATTATGATATCGCAGATCAGGATCTTTGTTGTTTGCAATTTGACTCAACTTATAAGCGAGTATATACGGTATTATAGGTTAAAACAATAAGAACATAAAGCTGATAAAGCAATATTACTTCCAATTTTGTCAGCAATTCCAACACTGTATAATGGGTATCTTTTTGACACTGGAATCAATTTGGCTGTTTATTTTCTTTTGGGGTGGTTCAACAAATTTCATAAAAATTACAGCCTCCAAAACTTTCTAAATGTAAATTTTATACTGATGATCTGTAAATATGTCAAAGAAGAAAACAAAATATAGAAACACATTCTTCTCATGATGAAAACAGTCTACCAAAATTTACATACACCAAAATAACACAATATACTGTTTTTATTGTACAGAATGAACAAACATCTTTTGCTTTCGACTGACATTCATATGTCATACATGTTACTGTTAAATATGGTAAACAACAATGTATCATGCAGATATCACACCTTCTTTAGTAAGATTACAATAGTGATAAAATCAAGCTTACGGGATAGTGTGCTAATCATAATGAATTCTACAAAAATACGAATTACTATATGATATCTAACAGCATCTTGATAGGACCCTGAGGGCTAACAGGTACTAGTGTAATTTGTTTGATCAGACTGAGAAATAAATTTGGAAGTCACTGTATCAATGGTGTGTGTGTGTGTTTTACATTTTTAACGTAGCTTTAACAATTTTTCAGTCATATCGCTACGATGTCTGCAGTGTGGCTGGTTCTAGTGATGTCTAGCACTGCGGCATCATGTCGCAGATATGTAGCATCATGTCCCACCCAGTCACATCATCCTGACACCATGCCGACCAGTCCTAACACTAATCTCTTAATGCTGAGTGCCAAGCGAGGCAGCTGCAACTACCATTTTTTAAACACCTTTGGTATGACTCAGCTGGGGTTCGAACCTGCTACCTAATGAATCCAAGGCGGATGCTCTAACCACTAGGCCACTGTATGACTAGCCATAAACTGAACAGAAAAACAGAGGTGTGAAATAAGTATAGTCTGGTGCTATTGTTATAGCAATAATACACAAGACACTAGTAAACTGTTTTCTTTTGGTGAGAAGCATTTATCCTTTGACATAGAGCAGCATGGGGACACATCTTTCTTCTTTGAAAATATTTCTGGCAACTCCTTCATGAGAAAAACACCTGCAGGGTTTGGGATATAAAATAGACCTAATAAACCCTTCTGCATGTTGAAAAAGATGACAAAGATGGGGGTATGTTGGCTTGGTGATCTGCATGCTAGACTCACAACCAGAAGGGAGTAGATCTGAATCCAACCATCAGATATGCCTGGGTCCCCTAAAATGGTGTACCTGTCCCTGGGCAAGTTACTCTATTCCAAATGAATCTGCACTAAATAACTACCTTTATCACTGTACCCTAAAACACCTGTCTGCCCCAAACCTAAACATCTCTTTCCTTGGGAATTTTTTGCGATAATTTTGAAACTCATCTGTCAAAGCTCATCAAGTAAAAAATTCCCATTCATTATGAAACAACATATATTCCAGCTAAAACAAAATTATAAAGAATCACAGCTTTGCCCACTCACTCAATAACATTTCAGTCCTCTACTATAAAAGTCAATGGTACTTTTCATCTCAATACTGATAAAACATGCAACTTCTATCAATAAGAATATATTTTCAAGAGAACAAATATCGAAATATACATTTGACTAAAGCCAGTAAACTTAACTTTGATTAAATATCCTAAGACAGAATGGACTCCCTCATTATAAATTTGTCCATGGGAGTCATTCTGTACACCACCTTTAAGTGAGCCTGCCTTGTAATGAATTATATGATAGTTTTCCCTCATTATAAGCTGTCCATTGGGAATCACTTGGTATACCAACTTCAAGTGAGACTGTCCTATAATAAAGTACATGATACAGTATTCTCTCATTATAATGCTGTCCTTGGAAGCAATACAGTACACTAACTTCAAGTTTGTGTGTGATTTGGATTTTTATCGTAGCTTTAACAATTTTTCAGAAATATTGCTATGATGTCTGCAGTGTGGCAGTTTATAGTGATGTCTAGCACTGAGGCATCATGCTGCAGACATGTAGCATCATGTCCCATCCAGTCACATCATCCTGACACCAGTCCAACCAGTCCTAACACTAACCTCTTGATGCTGTGTGCCTAGCAAGGCAGCTGTTATAGTACCATTTTGATAAGTCTTTGGTGTGGCTTGGCCATGATTCAAACCCACAACCTCCAGCATCCATTTAGGCGGATGCTTATAACCACTAGGCCACCGAAGTGGTCACCACCTCAAATGAGACTGCCTATAATAAAGTACATGATACGGTACTCGCTCATTGTAATGATGTCCATGGAAACTATTGAGTATACCACTTTAAAATGACACCAACTTGGAACAAAGTACATGGAATATATACAGTACTCTAACATTATAACGCTTTCTGTGAGAGCTATAGAACATATCTTCTTATAATGAGTCCACCTAATAATGTCATTACATGATACATAGGATTTTAATGCTACTTAATAAAATTGGAGTCATCTCCTTACATCAGCCCTTTTCTAACAAAGGGTTATATTGTGAGGGTGTCTCATATATTCCTTTGTCTTAATGATTAAAAACTTCACCCTGGTGGAATATTCTTGGTGATGTCACAATTGTACTTCCTCAGACTATACTATGGTATCAAAACACGGGAACAAATTTATTTTTAGTTTTCTGTCGGGTTTTCTATCTAATGGTGGTGGTGGCAGAGACAGCAGTGGGTGGGTGGATGGATGGATTGATGGATGGCATATCAGTACAATAAGGGTAATTTAGCATAAATTAAAAGCAAAGTTCCAAAAATGAAAAATTTAAGAAATGCACAACAGATGTTAGGAAAGATAAACCTTTCCAAACAAATAAAAACAAGAATACTGCAAATTAAAAGATAAAAAGGTAAAAAGTATAACCAATACATGAGTTGATAACAATTGAAATTTACAGTCACATCAAATGCTGAATGAAATATTATCAATCAAGCACAAACAACTATCATACATGTAAAAATTACATATCATCAATCGGATTTCCTTTATATCAACTACTTCATCTGATCAAATTTTACGACTGCTGTAAATACTCCACAAAAAATTATTAATAAATTAAATATTGACTTTCATTCTATAATACATACCAGGTTTAAACCACCTCTTCCAAGTGCCCATAAACCACTTAAAAACCCAATGAGTCACGGTATACTGAGCTACACTATCAAGACTTGAGTGTACAAATTCTGCCTGTATAAATACACCTGTACTAATACTGCCTGTATAAATACACCTGTACTAATACTGTATGCTCCAACACTATACATACTGTTACTACAGACACCTAGCTCCCATTTCCATAGTATGATATAGCGCATAAAAGTGCCCATAACACCCACAAAAGCAAAAAAAAAACAAAACTATATATTGACCACTCTTGTGGCCTAAGAGGTTAGAGCATCTGCCTCTGATGTGGAAGGTTGCAGGTTCAAAACCCAGCCAAGTCATACCAAAGACTTAAAAAGATGGTACTAGCAGCTGCTTTGCTTGGTGCTCAGCATTATGAGGTTAGTGTTAGGAATGGTCCGATGGGGTCAGGATAATATGACTGGGTGGGACATGATGCTACATGTCTGTGGTATGATGCCCCAGTGCTAGACATCACTATACACTGCCACACTATATTACCGTTATCATTAGTCATAGCCATGAGACTAAAATTGTTAAATTTACATTAAAAATTTAAATCATACACATGCAGAACTAATTAATGCTGAACATATTAGTCTGATACTTTATGTTTACAATAATGTATGTGCCAATACCACACTAATTAATCCAACATGTAATAATACTGTATGTGTGTGTGATATGGATTTTTAACGTAGCTTTAACAATTTTTTAGTCATATTGCTATGATGTCTGCAGCGCGGCAATTCATAGTGATGTCTAGCTCTGGGGCATCATGACACAGACATGTAGCATGATGTCTCACCCAGTCACATTATCCTGACACCAGGCCAACCAGTCCCAATACTAATCTCTTAATGCTGAGCGCCTAGCAAGGCAGCTGCTAGTTCCATTTTTTATAAGTCTTTGGTTTGACTTGGACGGGGTTTGAACCCGTGACCTCCTGCATCCAATGTGGATGCTCTAACCACTAGGCCACCAGAGCCATCAATAATACTGTATGTGCCAATACTGTGTAATACTATATGTACCAATACCAAAGTTAATACTGCAGCATGTAATAATACTATATGTATCAATACTGTATGTATGTAATAATGTGTACCAATATTGTACATGTTTAATACTGCATGTACCAATACCATACTTATTTAAATGCAGTGTGCAATAATACCATATGCATGAACATTGAATGTACTAATACTGTGTAACTAATACTGACTGTATATACAACAATAATACTGTATGTACCAAAATTATATATTACACTAATGCTGTATGTGCTAATATCATATGTACTAAACTCCATTTATTAATTCTTAATTTACTAATACTGTATGAACCAATACTCCATGTATTAATACTAAATTTACTAATTCTGTATCAACCAATGCTTGATGTATTGATACTGAATGTACAATATTGTATGAACCAATACTCCATGTATTAATACTAAATTTACCAATACTGTATCAACCAATACTCCATGTATTGATACTGAATGTACTAATACTGTATGAACCAATACTCCATGTACTGATAATGAATGTAGTAATACTGTATGAACCAATACTCCATGAACTGATACTGAATTTACTAATTCTGTATGAACCAATACTCCATGTATTAATACTAAATTTACTAATTCTGTATGAACCAATACTCCATGAATTGATACTAAATTTAGTAATCCTGTATGAACCTGACTCCACATATTGATACTGAATGTATTAATACTGTATGAAACAATGTTCCATGTATTAATACTAAATTTACTAATACTGTATCAACAAATACTCCATTTATTAATACTAAATGTACTAATACTGTATGAACCAATACTCCATATACTGATACTGAATGTACTATTATTATATGCTCATTTTTTTCTCCGTTAACTTTACATTGTCAGAATCGTTCAGTATTTCCCGATATTGCTCCCTCGTGCTGAATTCATACTGAATGCATGCGAATAAAGGAACTACTTTCTGTTGTAAATAAACAATTTTTTTCTGACTGAACTAAAGCAAATGTTTCATGGACTGCCACATATCAGCAGCTTTGGCACATTCCGCGTTAACTTTTTTGATACAATGTTTCAGATTTAGGCTAGCTATAGACGCCAGACAGGGTCCTTACAATAACATGCAAGTTATAAGACATAAACTTGTCTTCTTTAGCTGGTAATAAAAATGGCAAAAATATACTTACAATTTTACATCCTGAATTTCCTCAAAATGTACTTTCTTAGTTCTGCAAATCCGAATTACATGAGCCATGTCATGGGTTCTCAAGGTTGATTACACATTTCGAAATTGTACTGTAATTTTGACTACTGAGTATATTCCAAGTGCAATTACATCCTCCTTACTGCACTCAAAATGAAATAAACATTAAATTCCACAGCGTCTTTTCGATAATTGCAATTGAAAGACTTCATATTTTCCCCACATTATGATTTGAATCATGCAATGACAGAACAGAAACACGCATGCCAATGTCAACATACTTCTGCCTCGCTGCTTCAATACGATGTATTTCATGTAGAATTGCCACAGACACTGTAAGTTACTAAATCCAGATCATAATCACGAAATTGCGTCGAATCGACAAAAATACCAAAACGTATTCATTTCAGATCAAATGGAAAAGTTGTGGCAATGTGCAGTCATTCACAATATGACTCCAAATTCAATTTTAAGTTGACCAAACGCCATTTTCTTTCGAAACTTACATCTAGCACGTGACCAACTTCAAATTTATCTGGGCAGAGTTACATGCGCATTAATAATGTTGTTGTGTAATGATGCATCTACACTTGTGTATTTAGTTTGGAATATGGCATACATTCAGTTACTTTGTTTCTTGCAGGGTTTTTTGTTGGTATATTTAAGCCTTAGGTAGAATAAGAAAATGAGCATATAATAAAAAAGTTACTGCATTTGTATGGGAAAATATGAACTCGTTTTGTCGGATGGCTATACTGCACTCCAAAGGTTGTGCAGTATAGCCATCCGAAAAACTCGTTCATATTTTCCCATACAAATGCAGTAACCTATAAATACTGAATGTATTAATACTGTATGAACCAATACTGGATGTATTGATATTGAATGTAGTAATACTGTATGAACCAGTATTCCATGTATTGATACTAAATGTAGTAATACTGTATGAACCAGTACTCCATGTATTGATACTGAATGTACTAATACTGTATGAACCAATACTTGATGTATTGATACTGAATGTACTAATAATGTATGAAACAATGCTCAATGTATTGATACTGAATGTATTAATACTGTATGAACCAATACTCCATGTATTGATACTGAATGTAGTAATACTATATGAACCAGTACTCCATGTATTGATACTGAATGTACTAATACTGTATGAACCAATACTCAATGTATTGATACTGAATGTAGTAATACTGTACAAACCAATACTCAATGTATTAATACTAAATTTACTAATTCTGAGGGAACCAATACTCCATATATTGATACTGAATGTACTAATACTGTATGAACCAATACCCGATGTATTAATACTGAATGTAGTAATACTGTATGAAACAATGCTCCATATATTGATCATGAATTTACTACTGTAATACTGTATCTGCCAATACTAATATTGTATGAACTAATGCTCCATGTATTGATACTGAATGTAGTAATACTGCATGAACCAATACTCCATGTATTGATACTGAATGTAGTAATACTGTATGAACCAATACTCCATGTACTGATACTGAATGTCCTAATACTGTATGAAACAATGCTCAATGTATTGATACTGAATGTCCTAATACTATATGAACCAATACTCCATGTATTGATACTGAATGTAGTAATACTGTATGAAACAATGCTCCATATATTGATCATGAATTTACTACTGTAATACTGTATCTGCCAATACTAATATTGTATAAACTAATGCTCCATGTATTGATACTGAATGTACTAATACTTTTGAGTTATGCATATTAAATTTGCATTGTTTGTTTATGAAGTAACTAAGGTTATTGAAAAAAATGTGTAATGCCCGAGATGAAGTTCAAAGGGTTTTCCCCATTAACCAATCATTTCCATCTCTACTCCATCATGTGGGTTTGAGTCTTGGACTCGGCTGATGTTGGTATGTGAAAAAGCTTGCCAGTAGCTTCGCACTGTTCGGTGGTTCTTCCTGGGATTTTCTCACATTCTCCACCAGTTATACTGGCTGCCATATATGACCAATCATGTGCTGAAAAATGACATTAAACCCACAACAAAAACAATATGTTTTCCCCCTTCTTTCTCCATTTACAGCAACTAATCCTGAATGAATTACTATTAGAAAGTTTGCAAATATATCTATCAATGTACATATTTCTCACTGTGCATGCATGTTTGTAGTAGCATTTTATGGCACCTCAGCACAATAGAGGCTATATGGTGCCAACTAAAAATAAAATTTGGAAATTGTAAACATGAACTGTGCAAAATCCATAGGGAGATAAACCATTCCAATTAACTGTAAACATGAGTACAAAAAGACAGAATATGAAGGATGAATTAAAATTATGTAAAATCTATGTAAAATATAAAGGTAAGACATATAAAATCCTTAAAACATCTGGGTAATATGCTATTAAGATCTAAATAGCATACTGATGGGCTATATGGTTTTAATAGTTAAATAACATACTGATGTTTTATATGCTATTAAGATTTAAATAACCTACTGATGGGTAATATACTATTAAGATCTAAATAACAATCTGATTGGTTATATGCTATTCAGATCTAAATAACATACTGATGGTGTATATGTTATCAAGATCTAAATAACATACTGATGGATTATATGCTATTAAGATCTAAATAGCATACTGACTGGCTATGTGTTCTTACCAGTAATGACTAAATAACATACTGATGGGCTATGTTTTAAAGGCTAATAATATGGTGATAGGATATAGATTAATGGCTAAATAACATACTGATGGGTTATATACTACTAAGATCTAAATAACATGCTGATGGGCTATATGTTATTAATAGCTAAATAACATGCTGATGGGCTCTACATTATTAATGGCTAAATAACATGCTGATGGCCTATATGTTATTAATGACTAAATAAAATGCTGAAGGGCTATACATTGTTAATGACTAAATAACATGCTGATGGGCTATACATTGTTAATAGCTAAATAACATGCTGATGGGCTATACATTATTAATGGCTGAATAACATGCTGATGGACTATACATTATTAATGACTAAATAATATGCTGATGGGCTATATGAGCTAGCATTATTAATTTTTTTTATATCTTCAGTTTTCCTAAAATTATTTATTTTATTGTAGTAATCTTTTGCAGATTAAAAACTCATAATTATTTGTACTTTGGTGATTTTATCATTTAAGATCTGCATCACTGCTGCATGTGTATCAGGGGAGGCATATGCTGCTCCAAATTTAAGAAGATTAACACTTGTAAAGAAAATAATTTGTGAATTGCACAACATAATTTCAATTGAACAATTTATATGGGTTATTCAGTTTTAAACTTTTACAAATACTCAAAATCATCTGTAATTGTCTTTTAAGATCAACTGTGCAGAGCAGAAATATTTTTTCTCCAGGAAATATATTTGGACTAGAGATAATAAAAAAAAAGTTTTCCGAGAAATGAAACTGTTGGTTCTTGAGTATATCATCATCTTACACAATCCCATCTTGTTGTTGAAAGTCTCTTTCCTAAGCAGAAAGTATTTGTATACCTGTGTGTATCTTTAGGGTTTAAAGGCATGGAAAATCATCACAATCCTGGCTATACAGTGTCAATAAAAATGTAAATATTCTTGATGCCTGCAAATGTTTATGCACATTAAAGATTACAGTCCATTCTCTTTTCTTCTGGAGGCAAAACAAATGTGAATTCTCTGCTTGCATGGAATTTTTTTTCTTTGGGGTTGAGGGGAGAGGGAGGGAGAGGATCTTAAAACAATCTGTTAGACCTACACTTTCATGACTGCATAGATACCTACATGCTAAGGTGCCTACATGCTAACACACGCACACATGCACACATCCACACACACACATACATTCATGCAATTTTCCATACCTCTTATTATAGCAGGGAATTCAAAACCACTGTAATGGCATTAAATCAGACTTTAGGAGCCCTGAGTGGCCGAGTGGTCTAAAGCGCTCACCATTACAGATCATTGCCATCTCACCTCTGTCTGTGTGGGTTCGAGTCTCTGGCTCAGCTAATGTGGGTATGTGAGAAAGCTTGCCAGTAGCTTCTTGTAGGTCGGTGGTTCCTTCCAGGGTTTTCCCGGGTTCTACCTTCACCATTTATATTGGCTGCCATGTATAGCCTATCTTGTCCTGAAAAATGGCATTAAACCCTATAACAACAACAACAACAACAAAGCAGACTTTATTATAAAACAGGGAGTAGCCTACCATTCTGAAGGGCACTCAAAATTATATTCTGCATTCTTGGATAATGTGAAGGCCTTCAACACAGTATGGCATGATGGCCTTTTCTAGAAGCTTTTCTCTCTTGGAGTAAAAGGAAAACTGTGGAGATTAATTCGTAATTCTTTTCTAGATATTAGGGCCCATTTTTCCCTCAATGGCCAACATTCAAAACCATCCTCAGTAAACCAAGGTATAGGACAAGGAAGAACGCTGTCAGCTTGGCTGTTCTTAGTAATGATAAATGACTTAATATCTTTAATGGAATCAACAAAACGTGGAATACATGATGGAAGCTTAAGCATACCATGTTCTACTAGCTGTTGACACAACCCTACTATACTCATCATTTAATGGTATGTGCATCTTACTTTGCAACTTCCATGACTATGCATCCAAGTGGAGTCTGCAGTACAATGCAGATACAAGCAATATTGTCATATTTTCAAAGAAAAGAATCCTACAATTAAACGTGTTCATGCTAGCAGATTTCTATAATAATAATAATAATAATAATAATAATAATAATAATAATAATAAAGACTTTATTTAAAGAGGGTAACTCAATTAGCTAAGAGCTAATCTACCTTGAGGCCCTCATACAACGGAATTTATTTATTTTAGCTGCATCTCTGAAGCCACTGGATATTCTGGGTTTGGAAGAAGGAAACAGAGTGGGCACTTCTAATCTCAGCTGGAATACTATTCCAGAGCAAAGTTCCAGAGTATTGGAAACTTTTTTAAAATAATTCCTTATTTGGTTTGGGAATTTTATACTGTTTGGTAGACATGGATCGCAGGTGGGGAGTATTACCTGGTAGCCTATACTGGAATAGTGATTGTAAATATTCAGGAGCACTATTATTGGATATCCTGTACATTAATTTGGCTTTTCTCAAACAGATTTGGTCTTTAATAGGTAATATTTTTAACTTACCAGCTAAATTTTCCTTGCCTTCTTTCTGTATTGATATTAGCCCAAATGCTCTTTTTTGAAGATGTGCCAGCTTTGCTAAGTTTTTATCATTTAAATTACCCCATACTGTATTACAGTAGTGTGTGTGTGTGTGTGTGTGTGTGATTTAGATTTTTAACATAGCTTTAGCAATTTTTCAGTCATATCGCTACGATGTCTGCAGTGTGACAGTTTTATAGTGATGTCTAGCACTGAGGCATCATGCCGCAGACATGTGGCATGATGTCCCACCCAGTCACATTATCCTGACACCAGGCCGACCAGTCCTAACACTAACCTCTTAATGCTGAGTGCCAAGCGAAGCAGCTGTTAGTACCATTTTTTAAGTCTTTGGTATGACCTGGCCGGGGTTCGAACCCACGACCTCCTGCATATGATGCAGACGCTCTTACCTGTATTACAGTAGTCTAAATAGGGTTGTATGTAACTGTTATAAAATAGTTTTCTGTGCCTTTCAGGGAGAAAGTGTCTTATCCTACTGAGAAGCCATAAACTTGAATTGACTTTTTTACTGATATGTTTGATATGTTCAGTCCATGATAGGTTATTGTCTACCAAAACACCAAGTAGTCTATCATGACAGACCATTTGCAAATTTCTATCCTTCCATGTCAGACATAGTTCATCACTATCAAGTTTTGTCCTTTTTTGCTGTGTTGAGATAAGTAATATTTTAGTTTTACTAGTATTTACCACCATGCCATTGCATGTGCACCAGTTGTCCAGTTTGTTTAGGGCATTCTATAAAGAAATTTCGAGTTCATGCTTTGTGTTTTGGATGTCTGACAATGTTGTATCATCTGCTTAGAGATCTGTAGATGATATTGAGTCCCTTAGTACAAGTGGTAGGTCATTAATAAATAAAATAAACAGTAATGGACCTAGAATTGAGCCTTGTGGTACTCCACATCTAATTGTTCCAGGTTCAGACAGAACATTATTTATATAAACATGTTGTGTTCTCTCACTTAAGTATGAAGTAAACCATCTAACTGTGCTTTCATCACATTGGTAGATTTTCTGTTTCTTCAAAAGGATTTCATGATCCACCATGTCAAAAGCTTTCCTGAAATCTACAAATACAGATCCTATTATTCTACCTTGGTCAAGTGCTTAAAGCCATTTATCAGTTAGGGAGATCAAGGCAGTCTCACATGAATGTTTCTGTCTAAAGCCTGATTGATTAGGGTGTAACAGCAAGTGTTTGGTTAAATATGACATGAAAGAGTCATGGACATGTTTTTCAATCAATTTTGACAAGTTTGGTAGTATTGAGATTGGCCGGTAGTTATCAGCATCATCCTTAGAACCAGATTTGTGAATAGGAGTTACTTTTGCAGTTTTCCATATTTTGGGGACTGATGAGGTTGCAATACTTAAATTGATTATGAATGTTATGCTATCTACAATAGCAGAGGCAGAAGATTAAATGAGTCGTGGACCAATCTGATCAAGTCCTGTAGCTTTCTTGGTATCAAGTTCACTGAGACATTTTTTAACAAACTTTTTTGATACTGGTGGGATAGAGAAACATACCTCCTTAGAGATTTTGCTGCTGCAGAACTTTTTCAGTTCATTAAAGTTGTTTTGAATCACTGGTTCTTTTAACTTTGTGGTAATGTTGGTGAAAAAATCATTGAAAACATTTGCAATGTCATTGTCATCAGTGACTATGGTGTCATTCACCAGAAGTGAGTGAATTTTATTTATCTGATCTTTGTGTGTTCCTCCAGTGAGTTCATTGAAGACTTTCCAAATGGAGTTTTTGTTGCTCTTTTTGTTTTCAAGCAATGATTGATAATAATTTTTTTTAGCTTTATTAAATATACTTGTTATTTTATTTCTCCATACTTTATATTGTGCATGGTTTCCCATAGCCTTGAATTGGTCTCGTGTTTTCATAGCGTCAAGGATTTCAGTAGTAAGCCAATTAGGTTGGATTTCATTCTTTACCCGATGTACTTTCAGTTGTGCATGCTTAGAGACTGCAACCATAAATAAGTCAGTCCACACCCTCAGAGCTTCATCTATGTCATCCAAATTTTGGATCATATTCCATGGAACTTTATATAGGTCACGGAGAAATTGTTCTTCATTAAAATTATTGAACGATCTGTAAGTGATAGTTTCGTGTGTATTTTTCTTATTTCTCTTGCGTTTAACCTTTCTTGTCAAAAAAGTAGGATAGTGGTCACTAAGACCAACATTCAGTACATTAACACAAGCCATTTTGTCTAGTAGGTTGGTATAAATGTGATCAATAAGAGTGCTTGATTTTTCTGTTACCCTTGTGGGCTCATTTACCAGCTGGACTAGGCCTAATGATTCAATAAACTCCATCCAGTTGTTCCTTATTTGAGTATTGAGAAGGTCCTTATTTATATCACCGAGTATATATGTTTCTTTTTCCTGTGCAAGAACATTTTCCATTTGTTTCGAAAAGTTATCATTCCAAATTGCTTTGGAGGAAGGTCATGCCTACAAATGAAACCCACTAGGAATGATTTTTCTGAGAAATTTCCACCCAGATACTCTCAATTTCTTGTGACTCCAAGTCAAGTCATCTTTCTGCATTTACATCTTCCCTAATGTATACAACAAGACCTGCCCCTGCTGTCTCTCTGTCACTGCGTAATGGTTTATTGTAGCCTTGACAGTGATATAGATCATCATTGTGGTTAGTATTTAATTTGGTTTCAGTGAGTCCTAAAACATGTATATTATTTTCCTTGGAAGACAACATTAACTTAATTTGGTCTGTTTTTCCCGCTATACCTTGTACATTTAAGTGACCTATGTTAAAACCTTTTGTATTTAGTTTCATATCAATTATATGTATGTCATCATGCAATGGGGTACTCACTGAGATTGTCTCCATACTACTTTTATCATTCTTACATCCTATTTCCATATTTAAATGTTCATATATGTTAGCATCTTCAAAGTCATATACAGACCTTGAAAATCCGTTAACATTTGCATTTACAGTAGTGTCCATTGAATAGTTAGAGTCAAGAGTCTCACTAGGTACATTTAGATTTGTTATAGATGAAGCATTGGCATTCTCTTCTTTGCCAGCTTCCTAGTATGTATAATACATTGATTGACAGAGTCTTTCTTTGTGTCCAAATTTATGACATCTGAAGCACTCAATCTGTTTGCCATGATGGCATACCTGTGTCATATGCCGAGTTTCCCCACAGTAGAGACAGTACTCTTCATTATAGTGCCCGAAAATGGGGGCATACATGTGGATATTTCTCAGTAGTTGAGAGGTTCCTTTTCTGCTTAAATGAATTTTGTCTCTTTGGTAGAGACTTAGGTTGACATCCAGGTTCTGAAGAAAGAAAGATGTGTATTGTGGAATGTATTGTAGGTCGAAGTCTTCACGTAGGTCCATTATCAGATCATTGATTTCTTTCACCCTGGTGTCCACACGAGGTGGTAGTCCTGATATGATTATTTTACATGTATCTGGACTGCAATACCTAGAACCATACAGTAAACAATTTCATCAAGAAAATATGCTGGGGTCACTCTCTTTTCTGACCTTTCTAATACTGTTACATTGAATAGTGAAGGTGAAAAAGGAAGCTCAGTATTCTATTCCCTTGTTGGAATTAGTATAAGAAAGAATGGTATGAATCCAAATAATAGTGCAAAAATCTGGTCACAAGTGGTTTTGCCTGCTATGATGTATGGATGCAAATTTTGGTCAAACTTGACCCAGTCACAGATATATGACCTAGAAGTCTGTCAAAGAAAAGCTGCAAGAAGAATTATAGATCTGGATCAGCGCTCACCTAAAGAGACAACAATAAGCAATCTTAGATTGTGGTCAGTTGAGGGATATGGTGATAAAACTGAATTAGGTTTCTTCAATAAAATCTTCAGAGCTAATGGTTTATTAGGATGGAAAATTGTATTCAACAGAAGAATTCTTAATTTCCTGATATGCAAGTGTGAGAGCATTGGTTTTGTCAAAGACATATACCATGTTCTTATGAAATACCAGCTTTGAGATGTTTTCCACTTATACATGAAACATCCATACTCTGCACCAAAATCTATCTGGAAAAGGATTATTAAAACAACAGTTCACTGTTTCAAAGAGAGGTTATGGAGATCTAAACTGGAATCAAGACCTAAACTTTTACATTATACGCAAATTTCCATACTGATCTTGATCCAGTTGCTGTCTGGAAGCTCGGAAAATGTTTGCCTGATAAAACATGGTCTTCTGCAAACATTGCTTATTTAACAATTTATTCAATTCCAACCGAGGATTAGTATAACTGTAAACTTTGTAAAACATTAGTTGCAGACAGAAGCAAGCATGTGCTTCTTTACCACCAAGCCCTAAATGATTAGTGCAATATTATATATTAATAAACAAAAGATGCAATAGACATATTAGACTCACACTGGCTTTTCTGTCAAGACAGTGACATTCTACTTCACATCCTGTCGGGTAAGAGAACTGAATACTTTGACTTTATGGATGACTTAACATGGCAAAAATTCAAAGAGAGATTGTGGAGATCTAAACTGGAATAAAGACCTGAACTGGTTGCAGACAGAACCAAGCATGTTTCTTTACTGCCAAGCCCTAAATGATAAATGAACTGTTATATGTTTCAACAAATAACAGAGGCAAGAGACATATCAGACTCACGTTGGTTTTTCTATCAAGACAGTGACACTCTGCTTCATGTCCTTTGGGTAAAAGAGTGGAAAACTTTGCCTTTCACGTAACATGGCAAAAATTCATGTGTCTGGTGGCAGAAGGATTAGAATCAATGTACAGAAGAACAAAAGAACTTGAACATGATATCTGACGTTATGCTTGTGTATTATATTAATTCAATGGACCCATTCCATTTTTCACTACTATCAACATATTATTCACAACTGTTAGATTACTGGTGTTCAGAGGGAGAGCCAATTGAATGAAAACATGCCAGTCAAATGTAAATAATTCCAATTCTACCAAGATGTTTGCATTTTCCCTTGCATGTTATTCTAGATCATAGTTCCCTTTATAATTTCAATTCCAGCAAGTTTTGTCGCTCATGTGTTCTTATAATATGTTTTCCTTCAAGTTTTCCATTCCTAGGGTATTTTTGTACCCCTTACCCTTATATCTGCATACATACACACACACATAGATACATACATATGTACATACACACACACTACACACACACATATAGATACATACATACATACATTGTACACCTACACATATGTTCCTGTCCTTGTGTGCCTTATTCTTATTTCATGTATATAATAGTATCATGTTTAATATACCTTACCAGTTTATAACAACAATATTTCAAATCAGATGTATGGTATACAGCAAATATTAACTAGATAGTGTACCTCATATGTATGTCAAAATTATTGGATGTTCTTAAAAGAGATTTTTTGGTTAATAAAACACATTTTCGGGTATATCCTTTGCTTTCCATGTTGGCTAAGATATTAATTAGACTGTGGCACAAAATATAATTTAACACAGAGGAGTAATGACAATCACTGTTCTTGTGTAAATATATTACATGTTTAGTGGGCTGTGTATTCATTAACGTCACTTAAATGTTTCTGTTACTATTATGTACTAATGAAAACAACTGAATGAAATATCTTTTGCAGAGGACATAAAAAAGTCACACACACACACACACACACACACACACACACACACACACACACACACACACACACACACACACACACACACACACACACACACATATCAGAATTCAAAGTAATATTCTTTATAAATACACAGGTTAGAGATAGACAAATTTTTATCCTGATTATAAATACTTGGTGATCAGGCATAGACAAATTTTATTCTGACTCAGATCCCCACATGTCAATCATCAAGGTTTGATTAAAGCAAAGGGGGTAGATGATGCAGCACAAAAAAATAATACAACAGAATAATAGTCATACATAATCCATTCTACAATTGTAATAAGTATAAAAATGTCATGACTGGTACATGTGATTTCTACAGACCATTGTTGTTGTTGTAGGGTTTAGTGCCATTTTTCAGCACAAGATAGGCTATACATGGCGGCCAGCATAAATGGTGGAGGAAGAACCCAGGAAAACACCGGAAGGAACCACTGACCCATGAGAAGCTACTGGCAAGCTTTCTCACATACCCACATTGGCCGAGTCCGAGACTCGAACCCACACAGACAGAGGTGAGATGGCAGTGAGCTGTAATAGTGAGCACTTTAGACCACTCGGCCACTCTGGGCCCCACTACAGTCCATTGTAAAAGCTCAGGGCAATAGAATTTGGAATTGCATTACCCACTAAAAGTCCAAATGTCAAGGCCTACTAGACTGGTACAAAACTTCTCTCTAAAATGCTGTATATACTCACATAAAAGTCGAATCCAAAAGCAAACAGTGACCCATCACATAATGCACCAGAAGGTCAGGGTCTATGTTGTTTGTTCTACTAATCAATTCCATCAAGTTCACTGACCAAGATCTGCTGGTGCATTCTGTAACAGCACATCCAAGTCTATTAACATTTCTGGAAATAATTGCTCTGTAATCAAAATCGTGATATGTCCATAATATATTGCCACTGAAAGTCAAGTAAATACAAAATCTATATATAACTTTCAATGGTTAAGATATTACAGATATATCGTGATTACATTTACATTTATTTACATTACCAGGTATAGAGTTTTTTATAATGTACTAGCTTGCCCCAAAGGAAAATACTTTATTTAAAAGAACCAGGATACAGGGTGTCCTTAGAGATTTGAATAATTCATCATAATGTACATACAATAATCAACTATCTTTTTAAAAATATACAGATGTATGTCTGTCTGTTTGCCTAGCCCAACAAGGTTTTCTCTGACACTTTATCTTTTTTTCACAATTTCTTCCATGGCAGAGAAGTTAGTAACAGTTCATTGGTGGATGGTTTGTACTTTTTGGCAGTGCTATATCTGCTATATGCAACATGCTGTAGAAATTATTATAATAATAATAATAATAATAATAATAATAATAATAACAATAATAATAATAATAATAATAATAGAAATAATAATAATAATAATAATAATAATAATAATAATAATAATAATAGAAATAATAATAATAATAATAATAATAGAAATAATAATAATAATAATAATAATAATAATAATAGAAATAATAATAATAATAATAATAATAATAATAATAATAATAATAATAATAAATTGTTTATAGAGGGTGTCTCATATTGTCAAGGACTATGATCCCTTTAGGCCCTCTTCAGAAAAAGGTATTAAAAAAGTATAACAATCTGCATGTGGTTTGTCAGACATTTTTGTAAGATGGAGGAGTTGGTGATACTCATTTTAAACTAAACTAGAAGCATACATCCAAATCAGCATCAAATGTTGGCTGCCACCAATTTTGACAGAACATGAAAAGAGATTTCAAAGACTATTAAATTATAGAGGGTGCACGAAGAATTGGAAATATCAACATGGAAATATATATAGTAATTCCTGAAATTGAAAAAATGAACCTTTGACCATAATGAAGATATGCACAGCTATTATATTACATTATACTTTATGCAGAGCTATTATATTTCATTACATTTTATGCATATCCATTATATTACATTATATTTTATGCATATCTGTTATATTACATTACATATTATGCATATCCATTATATTACATTATATTTTATGCATATCTGTTATATTACATTACATATTATGCATATCCAAAATATTATTTTACATTTTAAGGATATCCATTATATTCAGTAATGCACTAAGGGGGGGGGGTTGCCCCAGGTGCCAAAGGTCTTGGGGGGACAAACAGCAGATAATTTTTTTTTCTAAAATGACCAAACTTGTGTTTGTAAATTTGTTACTCTTGAATCCTGACCTTTCAGCAAATCACATAACACACCCATATAACATGAATTTCCAAACTCATTTCTGCTGCCAATGTGTGCTTCATGAACAAACTTCTACTCTATCGATCAGTGCCCCCCCCCACTAATCTTTTGCATCACAGCGATTGCGAGGGATCCAGACATTGATGAATACTATCACCTCAGGCATAAATCAGTTAAAATAGATGTCTCTCTTTGAATCCATCAGACAACCACTAGTACACGTAGTTAGATTTATGGGAAGGGGTATGGGGTGGGGGTGTATTGGAGTGGGTGGGTATATATTTGTAAACTCATGCAGATGTCATTAATTTCAAATAACACTGATTTCTTTAATATTGACATTTGAAGTTTTGTCAGCTGTGATTTCTTTTGAATAATGTATGTATTACAAACTGTTACGTGTAGACTCATACAAAAGTAACAAAAGAAAAGAGTGTAGCCAACAAGCTTTGTAAGTTTTAACAAAATAATTTATTTCCCTAGAAAACAAGGTAAAAATATGAAATAGGACTTATGGTTTGTGAATATAATCCAAAAATTAATCCTGGAATTCAAAAATATAAGTCCTATCACTAACAGTTCTAATTGAATCCAGGTTCGAATCTCGATGAACTTCCAGTATGGAAGGTGATGACATCAGATGAGGTCATTGTACTGATGGCAACAGTTCCTCGTTGAATCACAATTTATAATGTTCCTGTTTAGAATTCCAGAATAAATTTCCACTAAATGTCTTTGTCCCAGAATTTTTATAAAGAAGAGCACTTGTGTGTTTTCTAGAGAATATAAATTATTAAATCCACAAAATAGAAGTCTAAATCAACTGGCATCAACATAAAAAAAACACCTTTAACTCTAAAGGTGTAAAATATGACAACAAATCTACTAGAAAATGTCTGTTTTAACCCATGATTTTAGATCACATGGTGGCTCACGTGATGGGGCAACATGATCACTAATTTGAACACCACAGTAAAAAAAAATGCCATTTAGCATGTAGCTTAGAATAGCTCCATCTAAGAATCAGATTCTCACACTAGAAATAAATAAAAATGAAAGGCTGTTTACAACTTAGCTAACGTGGGCTGAACATGACCTTGGTAATAGCCAATCATTTTTGCTTAGTGTTTACAAACGTCTCAACCAAGGTGAGCTAAAAATAGTGATAAAGTAATACTTTGCTTTCTAAACAGGTCAAAACAAAAGACTAAATTTACTGGGAAAAATATCAAATCCAGTAAAATATTATTCTTACAATAAAGTGTAATGAAACAAAAATAATTTTTTTTTTTAAAACTAATAAAACAAGCAATTTAATTACATATACGTAACACCAACTGTGTATTGCATTCAGTAGTGATCAATGACTTCAAACTTCAAAACGTTACAGCGATTGTTGCTGAAAGAGTGTTTCTCTAGTTAACTTTACTAATGTGTGGTGTTTTATTAATAAAAGGAAAAATGACTCATGGATGTGTCAGTCAAGGTTAACTAATTTGGCAGTATTGTCAGTAGAAAGAGATGTCTCTCTTAAATTGATTTCAATGGCATCATAGAGCAGTTCACAGTGTTAAAAGCTCAGAAAACTTATCATCTTTTTCCTATGTAGACATATCTATATTTTTGTAAACAAACAGTCCATAAATAAATTTTTTAAAACTTATTTATTGTTTCTGTACATGCCTAACAATAATATGTTTGAGGTGAAATTAATGGGTCTAATGTGAAATGACAGGCACACATAAAATGGTGCTTGATTGTCTTGTGTGAATGAGAGAATTCAGATGACAGGAAAAGCCACCAAATGGCATCAAATTGCAGGAAAATCACTGGCAGCCAGGGCTCTGCCCTAGGCCCACTGTGGTGGCTCACAGCTCTCCTCCAAACCCCCCAAGCAGGTGGGAGAGGTCACTAGCCCCATCACAATGCTAATTTCAAAAACCTGGTGGGGGTAGGAGACAAGGGCTACATGTAGCTCCTACAGACTTCCTGGCTGACTATTTGTTTTCTTCCTTCTTAGGGCAGACAGGGAAAGGTCAATTATACATACAATAAATCGGGAAATGTATCCACTGTTTGATTATGTAATCATTTTTAATCTAAACTAAGAGTAATTTTTAGACAGATTTTGCTAGCAATCTCTCCAGCATTGTTTATCATATTGAACATGAATGCAGTGCTTTTCTTGGAGATGGGACTTGTAAATTCTGATCCTAAAATTATGAGCATATCTGGAGTTGACTATCTACCACAGTGTTGTCCTTCTTCCACTTTTTTCTATTATATTAGGGTATCCAAGGCTATCTAATTCCTCTGGGTGTCATTATAAATGATCTTTGGAGTAATGGGGCAAGCGCAGAAAGCTCCAAACCATGGCCCAGATAGCCAAGAGGTCTAAGGTTTTCACCTTTACAAATCATTCACAAATCTTACCTCTGTTTGCATGAGTTCGAGTTTCCGCTTCCTGAGGTTCAATGGTTTCTCCCAGGTTTTTCAGACACCAAATATACTGTCTGCCACTTATGGCCTATCATGTGCTGAAAAAAGGCATAACACCCCACAAACCAAACCATGAGCTTAAAGTTATTTCAGTCCACTGTTTTATTATACCTTCTTCCAATGGGAACTACAAAAACAGTCTACCAGTTGACCTTTGATGTGCTTACTATTATACCCAAAGGCAACACAATATGGCATTATATCAACAAAATTGATACATCTTCAGTGGTGATTGCTATAACCATCAGGCAGTGGGTAGCAGGTATAACACCACAGGCAAAAATTGTTAATTAATGATTTTGCATATTTTTGCAGTGGCTTGCAAAAATTGCTGAAAAGAGCTTTTTGGGGTCATTTTTATGAATTGAAAGTGTGATTAGCAATGTACAATGTCATTATTGAATGTTTTATTTTCGTGTGTAAACAACTTTCAGAATTCAATGTTTACATATCCTTTCTGGAGAACTATAATGAACAGTTGTTCCAACACAACTTCATATAGAGGCCTATCTCAACTGAATATTATAGTCATAAATTTAAAACGACCTCTCCACTCTATACATCCTGAGAGATACCACAATATACAGATATGTTATTTAGCAATTCTCATACACTATTCACATAAAGTTTAACATCAGGGTCTCTAATCTAAAACTGAAAATTTAGGGCAAAATTCCCCTTCCATATGAAAAACTGAGGGAAATTTTCTGAACACTTTAGGGATTTAAAAAAATAAAGGTACAGCTTGAGAATATAGTTTTCAATTTCATGCATTCAGTTTATTTATTGGCACAAATGCCACAATCATGAATTCTTGAACAGACTGTTTTTACAAATGTGAAAATATGGCCAATTCAGAAGCAATTTGGGGAGGAGGTGGGTAGTCAAACATCCTTCTCTCTTTCTAAATTATTACACTTCCAAGAAAACAATTTGCCCATTTTAAGGAAATTTTACCACCACTTCTAGAAAACTCATGATGAAATATGTCAAGTATAGATTTAATTCTCTCTCTCTCTCTCTCTCTCTCTCTCTCTCTCTCTCTCTCTCTCTCTCTATATATATATATATATATATATATACAAACTTCTATTACATATGATTCAGAAATCATCATACTTACATGTGGAAAGATCATCATATATAATCCATGTAGAGTGCAAAAACAAATATTAATTTCTTCATCAACCATATATATCTCTTGGAATGAAGGAATTCGTTCTACTAGTGTTTCACTGAATATAGCTCTTCAGATTAGCAATGGATACAAAATACGTAAACTATATTTGCTTCAATATTTCAGGGTCTACGGATAATTAAATATTCTCCGTATGTTGCACTTTTCATAATACAATGAGTCAATATTGTAAACCCTGCCAATTGTAAAATAATCCTCAAGCGTCTCCTAATTTCATCTTATATACAACTGCTTGTGTCGAGTTTATTCTGATACATATCAATAATACCACCTATATCGATATGCAAGTATCCCTATTTATGCTGCTGTTGTAATGAAGACATGTGGCACATGAGAATTTCAAAAGTAATGCCTACTGAAAACAACACTCCGTGTGTATTATACACCGTTAATGGGAAAAAGAGTATACTACCTTATACTGAAACTGCCTCACAATTATGTGTGCCTAATAATTATGTAAATTACTATAATTGTATTAATAGAAAACAAAATGAGATTCCTGGCCACACCCACCATATAAAAGGAACTTTGTTGTAATGAAGGGCGTGTAAGGTTTAACAACACCTCAGATTAAAAAGTGGGCATACACCACTAAGATTATGAATGACAATATCCAGAGTAAGTGCTGCATCAGACCCAAGGTTGGAAATCTATTTGGGATTACAGAAATTTCTGCAGTGATACAGTTTCAGTGGGGACTATATTTAAAAAAAAAAAAGATATCTGAACTTATAGATAAAAGTACTGACTAAACATGACATTTTCTCATCATTAAGAGTACTTGAACAAAACAAATTTAAATTTGATTCATAATTTCATTATTAGGTTTCTAAAACTATTTTCTGTATATTTAACTGTAAAATCAAAATACTACATTCTTTAAATTTAATGATCAAGGAGATTATTTTATCATGACAATTTTGCAGATATTAACTGTAAATTCATTGTATTTATGACATACGTTTTGCAGAAGAACACTTCTATATGTTAGATCATAAGCTGTCTATCAATAAACGTTAGCAAATATGATTGTCAAATTTTCCCAAATGTTACATTTGCTACAATTGTGCAATTAATATAACACCTTAAAAGTGTACATGTAACCACTGCGGGGTGTACAGAGAATGTTATTGGCAATCTGAGGGACAGATGACTCAGACATGTATACAAGTTCTGTAATGAGATTTGGTTGGTTGGTATGGGTTTAACACCATTTTCGGCACATGATAAGATATACATGGCAGTCAGTATATCTGGTGGAGGAAGAACCTGGAAAACTCCCAAAGAACTACCGACCCATAGGAAGCTACTGGCAAGCTTTATGAGATAACTATGTTGGGTGAACCCAAGTCTCAAACAAATGCAGGCAAAGGGGCATTTCAGTCAATCAACAAAGGTAAGTGCCTTAGACCACTACTATATATGGAGGCAAATGTCATCTAAACTGACATAATGCAGGTACAAAACTATATACTGAACCTGTCTAACCATGAGCTAATTTCACTAAAATGAACCTGTCTAACCATGCCCTATTTTCACTAAAACGAACCTGCCAAACCAGGCCTTAATTTCACTAAAATAAAACAGTCTAACATGGCCCTAATTTCACTAAAATGAACCTGTCTAACCAGGCCCTAATTTCACTAAACTGAATCTGTCTAACCAGGTCCTAACTTCACTAAAATTAGCATTTATAACAAGGCCCTAATTTCACTAAAGTGAACCTGTCTAACCATGCAGGCCCTAATTTCACTAAAATGATCCTGTCTAACCTGGTCCCAATTTGGATAAAATGAACCTGTCTAACCAGGTCCTAATTTGGATAAAATTAACCTGTCTAACTATTATAGGGCTAAATTTATTTATTTCAGGTGCTATGGTATTTTGTATAAGTTTTAGAAG